>VZTX01008504.1:212432-307616 GCA_013400915.1 Pardalotus punctatus | reverse complement strand
GGTTGGCTTTGAGCCTTAACAAGTAACTCAGTCCCCAAGAGTCTTGCCAAGTGTTTTGTCAGCTTTGAAGTTGAAGTACCTGCTGTGCAGACAGGCAGTCATTTGTCAGAGCAGTCAGACCTGGGACTAAATTTAGGTTCTAATCTCCTATTCTTCTACGTATTCTATGTCTCATTAGGAAATTCTGAACATTCTTCCTTAACTTACATAGACATTTCTGATGTATTCTGAAGCTGCTAGGTACAAATGCTTTTCCAAGGCCTCTTTTCCTATAGCATATATGTATGTCTTTGTACTTGTGTTGAGAGACACCAGAAAGCCATATATATATGTGTATGTGTGCACACTGGGATTACAGATACATCATCTGCGATATAAAATGACCTTTGTTTTCCATGGGTGATGCAGAATGCTATTTTCTATAGGATATGAAGAAGAAAGGACTCGTCTACAGTCCTTAATACTGGAAAGAGTATAATAGCTGTAATGTTCAACAGGGCTTAATACAGAGTCATGAAGCATTTTCTTAGATTAATGAGACATTACTCTTATAAAGCATTATGTCCAGATTTTTTTGGCAACACTGCTGTCAGTAACTGCTCAGAAGTGTATGTAAAGATCCAGAAAGGTCTGGTCCTTGAGCTGTCAATTGATTAGCTTTGTTTTCTGAAAACAGATGTCAGGTGGCTCTGCTGTTTGGACCAACTGTTCAGTGTATCTTCAGCCAGAAATTTAATATGAGGTGAGAATGAAAGAGAAGGACCAGAGAGAAGAGGATAAACAAGAGGCAGATGGTCCATGTGTGAAACTTGCAATGCCAAACAGTGGATTAAGATGCTCTTTTAAAAAGCTACCCCACAACCTGAAAGCAACTGAGGAAAGTTACATTTTCACTAGCTACAGAATGAGCAAATTTAGTCTGGTCTTCATGGGAACATCTCCCACTTGTGGAGCTGTTGTAGGAGCTGCTTGTCTAAAAAGTGACCTATCAGCAGTTGATTACTGACTGCTCTGTAAGTAGAGGGAAGCATAAAAATGCCATCAAAATCAATGTATGCATGGCTTTATCAAACCAGTTACCAGACTGATGATCTCTGGGTCAGAGCTAAGAGCAGGAAACCTCTAAAAAAGTCCTTTGGGCAGTCAACCATTTGTCCAGTTGCAGCACTGCATCAAAGCTGCTTCTTCAGTGAGTGCTTCTGCCAGGGTGCTGTGGGATAGTCCCCGTGACGCCAGGGCTCTGATGGGTTGTGCTGGACACAGCGAGGCAGCTCAGCTGCATGGAGCTTTGGTGTGGGAAGATGATACTTCTGTCAACAGTTTATGGGGTCAGGAGGGAAGTCACAAAGGAGACAGAGGGGTAGGAGTTTTCTACAGACTGCCAAGTCAGGAAGAGAGGGTGAAAAAATCTTTTATTAAAAAACTGGAAGGAGTCCCCTGATCACAGGCCCTGGTTCTCACACTGGGTCTTGACCCACTCTGACATCTGCTGGATGAACACCACGCAGGGTGCAGGAAAGTTTATGAAGTTGTACCAGTCACAGGAGAGGCCCATGCTGTCCCTGCAAGGATGGTAGTGGAAAGCTGAAGGGTGTTAGGGTCCCTGGAGTTAATCTCTTCTCATGGATGGTGGGAGAAATGAGAAGCTGGCCCCATCTGGGATAAGGGGAAAATTAGAGTAGGAACAGAAAAAGAATCCAAAGAATATCAGAAACCAACAGAATTATTGATAACTGGGTTCCCTTTAGATGTGCCATGTGTAACAGTAAGTGTGCAAAGAGAAGGTGGCAAAGCTGACTGAGGGCCTCTTTTGTGAAAACTGAAAATGGTTCATATCTCAAAAGCACTGTTTCATGGGAGCATATCAACATTTTGGTCAGTTTAGTCAGGAGGGTTTCTTCACTCCATGCTGGAATATCCAGGTAGGAGGAGGTCTCTCACAGCCACATGGGATGGTGAACAGCACATTTGCTTGGTGTGAGTTCCACATCCAACACTTGCTGTGACACTGTTTGCAAAGGGCATTAAAAGTTACTTTGACCAAAAAGACTGTTATATGGAAGGGGGGGAAGCGGTGGGGGAACAAAGGTGAGGGGTTAGTGTGTCAGGTTTCTTTTACTACCCCCGTTGGAACTCTTTAATTTTAAATAATTTATATACACATCAGAGTAAAGAGTTGAACATGACTCTCCTGTATTTCATGTAAAAGGATCTAAACATGGGGCTGCAAAGACGTTTGGAGGAACAGAGGAAAGTCAGCATGCAAAGTCCCTTTTTCAGGACTAAACACTGACACTTTACATCCTTGCTGTATACCATTAACACAAAGCTTGTGTCTATTCCAAAATTTATCACTGATTGTCTCAATTTTATTTAACTGAAAACTTTGAGACTTTCTTGTTGAGAAAAAAAACTCAAATATATTCACAAAATGGGGAATTTCTTCCTGAGGCAGTTTCTTTCGCAGAAAAGCTGATTCCCCTTGCTGAGCTGTGCTGCCAGAACTCTTCCTCTGCATGAAAGGAAATTACAGTTGCCATTTAAGTGTCACAAATGTCATGGATGGCTGGCAGTGCAGAATCATTACTACTTGCTGAGTGAACATGTCCCAGCAGAGAATAAATAAATCCTCACCATAAATGAGGATTTGGGGAGGGGTAATGGAGAAATGTGTTAGGGTATTCTTACCATCCTAAATGTATCTGATACCAAGCTATAGCAAAATTTACCAGCACACATGGCACAACTACTTTTCCCCACACAAAGTGGGGTAAGAGCGGGCAGATGTGGGGTGTTCATGTCTAGGGACAGAGGAAATGCAGTTGTGTATCAGGAAGGCACAGCAGGTAAGGGCTTCTATTCTGCTTTCTGCTACAGCCTTCATGGTGAGCTGTGACCTCAGCACAAATTCAGCTGGCGGAGAAAAGACCCCTACATATCTCATTTCCAAAGGCTTTTACTGCATTTCAATTCTTGGTAATACTGGAATATATGTAAATATTGGTATCCCCTGTCACTCAAGTGAACTTTCTTTTCTGTACCTCTGAATGAACACATTATTTGGGAGTTTACTGATGACTGGTGTCTCCAACAGTGTAACAGTGAACTCCAGGCCTGACCTTCACACGGTAGCTGGATTGTGTTGGAACAAGTTCCTGTTGTATCATTAGGAGCTGCATGCTTGAATTCACACTTTGCAAAGCTCTGGAGAAGTGACAGTTTACACAAGATTGCAGGGGATGAAAGAAGACCTTTATTAAGTGCATGGCACACTGTCTAACCAGGATGAATGTCTGTATAGGCTGGTGACCTGGAGGTAACAGCCCTGATTGTGTCTTGAGCACCTTATAGCAGAATGGTCTCAGTGCATGAGCTTTTTTTTTTGGGGGAATTGACTTTCTTAGTGGCCCTAAGGAATGCAAAACCCCTCAGTTAAAGGCATTTTTTGAGACTGCAATTGTTCGTTCAGGCTTTGCCTCTGAAAGTGCAAGGTGTTCGCTTTTTAAGTAAACCTCTTTGTAGGTTTTCTATGGGTAGCAGTTGACTGATGGTGCATTTTTGCCCCCTTGTCAAACTAATATTCAAAGACTTTCATTTTGAGCTATCTGTGCTATAAAGGAAAAAACCAAAAACACATACTAAATGCTGTGTCTATTTTGCTAAATAAAACAGGACCAGCTTTACAGCAGATTTTTAATTAAGATTTTTTTTCCTTTAAAATCTCAGATTGTCCAAAAAGTATGTCCCATTTAATTATTTTTTTATACGGTAGTGTCTTGGGGTGAATTAAAATTTAAAGGGAATATTTTGTGGGTTAAAAGGAAAAGCAAGATGTGTAAAGACTGTAGCAGATGTGCTCTTATATCTAAAGTGACGATTAACAAAATTCTTTCAGCAAGTGCAGTCAGGAAAAATTCATCATTTCATACACATACACTGTGGGCACTGAGTCAGAAATAGGGAGTAATGATACTAACATACTTGTCTTAAGAACTGTTTGGTACGAACACACTTTCTTTTCTCTATGCCTCACAAATCCTGAAAGTGCAATTCTGTTTTGGATTTTAATTTCTACCAATGAACTGCCTCCTCTCAGTACAATCTAATCATTCATGCTGTAAGGTAGTGCCATGCTGAGAGAGAGGATCAGGTTAGACTCATTAATGGCCCTAGGCTGAGATGCAGCACCCTCTCCAAACCTCTGCACTCACTTATCTTCATCTCTTGCTGCTGAAGGGCTGCTCAGTGCATGTGTCCCAAGCCTGTTTCCACTGGAGACACAGGAGGCCAATTCATTGTCCAGATTCCCCAGCCAGCCACGTGCTTTCTGGGTGATTCCAACCGAGTCATGCTCAGACCCTCCAACACACAGAAGAATTTCTGCCATGTAGGAGTTGGGCAGCTCATTGTGTTTAGGATTCAAAGCTGTAGAACCTCTGTGCTTCTGGTCTCTCCCTACGCAGCTGGGATGTGACAACAAAACAAACAAAAAAACCTGAAACATGAAGCCTTTCCCATTTCATATAGAAGCCAAAAAAAAAATAAAAATTAACCTAAGACACTCACATATTGTAGTGATTGAAATCTGAAGCCATCTTAAAAAGAAATACCCAAAAAAGAGAATATCTATGTGGAAAACAAAAGTATCAGTACAAGGGCAAGATCTATCTTGGCAAAGATCCTGCCCCACTGGAAACATAGTTATTAAAATAAAGGGGTAAGAGTGGACTGACCCAAGCAAGGGCAAATGGTTGCTGTCATCTCATACATATGCTCAAAGCTCCTTTTCCAGCTCAGCTCTGCATTAGCAGAGCAGTAAACACTATGATTCCTATGGAAGAAAACTGAGGGGTAGGTAAGGGTTTCTCTGCCCAGATTTATCACTTGGGTTACTTTCCTAGGGTAACTGCCTCATAAAAGAACAGACTATAAATGTGTAAATGAAATAGAAAATCTTTAGTAGCATAGTGAAGGTGGTGTGAGGCTATTTTCCTCACAAACCCACAGGGAGAAAAGCTCCATAATCTCTACACAATAGATTTCTTCTTGTATGCATAAAGGAATTCCAGTTTTTTCTCTGTTAGCTACTTAATGAGTTTATTCACTGGTCAGATAGGATTGATTATGCCTTAGCATTAATTGCCTTGACTTACACTTATGGATTTATTTGTTTTGAAATGTACTTTTACTCACTCCTTGGCTTCTAGTCCATACTCTGTCCTAAACAGAAGAAATTGAGTTGCACACTACTGATATATTGCAAATTACAGCAATTCTAATACAGGTTTTGCAATGCCCACAAATCTGGAGGTGGTGCAAGAAGGTAGAGCTTAGAATTATAGACTAATTTGGGTCTGAAGGGACCTTTAAAGGTCATCTAGTCTAATGCCCCTGCAATGAGCAGGGACATCTGCTAGATGAGGTTGGTCAATAAATACCTTATTCCAGCAGAATGAAGAAGAAATTATGCATCATTAGAGCAGCAAGAAGAATATATTGTTTACAAGCATCTTAATGGATGCCTGGAGACTTAGTTCCAAACTGTGTGAGCTGAGCACCAGACCAGCAGCAGTCACACTGCCCACAGTGCCCTGACTTGCAGCAGAGACACTCAGGCACCTCTGTGTCTCTGCAGGTCTCAGCTCACACTGTAACTCACTCATTCTATAATGTTCACTTCCAGATGCTGCAACTGGGTGCAAATTCCATCACATTAAACATGCCCCAGTGAATTAGCCATCTAATTTAATACCAGAAGTTTTTGTTTATCAAAAAAATAGATGTGACCATTACTGTGGTTATTACCATGCTCCTTGAGCATAAGATGCTACAGTCATATGAGTCATTGGTCATGGATAGTCCAACTGAGCTTGTACTGACCCTGCTTTCTGTGTATGCTTCCCTGGAAGAAGGAGAAATCCAGAGGTATTCTGTATGCATTCACAGCGCGTTGCACAGGCACTGTCTGCTGTCTTAAGATGTGTTAACACTTCCAAATAAAAGAAAAGAATAGGCTTGATTGTTTCTTAACTGGCAGTCTCCTTCTCCTACCTGTCTCCCTGGCTATCTGACTCCAAGGCACATGTCCTGGATGGAGCTGCTCATAAGCAGCTTGGACCTGAGCCTGTCCTGGTCACTGAGCTAAGGTTCAAAAACCCTCACAAATATAGACAGATTCCAAATATCCCTTTGTACTTCCTTGCTTTTACTTGTGTTTAAACCAGCCTTTTGGGATCATGATACAGCTTTAAGCAGTGGCTCAGGGACATATTAGCAGACTAACAGTATCATATAGAACCTATTCAAATCAACAGAAGCTTCACTAAACAACAGTGCCTGGCTTATTACATATTTATTATAATGCTTCTACCTTTCAACCAGAAAATATGAATGTGTATCTGCTGAAAAAGTGTTTGGTGCTCCATAAACTTTTCAGTTCAAGAAGATCCATCTGTTTTTATTTCATCCATCTCTGCCACTGAAAGAGCGAATTAAGCTTCAGCTTTCAAAAATCTGATTATGAGGCTTGCATTGCAAAACAGGCAAAAAAAAGCAGCTGATTAATTTGAAGATTCCTGTTAGAGATATAATGAACACAGTTGGGCTTTAATTATTGTTTTAGTACAACCAAGATGATCTAACAAAGCTGATTATTTTGGTGTTTGCTACTACTTGTTTCTTTAAAATAAAATATCTTTAAAATTTATATTAGTATATTATTTTAATTACAAACCACTTCAATAATTTAATAAATTCTATTATAACTAGTTCAAATTAATTCCTAATTACTGCCCATAACATCTGAATATTGCAGTATAGCACATCCTCTATAAAAACATACATTTAGATCAATCATTTTCTGAAGCTTCACATGGATGAAACTAATATTCCATCAGAAAACAGAAGAAAGTGCAGATGTCTGTGCGGATGTCTGTGTGGACGTCAACCTAGCCAAAATGTGCACTAGGTGTGATGTCAGGTATTTAACAAAAACCCAACACTGCCATACTGGGAATCCTGACCATAGCTTTGATCTGTGAAAACTGCATTTAAAAAATGCCATATGTAATAAAAGATGAACAGAAATATTGTTCTGCAGATGGGGAAAACTAAAGCACAGAAGCTTCAATATATCAGCAATACAGCAGACCCCGTAATGAAACACAAATATCTTGTTCTATGAATTTACTGTAGAATTTATTCAAAGGTTTTTGGGCAGGTCCTTCTGCAGTACTGAAGGCTGATAAAGGTTATGTGAGCAATAAATCCCTACTTGGACCCTTATGCAAACCCCAAAGGCCCATGACATCCCTTTACTTGCTTTCAGAGCCCTTCCAGAGCCCCTGGAGCTCAGGAGGCAGTTAGCTGCCCGCCTGTGGGTCGAATGGCAAATCACAGTTGAAATGGGGTTTAAGAACCAGTTTCTAGCTGCCCCTCATCTGTGCATTTCCTGGCTGAGACTGGAGCCCATCTGTGCAGGCAGCCCCCTTCATTTCTGTCCTGGCAGCAGGCAGTGGTCCCTCCTTCGGAGCTGTGCCTTCCAGGAACTGAGGAGGATGGATGCAATTTGTCATCACAGGTGTGTGAGGCACCCTGTGGGCCCTCGCCACGCAGATGAGATTAATACAAAAAGGAAAATGGGAAAATGAACAATCCACAGTGAATGCCTGGTTTAACAACCATGAATTGTTCATATTTCAAATACTGTTTTCTGCATCTGTAATGTGACTCTGCAATGATGTTTTCTCTTTCATTCTTTTTAAAGATGTTACTTTTAATACTTCCCTCCACTTTGGGTTCAAAACTTTTCCTTAAAATGAGCATGGATTCTTCTGCTTTCTATCAGGATGAGAAAACAGTGCCATGAACTGTTTCATGATAAGCTGCTCATATGAGCTTTCTAATGTGGCCTGTACAAGGGAGCAGTGGAAATTTTATGAAGGAAGCCCATAAACTTTTCAACTTTGGTCAAGCCTCTCATTGTGTGTATTTTATTCATATCAACCTTCTTCCCACTCAGCTTCTCACTGACCCCACGAGTCAACACTTGCTTGAAAATATCACCCTCAGAGAACAGCCTGTTTCCAAATGACCATTGTTCCTTTTCTCCTTAGATCTTATCTGACATACATTTCTTCTGAGAGGCACCAGCAATAATAATCACCTCCTCTCCAAGAACACGTGAGTAAATAGCTCTAGGGTGTTACTGTTCTTTATGTAAGTGGGAGTTGGACTGGGATAAAACAGAGTAGGATACTGCTTAAACAGAGACTGCTCGATTGTTTTGGTGAATCCACAGCACTGCATAGCTGAGCAATATTGTCTGTGTAATTTAAGGAACTGTTTCACTTGTGTCCTTGTCATACATCGGTGCACAGAAAATTTCTTCCCGGCTCCTGCTCACAGCTGCATGTATGTGTAACTTATCTTCACCATGGCCTAGGCAAAAAGTGAGGGAGGGACATGGGAAGCACTGTCCTGATTTTTGCATTCTCCCGTATCAAGAGGAGGTTCCTGTGTTTGCTCAGCTGGGGAGAGCTACTCTAGGCCTTCCTAGGTCTCCTGCTGAATTGGCATCAAGATGTAGAACTCAGCCCAAGGGCTCTGCCCAGTAGGAAGGTGATGCAGCTCCTGCTTTCAGACAGTGAGAATGTTTTGCAAATAGCAAAGCAAGAAGCGAATATTCAGAGCCGAGAACCTGAGCTCAGCCTCTGTTTGAGATCTCTTTATTTGCAAAGAACAAGGGTGTTTCTCAGCATCTTGGTGCTCATTGTTCAGGGTTTCTCTGTAACTCCAGAGGAAACACCTGGGAAGGAAAATTAGCTTTTGCTAATGGCTTGAGATGTGAAGTTCAGGCTGGATTCCCCGTTGTTTATACAACTTCCTGGAAGGGGCAGCTTATCTTCGCTTAAAGCTACGCAAATCTGGATAAAATTCCGCATTGCTGGTTCCACGGAGAGTATACAAGTGATAGAGGCAGCCTGCTGTCCTTACCTGATGCCCTCCTTCCTCAGTGAGATGCACAAATCGTGGGTTATACAAAAACCGTGAGGAGACACACTGCCTTCCTTTAAGAAAAGCCATCCTCTTCGAGGTACTTTCCAGCAGCAGCTCACGGTGCAGAAACTCGGGATCACGGACACGTGGAACAGGAGCCGCCGCCGCGCCCCGTTCGCTCCCGGCCGGAACCGCCCGCGCCCCGCCCTGCGCACGGGGCTGCAAAGCTCGGCTGTGAGAACAGGAAACGGGGGCGGGGGAACTCGAACCAGAGGTCGCAAATGCCTCGGGAAGCGGCTTTTCCTCGAGAGACGCGCGGGGCTGGGCCGGGGGGCTGGGGGGGCTGGGCCGGGAGCGCGGCCCCGCCTCGCCGGGGAGCAGCGCTGCAGCGCCGCCCGCCGCCAGCAGGTGGCGCGCAAGGACGCGGCTCTGCCGGGGGCTCCCGCCCCGCCCCGGGGGTGGGCGCGACCCCTCGGTTCCCCCCGCTCCAAGCGGGCACGGGGGCGGGAGGGCATCTCCGGGAGCCTTTGACAAAGGGAGCCCGCCCCTGCGCATGGGGAGGGGGGGATGCTCGACTGCGGGCGGGCGGCGCCTGTAGGAGCAGGGATGGGACCTGCTCCGCTGCTCTGTCACTCCGGCGTCATAGACTTAGAGGGAGGGAAAGGAGCTGGTGCCCGTTGGGTGGAGGGGATCGACCGCCTCCCTGGCTCGTCCCCCAGCAGCAGCTGTAGCACGTCCGGGCACACTTTGGGAGGAGCACTGCCGGCTAAGCAGTGCTTAAGCCCCCTGCGGAGCCGTGTGTGAGCGGCTGTGCCCGCGCACTGATGGGCGCGCCCGTGCGGGGCGGGGAACAGAGCTTGCGCTGAAGGGAAATCACAACCGTGCCGTAAAAAGCCCTAAAACCAGTGAACAGCCTCCGTTTTCTGTATCAGTAGCACATAGAATCCAGCAGACGCTCCGAAGAGCCCCGGCTCTTGTCGCTGCGGTGGGGTGTGCCTTTTCGGGCAGCTCATCCTCCAGCGAGTGCATCCAGCGGTTCCATTCCGCTCTGGAAGCGGCTCTTCAGCAGCCGCAAGGCGAGGAGCGCTCGGCAGCCATCGCTGCCGTCCTGCGGCCTCTCGGCGTGGGCATTGTCAGCCAGCTCAAAGCCAGCGAGCCGCAGGCTTTGCAAGCCGATTTCTTTCGCCGAGAACGAGATTTCCATGGTGTCTCAGTGCTAAGCATGGCAACAAAAGGAAAAATTTTTAATGCGAATTCCTTCAGACTTTTGTTTACATCTCTGGCCAGAGCCCCCAAAAGCAAATAGTTTGCATGTTTTGCAAGGTGACTGAGTAGTTTTTTTTAGATTCTGACTCTTTTACCAATATATTTACACACTGCCCTTGAATAGCGTTTGTTAAGATTAACAAACACTGCAGTATTTTTCCGATTACCTAAGAACAACAGCCTCACTAATAGCTGGGTTAATCCCCCAAACCTCTGAATATCTGAAGTGGAGAAATTTTAGAGATAGATCTGAACTGTGTAACTTGGTCTTCATTTGCTTGATGCAGTAGAGAATACCAGAGTGCTCACAGTATTTGGGAGGAACCAAGGAATGCATTACCCCTCTCAATAAGGCTCACTAGCCTACAGCTTTTTGATCTCGTGTAATACAGGTGAAAAAGCTAATCAGTTACTGTACAGGTCTACAGTTGTTACTTAGTCCATGAGGTATAACCCAAGAATAAGGAGAAAATGTCTAAAAAAATTTTTAACTATTCTGTGTACTAGAATTTGAGGAAAATGCATAAGCTGCTCTCTGAACCATGTTTCTTGTGAGTGTGGCTGAATGGTACTTACTGAGAGATACAAATTGGCTGCAGCAGGCCAGCAAACATTTTTTCCTGTAGTTTGCTGAAGGAGCCTTATGTGGTTTTTTGACTTGTTTTTCTTGGCATTTATGATATTCTCATTTCAATGGCATCTCACAGTGTGATAAAGATTATACTATTATTTGTCTTCAAAGTGTACAGCCTTAAGTCGCTAAGGGCTCAGATCCAGTACAGGACTGAAAAAAGGTGACCTCTTAGATCTGTGGTTTTGGGCCTGGGATTTCTCATTATGAGTTGGACACCTAAACTTCAAGTCTCGGTAACAGGGGAGGTGCTTGGAGATAGTAATCAGAACAGCACAGTAAGTGGGAAGGTACCTGAACTTTAGCTGGTAGAAACTATGAAGCATAGGTACCTATGGCCAGCTCACATCCTGCACGATGCTCAGACTAAACAGGACCCAGCCTAGGCTTAAAGTCATCCCACTTGGTCCAGGTGATAAAATCATGCATTTATTTTCAAAGCAGCCACTGGTAATACAACATTTGTCTGCTTGCCTGGGAGAACTTACCTGGAAAATGGGAGAGCTGGGTCTTAGGGGGAATGCCCAGTCTGCCTTTGGGACACTGCTGAGGCTGTCCTACTGTGAGAAAAAACAGTTGAAGATTTGGAGATGAGGAATGCATGGGAACAGGCTTAATAGTTCAGGCCCTGCAATCCACTGGTGAGAACACTTAGCAAGGAATGGGGAGTGCAGTTTCAGTCCCGAATATCTGTGCACATTTGTCATTTGATGCCTCACTGAATGCACAATGGTTATAAAAACTATCACAATTAAGATCTACTGCTCCAGCTTGTCTATGACTTTCCCATTATTTTATTTTCTATTTCATGAAACAGAATTGTGTCTATGGTGCCTTCTGCTTAAGAAAATGCTGTGCATGTGTGTTGATGCTCACTGAGCATGCCTGTGAGCTTGGGTCCCATGGGAATGTAAGCAGCAGGAGCCTCCTTTGTGAATCTCCAAGGGGTGGTAGGCCCTGAGAAGCATAACTTAGCCAAGCCAGTTGCTTATCTGGGCATGCTCAGAGCTAGAATATTAGGCTGTGTAAAAATATATCAATATTATGTAGTGTGTAAGTATAAAAATAAGATGGTTTCTACAGTGGTTGTGATTTTTTAAAAATTTTGGTATAAATTCAATATAAATTATACAGTAGTCTGTTGAGTTCACAAAGCTTCAGAAGTGTTCAGAGCCAATTTTCTGACTGTCCTTGCACTTATATTTTTTATCAGCATTTGTATTTCCTTTTCTTTGTTCCCTTATGCAGTGTCTCATGTGGGTGTGAGAACTATGTGATGTGTTCCACTGCCATATGGAGCAAAAGTCTTGAAATTATCTGTCTTCTGTATTAAATCTCAGCTGAAAACCATGATTTGCTGCGTTGTCTGACTTTTTCAGAGAAAGTGGTGCTTCTGATTAGTTTTATAACGACATCAGTTTTGTAATGGGGGGATACAACTTGCCTCAGAGATAACAGGAAACGAAGTCTGCAGGAATCTCATTCACGTGACTGTTTTGCTGTGATTGTGCCTGGATGTGATGAGGGTGCTCAGTGAAGCTGGTGTGTGAGCTGCAGAGCTGTACCCAGTCCCTCAGACAGCCCTGAACGGAGCAGTGCACCAAGAAAAGCAGCTGGAGGCTGTGCTGTGACACCGAGTGGGTGGTGACCCCAGAGAGACAATGCTGCAGAGAAGTGGTGGCCTTGTAGCTGTCTCATTTGGTGTCCAGTTCCAAGACATCTGTTCATTTAACATTGGCTGTGAGAACTGTCTGAGCAAATGGCTTGGAAATGAGGTGCCATAGGGGGAAAAAACCTGATGCCATATAATACTGCTCATGCAAAAAACAAAACAAAAAAAAAAACAACCCAAAAAAACCCAACCAAAAATCTTAAACCCCATCCAGCCGCTCTCTCTTCGCAGCTACAAGATGCTCTGTCATTGTCAGTGTCTCCCATGCACAGGGTGATTAATCGTCATTTTAGGCCAGCAGTTTATAGCTCATAAATACTTGGGTGTGTCAAACTGTAATGGATCCCTTAGGAATGACAGTGCTGTTTGGACAGTGGCTGAACACATCCCTCTGAATTCCCATCCCTTCAGCATAGAAAATGGATTTTAATGGTCACAAACAGATGGTGTCCATGAAAGGGAGGAAAAAAACCAGCTCATGTCAGACAGGGTGGAGAAAATAACCTGCTATATTTAAAGCTTTATTTTATTAGAAACAATAATTTAGCTTCCAGCAGTTGTGGTACAATTAAAAAAAAATCCCAAAAAATCAACAACTCAATATTGCTATTAGCAATAAGTGGATCTCAAAAGACACAGCAGTTCAGGGCAAACTAAGTAGGAGTATCTAAAGTCCAAAAGTGGGATTATATTTTAGCTTGCTCTTTTTGTTTGCTTGTTTTGTTCAAATCAGAGGGATTTGATTTCCCCACTTCATTAGTCAGGGTGCAGAAACAGTTGAACTGAAGCATCCTACAGTCCAGAATAATGTCAGTAACAATACCTTAAGTTTTAGAGCATTATCTAAATAACTTGGAAATCTAGTTATTTCCATTTATTACAAAGTCAGGGAAAAAGTATTCAGGTTTGATTGCCCTGAGATAATTATTTCAAACAGCATACTAAATTGCAAAATCTTAGCAATTTTGGTTCAAATGCTTGTTCAAGCCTCTAGAGAGTATATAAACATCCATTAATGCACACTTTATGTGTAATGTAGTGATAAATACAAGGCCTATTATTGACTGAGGCTCAGACATACAAGACTTAAATTTCATTGTAGACACCTCTGAGATTTATTAAAAAAAATCCATGTAATGTCTTAGATATTTATTTCCATTATCACCTCCAATCAGTACCAGCAAACCCATGCAGAGTCCTGGGAGTCCTGGACTAAAGTTGATAACACTCGGTTCTTTGCTGGTTGTGGCTACAGATTTGATGGTGGTATCTTCTCTTTCTGATACATTGAATCTTACATTCCTGCCCAGTTTCAAAAGGATGAAATGCTGTCTTTGTCCCTCTGCTTTACCCGACAGAGTGCAAAAGGGGGTGGCTAAGGTGTGTCTTCTGGAGTAGCAGGGAGTTTTCTGAATGCCGTTTGCCTTGGTGGTAGGGGGAGCTTAAATGTGAGTGGCAGCTGCTCCTCCTTGAGCCATGTTTTAAAATGTAAAAATATGCATAGATAGAGGGATAACAAGTATCTGAGCATATCTGGAGATCTTGTGAGGAATATTTATTCTGCACTGGCATCTCTTACAGGGTGTCAGAAAAAAAGTCACATGCCTCTTTCCACTCTGTTTTTCGCTGACGAGTGTTGCATATTACGAAACTAAATATCTAAGTGCTTAATACTGTGTAGGGATTTTAAACTATGACATGCATTCCTAGCATCCAATGTCTAATGCTTTTTGTAGATCCAGCCTGGTGTGTGTCTCTGGAGTCAAAAGGAAGGTAATGTTTTTGCTTCCTCTGAGATCAGACAAACAACTGAACAACTTTCAGGGCTTGAATTCAGAGGACATCTCTGGTTTGCTACTCTGATGTATTTCTGCAGTGCAGTGCCCTGCGATGCTGAGCAGAAAGGTTCAGCACTGCCCTGTTAAGGCTTGACTGAGCAGTGATTAGGTTTTCATTCCTGAATGTGTCATCTGTGAGATTTGCAGGCCATTTCCTTGATATAAGGGGGAAAACTAGAGAAAGGGTGTGATTAAACTGCTGAAGTGATTGATGTAGTCAGTTGCTGGCCTGGCCTGTGGCCAGCAACACTGGGAAGCTGCAGTGGGTAGCCTGGAAGTACAGGAAGCACAGGGATATGGAGGTAACTGGTAAGGGGCAAAAAAAATTGAATGGCACACATGAAAAATAGATGAAGAAATTAGTATTTTGAAGACGTGATGTTTTTTGTCATGATCTTGTATATTAATCCTCTTGTAGGGTGGATAATGGCACAAAGGGGAAAATTAACTTTCAGAGTAAAAACAAAACCTGTGAAATATTTTTTGTGGCATGATCAAGGGACTTTTATGCTTTCTAAGAGAATGCAAAGACAGCCTCCAACTGCCTCTGCAGGGAGGGATGAGAAGCGACTGGGACCACAGCTGTGCTGAGTTTGTACCAGAGAATCTTAATTTCTCTACAGGCCTTTCTGTGAGATTTGCAGTAGACAAAGACCCAATATTCATCTCTCTGGCCCTGAACCAAGCATGTTATAGTTGATTCTCCATCTTACTGACCTCCTCTGAGCTCCGCTGGAAACCAGTTACTGCCATTTACACTGTGCATCGAATGTGAGTATTAGTGTGTTAAATCAGCACTAGCATACTGTGTTGTCAGCTCCTGCTTTTTATGAAGAGATAGTGACAATATTTCCTGAAGTCTATTATTCTCGATCTGTATGAGTATCTCAAAATTCCTTAGAGAAGGCAAGAGAAAAGGAAGGAAGAGAAAAAAGGGAAGGGAAGGGAAGGGAAGGGAAGGGAAGGGAAGGGAAGGAAAGGAAAGGAAAGGAAAGGAAAGGAAAGGAAAGGAAAGGAAAGGAAAGGAAAGGAAAGGAAAGGAAAGGAAAGGAAAGGAAAGGAAAGGAAAGGAAAGGAAAGGAAAGGAAAGGAGAAAGGAAGAAAGAAAAGTTGAAGATATGAACCAAATGCGAAGTTCAAAAGAGGACTAACTGAACAATAGAAAATGGAATATGCTTTTTAATGCTCATGATTTTTTTTGGCATGGCCAATCACTTTTCATTGCTTATGCTTGGCGAAAGTAGAAAAACTACAGAGAAGTGTAGACAACATTTCTTGCAGATCTTTCTGCAAGAGGAAACAAAGGGGGCATGAGAAGGTCTTTGTCTTTTTCTCAGTGGGGTGAACATGCCTGTTATTGTGTGAAACAGAAGGCAGCAGTGTATGCCTGGTGGCCCTCAGAGCTTCAGGCCATTCGGGTGATTATTGGGTAGCCATGGCTGGAGCCTGGGAGAACAGATTACAGGGTAATAACTGTGGGGCTGGTGTGTGGGATTTGGGCAGCTGTCCCTCACAGGCTGCATGGAGACAACTGGCTCATTTCACCGGACACCCCTCTGATGGGAATAACTTCTCGTCCCAGCTAGCTGAAAATGGATGGAAACCAGTGACCTGGAGGTGAAAGGTGCCATATCCCATTCCAGTGCCCTGAGTAACCCGTGCTCTCATTACAATGAGCTTTCTGTGCCATGTGCAGGGATGCTATTGCTTTGCTGCTTTCCAGCACTGCCACTGAGCTGTGGTTAAAATAAATGCACTGCTTTCCACAACTCTTCCCCTATGGCCCCTTGTTTGTTTTAAAGGGCATAGTAGCACAGAATGTGTAGACTACGACTGTATTGCTAATTAAAAATATCACTTTTTGCTGCTTTGTCTTCTCTCCCCTTTAAAAGTCAGATTTTTGCTAAAGGCTGGAGACCACACAACTCATAGCAGTGTGTTATGGGCTACCAGATGTGAACACACACAAAAAGGAGCAGGGGAAGCTTGTCTATCTAACTGACACTTGTCTAGACAAGTCAGTGGTGATAGTGTACCGATGGCTGAGGTGTTTACATGCATATGGAAATGTAGCTCATTATTTCTGCAAGTACCATTCAGCTCTACTGTTGTGCAGCTCCCCACCATATCTAGGGTAGCACATGCTAGACAGACACCGTGTGCTGTGTCAGGGTAGGATAGACGTATTGTGAGAAATCTACAGCGCACAAGCAACGTTCAGAAAACAGTATGAATTAAAACTCTTTCCATCACCACTCAAAAAACATGGAAAACCTGTTAATTAAAGTAAGAAGAATCAGGAGTGTCTGAATGAAATTCCCTCCATTGTGCTTCACTTTTTTTCTATTCTTGGGTTTGCTCATGTTTGCCTGAAGTACAACACTAAAGCACAAATCTTCATGTGTGTGTTTGCTCTGACTGGTTAAAACAATGCCCTGATACTATTTATTTTTGTGAAATGAATGCAGACCTCTGTAGGAGCCTTGCACCTCAGTGTTTTGCAGTAAAGGTCAGGATTCTATTCATGAGACTTGCAAAGTGTTATTGTTAAGACATCTCTTTGCTATGTCACTGTTTTCCCTTTCCTCTCCTTATTCAAAATAACACATTGTCATTAGTGACTTATAAGGCTCTCCCCCTAAGCACAGCATACCCAGCTTTCCTTGATTTTTTTTCCCCAAGCTTCCTTCCTATTTAAACAAAGAATTGTTTTAGTCATTTGGACTGAAATATTCCTAGCCTTGCTATCATGAAAAAAATCACTCTCTTTTATGGAGTGATTTATAAGCACTGCAGTTTTATTGCTCTTGTGAGCTGCAGCATCATGATTTGTTACAACAGAAAAGTTATGTTCTAATATGGACATTGTTGCAATGTTCACTCTAACCTTCCTATGGCTAATGTGGCCAAAACTTTAGACTTTTAATACATTAGTCACTTTATGAACCCTTGTCAGTAATACTTCAGCAAGAAGGAAGAGAGGAGGACGTGCTATTGTAATTCAGTAATGTAGTGTACAACTAATCCTTGTACTCATAATTGCATTTTGTCACTTTCATAATATATCTTGATTACAGACAACTTTAACTTGGCATTTAATTTTTTACTCAATGACTTCTAAAGTAAAAAGAAGTCCGTAAGATCATCCAAAGTCGCATTTTCAGTTATTTAAACTCTCATTTATTACTTCGACGGTCTTTACACTGAGCCTGGTGTTCTGTCTCTGACCAAATTATGTCCTATGGTGGAGTCACTAGTCCCTCATCTGAGCACACTGAGGGATGCTGAAACTAAAACTTGTGCACTACAGGCCAGAAATTAATCAGTTCGTTCCTAACCTTCTTGTTTGTTTTTTTTTCCAGATTTATCTGTCTTTATGTATTGAAATGGTTGATTCTCTTTACAGTTTATTTTACTACATTAAAAGAAAAGTATTTTCCTCTTAGGAGAGCATTTATTTACCTATAACCATGTTACCTTGCAGTCTCCCTTTTGGTGACTTGAGCAGAGCAAACTCTGTAGGTGTCTTGATGAGGCAAATTTTACAGCTGAGAAATATTTTCTGTGCCTCTTTTAGCACTCTCATGAAATTACTGAATGGTTTCTGAAGGAAATGCAACTTAACATGATCACAGTGTGTGTCTAACACCTTCCCACTCTTTTCCTTATACCTTACTAAATCCTTGGCCGCTTTAAGTCCAAACTGTCAGAGGGGAGACAGTCTCACAGTCATTACAGTCTGTGTATTTAGAGTTTTATGAAAATAGTTGCACTGTGAGGAGGTGATACACATCTGTGTTACTGAGAAAGGAAAAGCTGCTAGAGCTCAGCCAGCTGGCTAGCCTGTGCCCATGGGCTGCCGAGCCAGCACTGCCTGAGCAGGACTGTAGTGAGAAGACAGCAGCAAACACATCAGGGGCAGAAATTCCTACTGCATAAATAGAGAAAGGAAGAAACAAAGGATGTAATTTCATAGGAAACCAACTTTCCTAAATTGTTTTGTGAGCTGCAGAACTAATCCTGAAGCTCAGGCATCACTAGTGGATGGAGTGCTCTTCACTCAGAAGAGATTTTCATGTAAAGCATATGTAGATGTTAAAAATTTAAAGATGCCAGTTGCGTCATTATTTTCATACTGGAAATATATTTCCTATTTTGGGATTTTTACACCTCTGTGCCTATGAATTTGGGCTTTGTTGATACTAGCAAACATGTTATGATTATTTGGCCAGAAATGTGGTCTGCATTATACAGCATTCTACAGTGCTTTGAATAGAAACCACTCAGGGTGAGACATTTAGGATATTTCTGTGTCATGCTATGTACTGCCATGACAAACAGAATACAATCCTTCAGCCAGCTCTGACAGTCAGCCATCTCTGGTAACTGATGTATTTTGTGGTTACTTTTACTATCCCCACCACGTTATGAATTATTGTCCTGCCTGTTGCCTTAAGCAATTAATAACACAAATTCAGATAGCCCCTGCCCCATCATAGTGACAATCCACCAATTACATGTCTAAATGTATGGACTCAGGAGATAGGCTATAATCTCCTGGAGGAAGCAGTTATGGGACAGTGTGTGTCAGCTGGAAGGTTAAGGGCTGTGTGCTCCTTGGAAGAGGTGAGTTTCAATTCTCACTCTTGGTCGTGTCAGTGATTTTGGGATGAATGGCCACCTGAGATCTGATGATTTGCATAGAAACATTAATGATGGTACAGTGCAGTGTGTAGAGGTCAGGGCTTGTGACTGGTGGTCAGCATTCAGGGAGCTCATGGGATGACCATCACGCACCTGGGAAGGGACTAAAAAGTAAGCATGTAAAAATTGCTTGCTTGTAATTTGAGACAATTTACAGGCATCTCTGTATATTTCCTTTGTGTTTGCATTTTTTAAAGAAAAGTTCTTTTTCCAGCCTCATGATGATATGAAGCTATACTTTTACTTGCAGAGGCTTTGGCTGGTTCAAAGATCATTAATAAATTTTTTAGTCATTAAAGGAAATGCACACTTGATGTCATGTGAAAACAAGATGAGCCACATTTTCTGTGACAGAAAAAGCATTCTGGGCAGGTTTTATCTAATGCATTATCTTACAGATGTATATTTTATAATTATAACATCATACAAAGGAAAATAGAAATACATAGATATAAAACAGAGCATGTAATACTATGAAAATGTATTGCTATATACTTTATATGTTATATGTGGATATTATAGCATCAGGTTCCTTGCTGCCATGGCGTTTTTATTTAGCATTTATGATAGTTCTGAATTTGTTGTGTCTGAATGGCTAACAGAACAGTTGCAAGGAGGTAGCCAGAGTTAGTACATTATGTGCAGTAAGCTAGAACTGTGAAAGGTGCAGTAGTATAAAAAGTGGGGAAAGAGTTATTATGAGCAGAGATAAGGGAAACTAGCCTCCAATTGATGGATTTATTTGTTCTTTGTAATAGTTCCTCAGCTGTGGAAAATTTGCATCATTCCATCACCACGAGAGAAGCTGTACTGCCTTCTCTCCTGAGGATATTGCAGAGCACAGGAGTGTGTCTGAACTGGCCACAACACCTGTGGAACTCTTTCAGGGAGAGCTGCTTGGAATGGCCACAAGGAGGGCCAGGGACTGACTTAAGGGTTTGGTGGTGTGGACAAACAGAAACCTTTTCTGGACTTATTCTCTTGTGTTTCTGCAATGCCCTGCTCCAAATGGGGATAGGCGAGGAAAACTGGATCCCTATTCATTTTTGTCCTCAAAACTTTAACAGATGGCAAATCTGTCACAAATCTATTAACTACTGGTTTGTTATCGCCACTGATTTTATAGTCCAAGGCTGAATTTGTTGTATTTCATCTTCCAAATACTGTATCTGATTAGGCATTATTTTTTTCAAACCCTTTCTCACTATAAATATATGTAGGCTGTAATCAACTGTTTTCTTGACCTCTTGAATAAACATAAATAGATAAGGTTTTTCAGTCTCCAGCAAACAGCTGTATTTTCCTGCTTTAACCATCCATCCCTAAGCTCTTTGCAGATTTTCAGCCTCCTTTTTTGAAGCTGGATCCCCCCAAAGAACGCTGTGTTCTAGCAGTGAGCTTACGGGACCATATGCAAAGAAAGTGCCATTGCTTTGCCACTCACTATTATTTCCCTGTTTCTTCATCCAAAAGTCTTTTATGCTTTTAAATATGAGGTGTCCTGCTCAATTAGCTGTCTTGTAGAGCCCCAAGGCAGTTCCCCATTGCAGAGGGCTGATCTCCATTCTTTCTTCCCAGTTGTCGAAACTTCTGTTTTGAAAGCGTATTTTGCTTTACTGGGCATGGTGTATAGGGCAGACAAATTGCTCTGACTGTTCTTCTAACCTTTGTGATACCTGCATATTTTATCAGCAATTCTGAACTTAACTTTCAGATGATTAATGACAATTATAATTCTGCACCTTCCCCACAGTTTCTAAAAGATCTGTGAATCAACCAGTCCTTGTTTAACCTACCATATCCTCCAGTCATTGCTAGAAAACTGCATTTTTTCTACAGTTAGTGTAGAATGGCACAAGCTGAATATGAAATCACATGCTGGGCAGCTACCTAAGAGTATGAAATCTTCATACTTGCTTTTTGAATGAAACTTGCAGTTTCAGAGAACAGAAATTGATTTGTTTGACTTGGCAAATTTCCTTTAAATCATGGCTGCTCTTGGTCTGTAACCATTGCACAGCACAGCTGCCACTGACTACTAAATAGTTTAGTTTAACCCACCTTTTCCTGTGGCTCATGAATTTATCCTTAGAGTGCACACAAAATGTTCTAGCATGAGTCATTGATCATTAAAGACTGAAAATTTTTTTCTTTACTTTTTCTCTCTGAATTAGGTTGGAAAAGGGAAAATTTAGGTTTCACTTGTTCTTGTGCAAATGCAAATTCCTTCTGGTGAATAAAAGAAAAAAGTGGAGGGTGTGAAAAAAACAAATGGATATTTCTAGACTTGATAGGTGCATGGAGAACACCAATAAAATCAGGAACTTTGCAGATAAAAGTATGGGTTTGGCAAAACATGATTTTCACTGCAAAAAGCTATTACAAAAAAAAATGGGTGGGAGATTTTTTGAGCACTGGCCCCCAAAATATCACATCCATTATTATCCATCTGTAGAAGTTTGAGTGATAGCTGTGTGGTCTTTAGGAAAATTACTTTTTTTTTTAATTCACAAGAGAAAAAACCCCCTTTACATTTCTCCAGGTTCTTCTGAAATGCTTGTTTGGTGGTTGTTGTGAAGACAGAAGAAAAATACACAGGTGAAGAACTTCTCTGTGTAGTACTTCCTCTGGCTTGCATTTTCCTTGTTCTTGCTTCACACTATGGGCTAGGTACAATACAAATCAAAATGTTGGGAGCTAGCTACGTGGTTTTGGAGGGTGGCCAGTCATAAAGATCTTGATGCGAGATGTTTTCATTTTGTATGCTTAAAAGTGAGCTCTTCAAGACTTGTTGTGTGTGTAAATACAAGGAAGCCTACACAAGAAACCACCTTGATTAAAACCTTTCTTTCAACTGTCAGTCTCAAATAGAGGAGGCTTGATTTCACTCCATGTTCTCTGGAAAGGCCATTTCTACTAAGACAGCTTCACATATTGCTCACTGATTAGTTGCTTCTTTGTTGTTGGATATATATTAAAAGAAAGAACTTATTTTTCTGATCTTTTGTAATTTACCATCAACAGAGCCATAAGCTGTGAAACTAGCACAAAATCTAGCAGTAAAATGTCTATAATTTATTATGCAGTTAGTTAAAAAGTTTAGTTCCTCTTTCTTAAGAAATACAGATTCCTTTAAAAGTAGTTATTTACCATTAACCTCTAGTCTTTTTCTTCCTCTCTGAGCCAGCAGAATTGCTGCTGTTCATTTGGAGCCAAAGGCTCCCAACAAGACTCTTAAGTGGGAAGCACATTATACATCATGGAATTCAACCACACTCATGTTCCTGAATAAGGCTCTACTAAGGCTTTCATAATCACAATGCATTTTTTCTTAGTCACAGCTTTCCCTCCAGTCTCCAAGAGGGAACAAGAGAGATAAAGTAAACAGTTTTTTCCCTAGGTTTTTTCAACTTAAGATACCTTCTATTATAGTAGCAAAACTGGAGTCCAACATACTGTACAAAAGTAATCTGACTGAAAGATGTGGCACACACGAAACTCCCACAGTTTCTCTGCTAGTGTAATGACTGATCGACATGATCAGAACAGAATTCACAAGGCAGACTGCTCTTTAGCACTATCTGTAAATAATAATGCTGCTCCCAGTGCTCTAGAGTAAGAATAATTGTCCCTCTGTCTGCCTTTGAGAGCAGACAGATAGCTGGGAAGCATGTCATTGTCTCCGAGGTTGTTAAGTGCCTAACAAATCTAGGATTCAGAATTAAGTCAAAGGAAAAAGATACCTTTGAAGTAATTTTGAGTAGTGAGATACCTGCCTGCAACTGAAATGTCTAGCCTCAGCCTAGGTGAGTACAGAGGCTAAAAAGAGAGGTTCAGTAAGCTCTTTCCTGCTGTAAAAACCTGTAAGGGCTTCAGAACAATTGTAGTGTGGAGAGGGGCACTCACCTCTTCTTCCACAAAAAGATTTCCCCAACACACACACCTGCAGACAGGAGCTGGAATGGCTGTGTCACGAGCTACTTCTTTGAGCATGGCAATGGGCTCCTGCCTGGGAGGGCACAGTGGTGCTTCCTCAGGAATGTGCCGACTGACATCCACAGGGCTCCGTTCTGGAGTCCAGCATAGCAAAAGCGTCCTTGTGATTGTGTGCCAGTTAGTTATGGGGAGAAAATGTACACTTCATTTGTAAACAGTGTGAACAGCTATTCTCTCTGTTTTGTGGGGTGAAATATGTGTCTGATGGCTGGTAGGAAAAGCATTTGTGGCTGAAACTGGCTGTGCTTTTTGGCTGATGAAGACAGATAATGTCATTGGCAATTTGTCTATAAGAAGGGCTGTTATAGCAATTAGCTTCTAACTTGCATTTTCTACTCATTATCTTTGATAAATGAAGAGTGTTTAGAATCAGAAGTGCCTCCTGAAATGGAAGGGCTTAACCACGACACCTGCGCATGCAGACACAAACTGAAGTCACTGACACAGTGTTTGCTTCATATCACCACAGTTCTACCACCTGCTAAATTGCTTCACTGCAGTGCCATGTCAGGTCACGTTCCCGTGATCATGACATGCATGACCTACCTGTGAGCTTAGACAAGCGGAGTAAATTCACATTCCTCCTCCACTGCCTTGCTTGCCTTCCTTTGCGTGACAAGATGAAATGTGTGCCACTGGACTGGAATAAAAGAGAAAGCCACTTGCAACTTCCCTGACATGATGAGGGTGGCATGGTGTAGGGAAACAACTTTCTGAGTTGGTCAGAGGTCTCTAGGAGTCTTAAATAACATTGCTTAGCTCATGCTTAAAACGTCTACAAAACTGAAAAATAGTCATAACCCCCAAACACATCCATCACCACTCCAAATCTTTCTCTGATTAAACTGCTTGGAATTGTACTTGGCAATGATAAAGAACGGCATTTGAGAAAGGTCAGAAGAAACATTTTCAAGTTCAGTCTTCTGGAATAGACTTGTAGTTAGATTGCTCAGTTACAGCATGATCACCACTGTGACTTTAGAGCTCTGCATTTCTGGTGAGGAGGATGACTGTAGGTAGTAGGCTCAAACCTGTCTTCCCTTTGCCCTGCTCTTATGGTATGGCCACAAAAGGAAGTTTGCTCATGGTTAGATAGGTGCATCTTGTGGGTTGCTCCAACAGTGATCCCCTACCAACTGCTCCCCCCAGATCCCCTGACTCTGTGAAGGATGGGATTGTGCTGGGGTGGCAGCTGGATGCAGAGCAGCTGGGGAATATTCGCAGGGGTGACCCTACCCACTCCACTGGGACTGAATGAGTTGGTGCGGTGGCTGTGGTTGTGGGTGGCACACTCAGCTCCTTTACAGCACCACTTCTTCCAGTATCTGCCTGTGGCTGAAGAACCTCTGCAGACTGAAGGGTGCTCCTCCTGCTCTTTAAAAAACAATGAAAATGAGAAACCAAACTCAACTTCTTTGTTCTTCAGACAGCATAAACTCGTTTTAAATGGTTCATCTCTACCCAGCATGTTGATACTCTGCCTTTGATGTACAAAGAATAAATCCCACTTTCCTAGCAGAGGCCTGAGTGCTAATACTTCTGTATGTCAGAAGCTGTTCTACAGAAGCAGAAATGAGCTTGAGCTGCAGCAGTTATTACTTGGCTGTCACACTAACTGGTTGCAGACAAACCTGTGGGAAATTCACTGGTTTGTGTTTGCTCTTTTCAGTGTTAATGCTGCAGCACTGGAGCCAGAGAATGGAGAATGGAGCAGCTGAGCTGCAGAACTACAACCTGAGATAATTCACAGTGTTTTCAGTCCCCTTCTTCATCGCTAGTAGAATTCCTGCCAAACTCAATTACTCCCACTCAAAGCTGAATTAACTTGCATCTCTCACGGTAAGTTTTTTGCTCTGTCTCTCTACAAACTAAAGGGAAATGATTTTACCAAGTAAAATACTTACCTGCCTCCGGAGCTTCCCTATTGAGCATAGCTAGGTATTTAAGTACACACATCAAACCACTAGGCCAACATTTTGAAATACAGTACCTGTGGGTTTTGAATTAGATATCTATTGTCATTGGCCATTTAGGTATTAAATGCCATAGGGTGTGTCTGTCCTTCTTTAAAAAAGTTTAAACACCTCTGTGGAATAAAGGGGACAAAGGCTGTGGGTGCATATTGGGTCTCAGTCTCCTGATCTTCCTCTAAGTAGAAAACTGCCTCGTTGATGTGGATGGTTTTGTGTGAAGAACATTCTGTAGAAATCTGAGTCCAAATTAAAACACTGGCTTTCATCAGCGAAGGAGAGATACTGGGTAGCAAAGAAGTAGGAACTTCTTAGACAAGTCTCCATGTTTGAACTGTAGGACAGGGCTCAAAGAGCCAAAAAATCGTGCTCTGTTGTACGCATGGCTGCTTTGCACATGCAGCTCTATTTGTCCACCAGAGCCATCCTGAGAGAAAATCCACAATTATACACTTCTTGGCAGGAAATCTTAATGTATGCAAGGGAACAGCATGGAGAAGCATTTTTATTCCTTGTGACATACTTGAACTGGCAAGTCCTGATGCACATAATTCTCCTCACCTGCACAGAGCAAAGACTAAATGGAAATTAGGTCATACTGGATCACATGTTATCTTCTTACTCCTTTACATCTTCTTTGTTGGTAATAAAGAAAAGGAACTTGTCCTTTAAAATGACCAAATTTACTCATATTGGGAGTAATCAAAGTCATTGTTTAGCTGTGGTTACCCTTTGCTAGAAGCTATAGATGACTTTGTGGGACATTTCTGAGAGGAAGGAGACTGTCCTGTGTTTGTAATCACCAAGGTGTGGTTAGCATGGACAGTATAAAGAAACATGTTTAAAGTAATGTGGTAGCTCTATTTTTTCACTGTCATTTAAGTCCTTCAATATGAAAAGAAAGATGAGAAATGAGTCTGTTCCCCTCACAAACTGCTCATTAAGAAATTTTCTCCTGTTTGGTGCAGGTAGGTTTTAACCTTGAGATATTTTCTGTAAGAAGAGACACAGGAGTTTTGAACTGGAGAAAAGGAAATTCTGCTGTAAGGCAAACAGGGATGTGTGATAATCAGTAAACCTCCATGAAGTTCATATCCTAGTTTTACTATTCCGGTTAATTTTTCTGGAGAGCTTGGGAAACCATGGAAGATCAGTGTCTTTCTGATCTCATGCCTTACATCACACAAAGTGAGAAATTTTTCCCCAGCACTAAGTGTGTGGTTATGGCTGAACCAGAAAGTTTCTGAGTTTGGAGCAGAGTCTGGAGAAGCTGTGATATTCTGGCACAAATCACACTTCTTTATGCTCCTTTGGAACAAGACTCATGGTTAGTATCTTCTCTGAACTTGTTTGCGTATCAAGGCTTAAAATGCATAATGGTATTCTTTAAAAATCCTCTACATTCCCTCTTATGGAAAGGAAGTGAAATAAATGCATTATACCAGCAATAGCACTAGAATAAGGCAAACTAGAACACTATAAGGTTAAGTATGTGATATGAGAATATTAATTGTACATATGTTTGTTGCTGCACAATCCAAGGAATTCTGACAAATGGAACATAGTCAGTCCAGCAAGAAATACCAAGGCAAGCCAGGAATGTGTTGTCAGGCAGCAATGACATCAGCCTACAACCCTTGCCAGCCTCCCTCTACAGGTCCACAGTTCCAGATCACTGCTCTGCAAAGGGTCACCACTCCCTTCCCGTTAAACCACTGCACAAAGGACCAAATCTAAAGTGGTTGGTTGGGCTTTTTTCCACTTTACAAGAATGTATTATGACTACCAGACATCTAATGTTGAATATGCAGTGAATTTGTTTATATGGACAAAATATTCAGCCTTTCAGATGGATTCCCTTGTTCTTGCCCTACTGTGGTACTTGCTTCAATTTTGCTTGTTTTCCTCAGAGCTTTTTAAAACTATGAGGGCTCACATTTTGATGACTAGTTTATCCCCACCACAGTTTTTACGTTTGTTACGTTATACTTTTTTTCTGCATTCACTCTCACAACTGTTTCACCAGGCTGCTTTTGAGACTGTATATAATGTCTAAATTCCTTAGTAAAGAATCTGTCATTGTGGGGGTCAAATGGATGAGGAAACTGGTGGCTGGCTAATGTTTTTTTCTTGCTTGGCTTGTTCATTTCATAAATAGCAGAAAAAGTTCTTCATTCAATGATTGATTTACTTTCAGTAAAGTAAGTTTAAAAATCTTAGAAAATACTGTGTGGGAAGTGGAATTTAATCTTCCCCAAGGAGACACTGGCCTTCAGTTTTCAGATATTACTTCAAATGTACCCAAAAATCATCAATGGTTAAACAGAGCTGCTTCCAATAACGTTTTGATGGCTTACAAAGGTCAAACTAAAGGTTAGTTTAACTATTTTAAGTTTCATAACCTTCAAAAGACAGTGACAGCTGAAATAACTCAGTAATTGCATGTAGCAATCAATATAATGGCTGGAAAAGCATGAGAAGGGATATATAATTTACAGAACTCACTGTAAAATCTAGGTGGGATGTTTTTTACTGAGAGAGATGTATTTTTACTTCAGGGTAGATAAAGTGCTTTTCTATAGTTTTGGAAAAAATTCAGTAAAGACAAAGTACTTCAATTTTACCATGAAGCAAACTTAGAAAAAATTGATTCTGTTGTCCTCATTGACAGTTACTGATTTATCTGTGAGTACACCTAGAGGTTCCATCTGTTTTTATGTTGGAATAGCTCACAGAAATTAGTATTAATGCTTGTTGGCATTCATTTAGGTAAGAAATGTGAAAACTAAATTATTTCAATTATTTTTGTACTCAGTGGGAACTAAAATCACAGACACTCTGTTAGAAGGGTTTTTTCATCTTTGTATCTACCAAGCAGCATCTTGTCATAGAAATGCTGGTGTACTTTTGAGGTGAACATGTTCAAGCCTGAATTCTTGATAAAGGTAGGAATTTCAACTCTGCGTTTAAAAAAAGAGGGGTAGGAAAAATGTAGCCTCAAATTATTGTTGACTGAAGGATGATCTTACAGCTGCAGCTGTGTTTTTGCATTTGGAAACCTTTTGTTCCCTCCTATTTCCTCTGTGGTTGTCCTCAGAGATCTTTCACCTGTTTGGTTCTGCCCTCCATTAACCCTGACTGTTACCTTAGTCTGTAGATAGCTCCATTCTGAGTCTTAATTGTTTTCTCACAGCTCTTCCACTTAAAGTCTCAGCCTTTTAAGAATGAGGATATCATATTTATTTGTGTCTGACATTACAGTAGTAGATGCCGTGAACACAGACATGATTTTTTGTGGGAATTATCTGTAAACATTCAAGTACAAAATTTAGTTTGATCAACAGCCTAAAAAAAGAATACAGATAAGCATTAAGAATAGAACAATAAAAAAAAAATAAAAATAATAGATTAATAAAAATAATAGTTAGTGAAAATATAAACTTCTGAGTACATTGAAATGGAATATAACATGGCCCATGTCTTAGGCTTCCCATGTCTTCCAAAAATAGCTTTGAACACATGTTCAAAAAGTCACATTAAAATATATTAGCATGTTTGAAAGAAGGATGTGCCATAGTTATTTTTTTTACAATCCTAGAATTTGCTTGAATTCCAAAATTAAAACTTGAATAAACTTAAATAATTAATCAATTAACTGATATCTGACCTAATTTTCTTTCTCTTGAGATCGAGTAGCTTTATTTACCATTTATTTTAAACCACTGAGTTTATTTGTAACAAAAAAATATCCCTTTTTAAAGAGATTAAATATTTCCTGAATCAGCATTATTTTCTTTTTACTTCGTTCAGTTGATTTGAATCAGTGTTTGAGGGAATTAGTTTTCTAATTATTTTTTCTAATTTTATCCATCTCTAGTTTGGATATACCAGTCTTTGATATCATGTATATCAGCCTAGGTAGTTAATTAGTCCTGGAAGTTTGCCATTATTAAAAATTAATTTAATATTGATTCATCCATATTTTTTCAAATGTATGTTTGAATTATGTACTACTTTCTTTAGTCATTGACTAGAGAAATTAATGGCATGCATGAGATTTTCCCTTCATAAATATCATTAAAAATTCCTCTCTTTAAATGGAAATAGAGCTCCATAGAGCTTGTTCTCTTGTGACACAATTACAGCAGTTTTCCTGTTCCAGCTCCTTGGGAATGTATATCCATTAAAGAGTTATCAGATAGAAATGCACAATCAATAGCTCAGCAGGAACAAGAACCCACTCCCCAAAGCATGGCAGCACTCTGGGTGACAGGCTGAATGCAGATATTTTCTTTCTTACTCTCTGTGACGATTGATCTGGGCCAGACTGGATTTTGCTGTCTTCAGCTAGATCTCCATTAATAAATTAAATGCATGAAGCTCTTCCTGGACACTGAAGTCAGCTGGCTCACAGAATAGCCCACATCTATGGCAGGAAATTTTTTCCACCTCACAGCTGGTAGACCACATGCATGGTGCCTGTTGGGAAAGGTCCCTGGAAGCTTCCAGCTCCCAAATCGTGCTCAGGAATTGCTTGAGAGAAATTTGGTTGATGTGGGCATGTCTAATACCATGGGCCATCCTCAGAGTTTATTAATCTAGACAAACAAACCTATCCCAGTGAGCAGACACATTCCCATGCACTGTTTCATTTGCCAGTGAAAACCCTGGAAGTGAAGGTGGAAGTGTGCAAGTCCCAAGGTGCTGAGGTGCTCTGCAGAGTCAAGACGACTTTTGGATAGGCATGGCTACAAAAACACCTGCCATTAGCCACTTCCAATTAAAGATGGGCTTTGGGACTTTTTTTGTACAAATTTCTTTCTTGGTTGCAAGTACATAAATGCAGCCCTGGGAGTCCTTGGCTTCACTGCTCTTCCAAGAAAGTTTCACAGTGACAGTGTGCAAAGCACTTCAGAATACCTGAAGAGGAACGGCTGAGCTTAAAGACAGGGCCATGGTGCATTGTAATGCTGGCTTTAGGCACTGCTCTGGGGTTTGTGTGAGGGGGAGCACTTGGCCAAACACAGTACAAGTAGTGTCACAGAGAACACCCTGCAGGAACACTATTGAACAGCTACTAAACTACCCCAAAATGTTTCCATTTTTCTAGATCCTTTTGTAGAACCTTCTGAGAGGAGGCTTAATCCCTCATCTCAGTGAGAGGCTAGTGCAGGTCTATGAGCTAGCCATGATAAAACAAGGCACTCTAAAATGGGAATTTTCCTGGTCAGTCTGTGAGGCAAGCCTTTATAACAGCTGGAGAAATTCTGAATCATGGAGCTGCTGTTAGTAAAACACTGTTTACTTACATTTTTCTAGTATTAAGCTGAGGTGGAGGTGCAGGCTTCAGAAACCTGAGTTTTTCAGTGAACTGATCAACTCAGAAATTAATCTCAGAAGGTGCAACTCTCAAACAACAAAACAATACAACTTCTCCTACAGCTGTTTCCTCGTGACTAGGAGCCTGTTGTACTCCACAGACAGCTTTTTAGTTTACTGTCCTGCAGGTAGACTTTAGGTATGTTTTTGGGTTGCTATCTTCAGCTTTCTTTTTGTTTCTACATTTCCCCTAGTTTCTGCATAACTAGCTCAAGCTGAAATTCCAGTAGAGCAAATGTAGTGTTTTATTTTTAGATAAAATCAGATACAGAAGGTAGGAAATGGTTAAAAGCTTTCTTTGTGAAGTTAGATAGAGTACATATGCTGTGTTTATTTGTATAAAGAACAATGTGAGAGAAAAAAGGAAAGAAAAAAATTTCTTCAAAATTTTTTTGCAAAAAATCTCTTTGCTAAATCTCTTTGTATGTTTCTAAATATTTGTTCCCATTTCTCACTCTCTTTGCCTTCTCAAAATGGAATGACTTTTTGTAATTGTTTTGGAAACAAGATGGTAAAATGTAAAGCCTTTTAACCATTGTTCTGCATCAGTTTACAATGCAGGGTATCTGACCACAGCCGTTCTCTGGGTTCTTATAGTAGATGACACAAAAATGTCGACAGAAATTGGTAGTGCTACTGCAGTTCAGTTTTGCATATCATCTTTTTGTATCCCATTTTGTTCCTATAGGGTGAAGTCCCATGGGTTTTCTCAACAGGAGTAGTTTTGCCCCCTGATTTTATGGGTAAGATTTATAATGAGGCAGTGAGTACGGGTGATTTGCAGTGTTTTTGAGTGTTCACAATGTGAAAGTCCCAGCTGCAACACAACTCTGGATCCTACGTCTAGTTTTAAGACAATCTGAGACCCTAGAAATGAACAACACTGACTTTTGTCCTATTAAAAATCCAAAACATTTCTCCCCTCATGACATAGTCTCCAAAGTAAACTTGACCCTGGCTATGAAATTCTCTCACGCACTGAGATACCAGCTTTTTGTATCCCATGGACATGACAGGTTTCTGACTGATGTTTGGTTTAGACATATACACAAAGTGCCTGAGGCACCCGCTGAGCCTAAACAAAGATGCCTGGGAAAGGTCTCACTATATCTATTGTCTTACACTGACATCGGCCTTTCCATTACAAAGGCCTTCAAGACCTAAAGTAATCAATAATGATGAATGTGGTTTTTCCCTATGTGCATCTGAGACAGATGGAGACTCACTGTGGACAACAATAGCCTGCAGGCAAGGGCCTTGACATGGTTGTTTAAAAACATCCCAAAAACCATACATAAAATAGGTACAAAGTTCTGTGTTTTTTTTAAAACATATTTGCCTGCTGAATGGCAGATTCCTTCATTGAGCAGTAACTGCATTGCCTGCTTGCATGAGGGTCAGTGCTGCCACTGAGCAGCATCCATCTCTCAGAGAAATGACAGGCAGTTTTTCCGCATGACTTTTTCTTTTTGCATCTCCCTTCCTCTGCAAACTCCCATTTCCCAGACTTTCTTTACCCTTTTCTCCATCTCTCTCTTCTCTTGCTTAGGCTGTCTGATTCACAACATGCCTATTTACACAGGCATCATATAGCTGAAAATACCTCCCTCAGTTAGTTAATATTGTAAAGAAACTGGTTATAGATGATGCTGCATTTTAAACCTCCTGACATGCAACTGTGTTCACTTAGGGTCAGATGGAGGAAGCCATCCCACACAGGCATATCCTCAGCAAGGCTGCAGGTACCACCCTGATGAGCATGGACCTAAGAAAGCAGTTTTGCCAAGGGGCCAGGAGTTTGGCTTCATGCTGAGAGCAGATGCTGTGTGTACCTTATCCAATCCCCCCTGCTCACATTTGTTCCACCCACAGCTCATCTCCCCTTCAGCAGAGGCATATCCCAGTCTTCTGACAAATGCAAACAAAAGCAAAGTCAAAGCAGACTGCAAATGATCTGAACTTCATTATTCTTCCAGTACTGGTTTTGTTTTTCAGTTGACTCAGTGTTCTTTTGTGATCACAGTAGAGGTACAGATGGGTAGTTGGGAGGGATGATGATGAGTCCTTAGCAAAACCTATAAAAGCATTTACAGTAGCACTCACCTAAGAAAATTATTTTAGTAAAGCTAGGAGCAAAGAGGAACACAAATGTGAACCTCTAAAGTTGGGTTTGGCTCTCATTTCCAATAGGATGAGAAAGAAGCTTTTCTGATTGTTAATAACCTAAAGCTCAGTGTAAGCATATTAGCAGGTTTTTTTGTTACAACATATCAGTAAATAATCAGAAATTGTCCTTATAATATTTTACATAGAGTCCAACAAATTGTGCAGTAATAGGTGTAAATTGGGAACTATTACATGAAGGACACAAACTATCTTAGTATTTTAATTAGCATATTGATCTTAAGGGGTGGCTAGCTTTGTTTCTGAGCATATGATCCCTGCCCCATCCATAGGCAATCTGGGCTCTGTGAACTGCTCTCCTGATCACCTAAAAGGATATGTAGCAATGCTGTTATGCTTTGCTTTTCTAGTCAAAGACACCTGCTCTCAGCCATCTGCAACACCTTCACTGAATTATTGACCACTGTAACTGTCTCTGTGCATTGGAGAGGAAAAAAACCCATTGGAGACAAAGTTTGTGACATCCAGTGAATGCTCCTTAATTCCCAGAGTCTAATTTACATGGCCCCCATCCACGAGTGTGTTTCCAACCTTTTCCTTCCCTTATTTTCACAGTCGTACAGCTCCAGAAGAGCCCGTGTGGCCTGCTCAATTCAAGATCCATTTCTCCCACACCAGTGGAAAGGAAAGAGGAGGGCTGGCATTTTTAATAATTTGTTCCAGCCTTCCCACATGGGGGAGGCAGGGAGATTGAAGGCTTCTGAAATTAGTGGGGCTGCACAGTTGCAAATGAAGGCACCATTTAGCTCAGGATCATGCTAATTCCTCCCTGTGGACAGCCTTTGGAAGAAAAGAAAAAAGCACTCTCAAACACAGATTGCTTCCTTTACATTAATAACAAAAGTGTTTGTTCTAGTAAAAAGTTGGAAAGGAGCAATTAGAGACTTCAGGGAATACGCTAAGTGAAAATGTGTTTTTGTTTATCCTGGATTATCCAGATAATTTACTAAATTGTCGTATTCTACTTCTTGTGGTCACCAGTGGCACAGTGACCCAGTTGTGGTAATGCTCCTCTGCCATGCTCTGAAAAATCCAATAACCCCTGCAGCTGCCCCAGGGTGCTGCTCAGTACTGTTTGTCCCAGCCTCAGAAATGTCCTGTGTGCCTTGTCCAGGGGACTTCCATGCAGTGTTCCCTGCTGCTTGTGGCCGCTGGCTACGGGGACAGCAAGCATGGCTTGTCTTGCTGGGTGAAGGGAAAGGATAGCAAGAGGAGTGACCCTAAACGTAACTCCTGTGACTTATTTGCAGTAATTCTATATTTACAATGTGCCTAAAAAGCCTTCATCCAAATCTGTTTGGCAAGCTAGTTAGCAGTTCTAGCCCAAAAAACTTTATTTATGTATCGACTCTCTACTGATCAGAAAAGATGAAAGAAAGAACAAGATGGACAAATTAAAATGAGCCAGTGCAAACTTTACTTTTAAATTAGATCTTTCTTTGTTATTTTATGATTTGTCCTAAAGATGTGCCTAGTCCCCATACACAGATGTGTGTTTGGATCCTCCCCCTCCACTCTTCATACACCAAGCTAAGCATTTCCCTGAGCCTTTGTATCTGAGAGGGATTCTGTGCCACTGGAGAGGGTGTCAGGCAATCCCAACACCTTCCAGCAACCTCCAAACCTCTTGTTTGAGGGTTGGTTTGCTGGAGTGTGAGACACCCTGTGTACTGTAGCTTTCCTGCGTGTGTGTGTGTGTGTGTGTGTACTTTTGGGCACACTTTGTGACTCTTGGGGATGGTCCTGCATGGGGTCAGGAGCCGGACTCAATGAAATTTGTGAGTCCCTTCCAACTCAGCATATTCTGGGATTCTGTGATCTGTCCATCTAGCTCAAACCATCTGCTGCTCTGCAGTCACTGATACCTTTCCTTCAAGGAGATTTGACAAGGTTTCTTAATAAAAATGAAGGAAACATTGAGAAACTGCCAGCCTTGCCTGATTTCAGTGTGGTATAGCCTCTAGTGTGGCCCCAGCTGTTTTCATGTTGTCCAATGTATTTAACAGAATTTTAAAAAAAAAAAATTGTACCTATTCTAATCTCTCCTATAATTTAAAGTTTTGTCTCATCCCTTAAAGGCTTGTGATTAGTTCTAAAACAGAAGACTACAGCTTACAAAGATCAACCCTAAAAAACCCTACTGATAATCAGGTAGAATAAACCACTCTCCATAGATACTCTTCCATTTTTATTTTTTTTTCCGACCTCTATCCAAATTTTTTAAGTTATGTGTTTTGAAGTTCTGCAGACTTGTATGTACTGAACTAGTGGATTTTGGATAAAGCATCGGGTTGAATTCCATTATCATAGCCTGCCAGTCAGTTTCCCTTCCTTCCTATAGTCTGAAATCTATAGCTCAGCTTTCTGCAGCATGGATGAAGAAGGAGGCAATAATTTATGTGTAAATGTAATTGGTCTCTCTTGCAGATCACTGGTTTCATGCTTCTAATAAGACATCCATCACCAGCCAGTTGTAAGTTTCCATCTTCAAATAGTTTTAATGCAATGTGTATCTCCTCCTCTGCCAAAAATATTGCAGTGACCTTCTTTTGAGATGGCTACAGCCTGGGCATCATTAGCAGGTTCCACACCTTAAGGGCAAGAATGTAGGTTTTTGACCAAGCAGAGGTGAGAAAGCACTGGTGTGACTCAAAGTGCCACTAAAAGCTTCTGTTGGTATAAAGAGCAATAAAAATTTGTAAACCATGAACAGAGAGCAGATTCACAATTTCAGTTGGCTGGTCAGTGCAAACCCTGCCAACTCTGAGCTCTTTTTCAAGCCTGTCAGCAGCATCTCTCTTGTGTGGGCTGAGCTTTGGATTTCTCAGGCTCTTGCAATCTATTCCTGCTGAGTCACAGGAACTAGAAGCACACAGGGGACACGGTGTGTCAGCCCCCTGAGACGTGCTGGACACAGGGACTGTCCATACCAAGTGTTACTCCTACAACAGACGGGCATCCTGTGAGCAATTTCTTGATGGACTTTTCTCAATAATTGCATGAATGTGTTGTATTTTGTCCTGTATTAGGCAGATCTAGGCTGGATGCAAAACGTGTGGCCACACCATCTTCTGTGTACTTTCCTGTGCCTGAATAACAGTCATTAAGTCCTAACCATTTCTGTGGCATCATTATATCAACCATCTTTACTTAATTAAACCTCAAATGATCAATGTATTGACTGCCAATGGTAGATGCATCAGTCCAAACTGAAGAGATGGAACCTATCCTTCCTTAGAAAAATCAGTGGTAGCAAGAAAAAACCAAACTGAAATGAAAATTGATCTGACTCCACTTTTTCCCAGCTGGCTCACCTTTCACAAGATGCAAGGGCTACATCCCCCATGGTGGGCTGAATGTGCCCAGGACAGTTCCTAGCTGCTGGCCACCTCCACCCACAGTATCACCTTCTCTCTCCCCCAGCACAAAGTGGCTGCAGGAGAACAGCCAGCTGGGAATGGTCTCCAGGCTCTGCTAACTCCCCAACTACACCTGCAAATTGTGATACCAGGATGGTCTGAAGGCTTGCCAGCAACTGTTCTAATAAATTAACAATACACATGATTAAGGTTCGAGCATTAGGAACATACCTTGACACTGTAATAGATATACCACAGCAGACATAGCCAAGCAGCCCTAAATTCTGGACAAAAAGGTCTGTATTTTCAGCCTACAGTAACTGTTATCTGGTGTCTCAGACACCCTCACTTTGGATTTCTGAGGCACAGTAGAAGCTGCCACATCAACACACCACATAGTTAGGCACATGTTTGATCTGTGTTGGACATTCCTGGTTGGTTACTTACCCTCCATTTAGCCTTCCTCTGTTTCCAAAAGCAATGCTTGCAGTCCACAAGGAGTTTAAATTATACTCTTGATACTGAAATTACAGTGTAAATGCTTTAAATTACACTTCCAGCTTGGACCTTACCTTTACTTATTCGGATCACACCCACAGGGTCTTTCCTTTCTGCAATTGGTCATTGAGTGAAAATGCTTTCCTTCTGCCTGACCCATGCAATCTGCTGCAACGAGCAGCATGGTGTGATCATGTGTCACAGAGCACAGGTGGTGCCTTCTTGAGTTATTTTTACTGTACTGAAACTGCCATTGCTCCTGGGCTCTCTGCACTGTGTGATAGGAATTATGTTGTTTTTGAGAAATTCTGCCCATTGTAAATTATCCTGTGCACCCAAATGGTACATAAGGCCTAATAATAGCAAGGGCAAAAACTGCTCTAAAACAGTTCTGTATATCATTTGTATGCATAATGGAGCTCACTGTTCAGTTCTACTCTTGATCTTGAAGATACTTTTTACCAGGTGTTTTTCACTTGTCTGACCAGCTGTGCACAGAGCTCATGTACTCATTAGGAACCCATTGTGCTTGGTGTACACTCAATCTCACTTTCATTAATGAACTCCAGGGGTGCTCCTTGTCTCTTGCCCTCCATCCCTTGCCCTGCTGATGGTTACTCATGGGACAATCCCACCAGAAGTCAGGAGCCCCTGTGTTAACTGAGAGCTGCCAACCAAACTTCATTTACACATAGTGAGGTGTGAGAAGTCCCTGCAAATGTAATTTTAGTTTCTGTTATACCATAGATTAGTTTTCTAATGCATCTATAAATGGGAATATGATTTACTAATCATTTATTACCTACAACTCTCTAGCATGTTTATATGAAAGCCAAAAATATACTTTAATGTTGATGAAAGTGCTTAAATGTGGCATTATTCAAATGAGCATCATTACCAAATGACAGGGGGTTTTAAAGGTTTGTTTGTTTCATTTTATTTTTCTGTGATTGAAGTTTATTTTGCATTCATTTAAAAATTGAACCTTTGAAGTTTCCATGGGTACAGTAATTTGACTTGATGGCCTTGCAGCAGGACTTCTCCATTGCTCTATGAGGAAGACCAGTATCTATTTTCCACCCTGGAAAAGAATTACTTGACCCCATGTGACTTTCCATCACCCAGTTTCCAGACTACTCTCTGGTATAACTGTTTTTATGATTCTTGACTTGTCTATGCAGCCTAGGAACCATTGCAACCTTCTGGGTATTTCTTTATGAATGCCAGTGGCAGAGCTGGTCTTCAGCACTGCATACCAGGCTGATAATCACTCAGCAGGTAGCAGCTGTGGGGTGTTTTCTGCATCTGTTTCTCTGACATCTACTTGATAAACCTTGGCAGCAAAATGGAGCCAACCATGCTACCACGTCCTTGTGGTGGAAAATGACTCTGCAGTGGTGGAGCTGGTGTATCTTTTTCTGCTCCTGCATTGTAATTCTGAGAGTGCAAAACCCTCATGAGCTGCACCCACCTCACCTCTTCCTGCCAGAGAAGCCATTCATTGTGTTACTTTCAGCAAGCACTGTGTTGCTGAGGAGGTAAGTGATGTCCCTCAGCTATTGTGCCATGGGACAGAGCTGATTTTCTTAGGTAAGTTCACCAAGCAAGTGCTTTAGCACCAAAGTTCTATCAAAATCAGTGTCTCTGTCACTTCAGTTGATGGTCTTGGCACAAAGCTAAAGACTGAAAAGGTCTGAAAGTCCAAATTCCAGGGAAATACTGAGTATGAATTGTAAATCACATAGGGCATGTGTCCAGTTTGGAGCTGAGGGGTTAATTTTTTGCTTGACACTTTTCTGCCAGTTGCTGTTTCCATTTTTCCAGCTGTTCTGGGGAAGACTCTCTTGCTGTGCAGAGTACGAAAAGCCAGGCAAGGATCAGCCTGAGTCAGGAGAGAGGCTGTCAGGGCCTCCCCCCCTCACTCCATCCCAGCTGGTGTGTTGTCCTTCTCGTGGCATATGGGAGAGATGCTGTGCTAGTCTTCAGGGTCTCTCTCCATTCATCCCTGTGCTTCAGTTTGGCAGAGCAAATCCAGTTCTTTCCTCTCCTCACCATGGCAGAACACACTAGTTGTGATTAGGCCTTTTTTCTGCTTAGGGTTTTTTTTGTTTGATTTTTTTCTTTGCCGGGGTTTTGTTTAGTTTTTTTGTTTGTTTGTTTGGTTTTTTTTGTTTGTTTGTTTGTTTGTTTTTTCTTAAGGTTTTTTTTTTTTGCAAATCACCCATGGCAAACAAACAAGGTTGTGCATTTCCAAGAAAGTGAAGCTGACAAACAAAAATAGATAATCTGTCCTTCAGGTGAGCTTTCTCTGCAGTACAATGTGTGAGCTGTTGGAGCCTTGTGGAGAAGAACAGTACAAATTGCATGGTCAGGGACTTCATAATTCTTAGGTATGAATCATTGCTGTCAAGAGTTTCTATGGGAACAGAGAAATAAGTGAATATTTAGGCTATTTTCACATTAATTCTCTCAGAACATCCAGAGGTTATGCAATGTCTAGAAGCATGCAAAGAAATAAATAATTGTATTATTTAGATTTCGCTAGTTACTGTTACTGGGTTTTTTGGAAAAATATGGTTTATACAACTTAGTCACAAAACATTTAAAATCAACAGAAGACAAACAGGACATTTGGTTGTAAGTTCAGAACAATGAACTCATGAGGTTTATTTTTATATGCAAGTTCAGCCTGGATGTGTGCCATGTAACACAAAAATCCAGTTACCACTTAATGTCTTTTTTTCTCCCTTGAAGTGATGAGGGCATCTGGATCCCATTTTAAATTGCAAACTAGGCTTTTTAGCTTTTTAAAACAATTTGCATAGCTTGAACTAATTAGTGCTTTGGTTGATGTGTAGGCAGTAAAACAACATGACCCCAAGCATGAGAGAGGTGAAGGAGAGCTGCATGAATTTTGGCATTTCCTAACTTTTGAGAGCTTGAACTGGCTACTCAAACATTTCAATGTAATCAGGGTACACACACAGCGGAAGTCATGAAGTAATACTAGAAGGAGACCCCTAGGATAAGCTGTGCATGTTTCCCAGCATCGTAAATAAATGTTCACAGAGCCTAAATACACAGCCTAATGTTCTGTTACCCTGAGCAAAGCCAACAGCCTCAGCCAGATGCATCTGTCCCTCTTGAGTTGAGCTCTTAGCTGCAGTCCCTGAAGCACGTGTGAGCTCCTGACACCAGAGGTCTAATTTCTGTGATCTGCACTATTTCTGCTGATATTGGGCTGATGTCCCTCAGTTCCAGCTGGCTGACCAGCTTTGGCCAATGCCCAGCCAATTTCCTCTCAGGCTTTGAAGTGATGTTTTCCTCTCTCCAATCGCACTCAAGTCTTTGCAAGCAACCCTGTGGTTATGCTCAAGAATAAATAAAATGTGGTGTCTTACAGCTGAATTACCATTGAAGTGGGTGCTGCAGGGAATCAGAAGCCCTCAGTTGTATGAAATGATAGAAACCAGAAGGAGCAGATAATTTCTACTCAAGACAAATCTAGTTTGTGTGAAAATGAGGAAACCTGAGCTGTACCATTCCAAATCCAAGTGTCAGATGCATGTTCCTAAAAGGGATGGCTTGGATTAGGTTTTGCCCAAGTTACAGCCCTGTACAGTGATGTGGTGGGAATGATGAGGAGGGATTGCCTTGCCACAGTGCTGCAGACCACTGAAGCATTTCTGCAGAGCTGTGCAGGAACTCAAGTTCCGATGAAACATTTTGATTTCATGATACAGCTTGTTCTGCCAAAAGCATTCTGGCATTTCAATCCTGCTACCCTTCAACCTTCTGCAGCCTGCAATTCTTCACAGACAGATTTGCTACAAGTAGGGCTTTTTTTTTTCAGAAGATGGCAAAATGCATTCTCTGAATCCCAGAGACTGGGGAATGACTGTTGCTTGAAGAAAATGTTGTTGGATTTTTTTAAACTTGGACAAAAACACCTCCATTCTTTGTTCACAGAAATAGTTAAAATTCAGACCAAAAATATTCTGAAGCATTTTCTTCGATGGTTGCTTGGCACCTGGAAATGATGCTCCCCTGCAATGACACTGTCAGAGGATGGGGCTGGAGAGCAGCTCTGGAGTGCAGCCCTGAGGTCACAGCTGAACCCCACTGTGGTGTGCCCTGACAGCAAAGGCAGCCTGCAGCTCCTGAACTGTGTGGTGGGGGTATGGCTCAAAGGTATTGGGATTGTCCCCCTCTGCATGGCATTTGTCAGACCACATCCAAATACTGAGTCCAGTTTTGGGATCTGGCACGGGAAAGGCATGGACAAACCGGAGGGAGTTCCAGGGAGGGCCCCCAGGGTGGTAGAGCTGGAGCACCCGGCCCATGAGGAGAGGCTGGGGAAGCTGGTCTGGGCAGCTGGGAAAAGGGATGGCTTTGGGGCACTTGACCGTCCCCAGCACCAACAAAGGTTCACAGAAAAGATGGAGTGGGACTCCTCACAATGGTACAGGATGGGAGGGCAAGAAGCAATGGCCCCAAGTTGGAATGAGAGAGGTTCAGGTTGAATACAGGGAGAAATATGAGGAGGCCACTCAGGTCACCCAGAGTGGCTGTGCTGCCTCCATCTCTAGAAGGTTTCAAGGCATTACTGATCCAAGCCCTGAGCCTGGTCTGACTACAGCGCTGGCCCTTTGAGCAGGAGGGTAGACTGGGTCTCTCCCAGCCTCATTTAACCCATCATCCTCTGATCTTAACCAGCTGAAAACAGGGTACTGCTCTAAACACACTGAACGAGTGGCAGTGCTGCCAAGCTGACAGCAGCTGCCCTGAGCCTGAGATCACTCGCTGCAGATGTGATGGACAGCATCCAAACAGCAAATGGCAGGCCATGTTATTTTTCTCTTTCTGCTTTTTAAAGGTATTTGAGAAGCTCTTGACATCTGTGCGAGTTTTCCAGATAGAGACCTAACTACGCAAGTTCATCTGTAAAAACCATATATGGCCTTAAGGAGCTGTGCTCAGGTCAACGAAATGTTACATTTTACTATATGCTATTTGATACACATTAGATTTGTAAATTGAGAAATACTGTAGCAGCCCTTGCCAGGGCTGAGCAATCCAAGAAATATTAAGTTTAAAGTAGATTCGGAGCTGAACACTGGAGCTGTAGCCACAGTCTTGCACACCAGCCAGCTTTCCTTAGTATCTATCACTGTTACTATTTGTTATGACAGCTACGTTATTTGTGGGGTAACGGAACATTATAAAATGAAGCAGAGCTGTTTAAACTATCAAAATTCCCTTATTGTGTGTACTTTTGTCTTAGGTTTCACTATTTTTTGGGTCATCCAGCATGTACAGTTGTATACTGTAGACATGACAAATCTGTATATTAATCTTTGTGACCTGTATTTGCCCTGGCTCATGCAATCTTGGTATTTCCATGGCAAAAAAATAACAGAAGACTCAATGAAGAAAATCTAACACATTTACTGTGTTTATAAATCTCACCATGGGCCTGATCTTGTAATTCCTTTACTTGGTTAAATTTTCATTATTCATCTAAGGACTGCTGCTGAAGCGTAACATTATGTGTAAGGGAAGATTTTTAACATCAGGCCCCAGTGACATGTTAGTGTTAGCAGCAATCATCCCTGTCTTCCATCAAGTGGAGGAAGTCATGGAAATGAAACAAAAAGTTCTTGTGGAAATGATTAAATCACCTGCGTGCGGTGGGGGAACGCAGAGCATCACCCAGGGAAGCTGCAGGTGTGCTGGGAACAGCCCTGTGCCCAGCCGAGGGGAAAAGGGCCAGGGGAGGGTGGCTGCAGCAGCCTGGGCTCAGCCCAGCTGAAAGGAGACCCAGGAGCCACAGCACAGGGCACCCGTGGGAAGAGCTGGTGGGAAAAAAGGCAGCTACAGGGATGGGTGTGAAAGCAGCAGCATTTTCCAGAACTGTTCTTCACGTTAGCCATGATGTCAGGGTATGTACTGGTTTGTTATTCTTGCTTCATTATTATTGTTATTATTTGTTTTATTATTCCCTTTAGTTTGATACTAAACAAACAAACAGTGACCTAAAAGGACACCTTCAAGCCGTCCTGGGCAGACCCTTAACCTCCCTCCTCTCACCATTAGCACCACCCAGAAGGCGTCAGTGAAGGCTTTCATTGCCTCCCCATTAGGGTGTAATGACTGATTAGGAACGGCTTGTGTGTATGAGCAGCTCTGCAGCCCGTGCCCAGCCCCAGGAGGGCACGGCACGGCACGGCACGGCACCAGCTTCAGAACATCCAGCCAGGCCCGCAGGAGGGGAGAGGGCACTGGCAAGACGGGTTAGTGCTGGGGGATTGAAGAGGTAGCCTGGCACCATCTGCAAGTCCCAACCTGGCCATTCCCGTAAAACCTGAGAGCAGCTCCTCATCCTCACTCGCTCTCATGGGAAATAAAACAAGTCTTAAGTCTGGCTTAACATATCTTCCTAGCCAAAACCATAAGAAAAACCCCAGGTTTATTAGGAACAATTATCTGCACCTTAGCTTTTACTTATCTGTGGCAGGGTGAAGTAAATCAGATCAATCTGAGGAAAGAGGAGAGATCATGCTCTCTGCTGTTGTTTGTTTAGTTTAGATGAGTTGCTAGATGCCTTCAAATTTCAGTATTTAAATCTGTTGCTAAAGGGGTGGGGAGATGTATATGAGAGCCAGCATGACTGATGTGAACACGCTTGGCTATTTCATTTTAGTTCTCCATCTTTACCCCACTTTTGAGCTCTTGTTATCCCCATTAGAAGGACCTTATGCATAGTGCTGACACTTCTATATTTTTGAAAAAAAATTACATTTTTGGCACATGAATGGTCAAGAAGTCAAAGACACAGAACTCTCCTGATTAATGTATTTGTATAATACATAATTTTTCAAACTGTGCTGGAGATTAAAATTTCATAAGGCAGATACATTTTTTCTTTTTACCTCCTGTACCATGAAGAGAGATTCTCATGAATTTTCTTGACTATCCTGAACAAAATTAATTACTTTTCTAAAGCTGCTCTCTGGGAGACCTAATTATCTTTTTATCTGTGCTACTGACATATTCCTAATCTGATGTTGGTCCACATGATTTCAGAATCTGTAGTTCTTTTTCCTCAAAAGCCTGCTGCCTCTCTAAGAGAGATTTGATGAAGCAATGGCTCAGAACCCCTTATTTCTAACTTTCTGAGCTGCCCTCAAATTTGAGAGCAGTCTGCTGCCAAGGAACAGCAAACTCTGTGATAATAAATGTTGTGGTGCTATTGGAGTGAGTCAGGGTATGGGGTACATGCACCTCTATGCCAAAACTAGGAACGGATTAGAATGGCCCTGCCTGCTGTGGTAGGTAGAGGAGAGGTGGTGTAACAGAGGTTTAGGGGAACTGCTTTATCACCTAATTTATTGTGGCATGGATTGCCAATCCTCTTGCAGCTTAACAGCCTTCTGGGTCTGGCATGGGCTTGTGCAGCTGCTCAAGAAACTTTCAGTGCACTTACAGTGCAGATTTACAATGGAGCTTTAGTTAGGCCGTGCTTGCATTTTTGGGGAGTGCTGAAACTTACCATTAATATAGAAGGAAGCAATAGTATGGGGAAAACCTAAAAAGAACATTAGGAGAAACAAAGTGGTTCAGCAAAGGGGTGAGAGCACTACATTAGATAAAGACTGCCAGTCACTTTAAATCTTGGGGAGGGAAGGAGCAGCAGAGGTGATTTGAGGACTGTCAGTCATCAGCAAATAGGAAACACAAGTAGTACTTAGTACCTTATGTAGCACAGGAGTCATTGCAGGAGGGTTCTCATAGTTTGAGACCTTTCTTAGGTCTATGCATGTTTGATAAATACTGCAAGATCAAGCAGTGAAATGCTTTACTTTGTGCAGACCTCAGTGAGACCCCATTGGGGTTGCAGTGACCTACATATAAATAGATATCTGGAGTAGAAGTTCAGGTTCCATTTCCTCCAAAATGAATCTGCTTTACGTGTATCAGGGATGTTCTGCAGACTGGACTGGTGCATGGTAAGTTGGGTCAAGGAGGGGATTTGCTTGGAATCACCTTAGTGCTCTGCACCACGGGAGCCTTGAGGGCACAGCCTTTGTGCTGTGGGGTGAGTAACCTGTGTGAGTTAGGAGGTCAGAATCTGAAGCAGTGAATTAAGCTGTTGCTTAAAATGAAGTTCATTACCATCTGTTTTCAGATACTTTTTTTCTCTCAAAGAAACTTAAAATCAATTAAAAATAATTTCCTGATAATAGTATTTATGTAAGTAGCTCTTAAAGAAATTCAGAATGTGTCAGATTCTGAGATGACGTACACATTTTTCATTACTTCATGAGCTGTATGATCTTCAAATCTCCACAATGATATCTGACCTCCAGCAATATTTTCTTTCATTTTGTCATGTGGTGGAGAGACTGTGCCAGCCATCTCATCCAGCACAGCAATAAAGACCCTGCCAAGCTTTATTCACTGGCTTTCAGATGTTACTTACTGGACTCTACACCTGACAGACAGTAAGTTGCCACGAGCACAGTGATGGCTCACACTTGGAATAGGGAGGGGACTCTGGTGCCAGCAGGCACATCGTGAGTGACCTGGGCTTGTGAGCTCCTCTTCTAACCCTGCAACTGAGTGGGTGAGAAAAAGAGAAAAAGACCAAGACTGGTGCTATAATCTTGTATTTAATTAGTATAAAAGTATAGCTAATCTGTGGTGCTCAGAAATACTGAATTCCATGCCTTTCCAGGTGAGATGCTTTCAATCTGATAGGAGGAAGGGGAAAAAAAAAAGGGAAAAAAAAGAGAAAAAAAAAAAGGACAGCTTTATCTTTTCCTTGCACCAGGGTGCAAAGCAATTGTTTTGAAAAAGAAAATCTAATTAAAAACTGTTAACACAATCTTCACAGCTGAATCACGTTCCCAGCTTCCTCATACTTGTCCCGTTGTGTCAAACAATAAACATCTGAGTCAAGACGGAGGCTGCTGCTCCCGGGGCTGGACACCTGAGTGCTGGGCATTGTGCTATTCATGATCACAATCACTGAGACCCTTTTCACATCAGGCTCTGAGCCTCGATTTCTCTGCAGAACATTTTGCTTTTTTTTCCTCTCCAGTTTCCTAAAATATTTTCTCTGTCTTCTTGCTGATGAGATTTTTGGAACTCTGGAGATCATGGAGAATTTGTAGGTGCAGTTTGTCATAGCTTTAATTGCAGGTGTTTAGAAGCAAAGCTGGGGAAAGCACAGAGTTTGCCAGCAATGCTCTTCAGATCAGAGGAAGCCTGTGTTTGCCTGAAGAAGAAAAATAGAAATAAAAAGGAAAGAATTTTATTTGGAGGAATAGCAGGATGTCCAGTACTCGATACTAGAGCTACTGCAAAGGCCACATAAAATATTGTGACCAGATGTGTATCTCTATTTATATTTAATGGATAAAATGTTACCACCCTTTCTTACGGAAATGTTTAAAATTTACCTGCTTACACTGGAGCTGATTTATTTTGTCAGTATGGAATTAACATACTTATTGACTGCTAGCTCTTTTGGGATGTTGATTTGTTTTGTTTGTGATTTTTTTCAATATCAATTTAAGATAGTATAGTCATCAAAAATAAAAGTGCAGTTATTTGACAGCTAATCAGTTGGGTTGGAGTCTAACCTAAGGGCCAAATAAATCATAAGGAGTCATTCCAGTTAGATTCTGGATCAGGTACTGTAGCTTATGTTGTTGATATTGAAATATATTCCTATTGTGTCACATGAGCTGTCACAATTTTATGTGGGGATAGAGCACAATTTTGTGCTATTTCTGTGCAACAATCTATAGTGCAGTACCTGTCAAAATTTTAATTGCTATCTTTTATAAATTTGACATAAGAAAGCATTCATTTATAGATGATTATTGCACTGTAAAACACTTAATAGAAGATAACCAATGTCTTTGTTTCTGTGGCTTTCTCATTTTCTAAGGAATAAAGACTGGAATTATTTAATTCCTTTATAAAAGGTATTTTCCTACTAATCCAGTTTCCACGGGAGTATCATATTTAGATGTAAAACAAAAGAGAGGCAATCCAAAATGGATTAGCAAGCATAAATATTCCCAGAGATCATGAAATCCCAGTCTGTCAGAGAGAGTGGACAAAGGCTCATGGTAATGCACAAATACTCATCTCCTGCACCAGAGACCTGATGTGCTGGGAAGCTAATGGATTGATGCAAAAGGGCAATGTGGAAAGAACTGGCCTGGTTCCTGCAGCCATAGGATGTGTTTGATGTGCAGTGACATTATACTTGTGGAAATAAATTATTTAGGTTGGTCTGAGGGGGTCAGCAGAGAAATTCCCATGGCTAGACATGAATTGTTGTCCAACACTTCAAGTACCTTTTCTATTTGTATGGGGTCTTTTTCAATTCCTGTTCTGTTTAACTGTGAAAGTGATACTAGATCACAATACTCAGCTGCTCCTGGATCTGGCTGACAAATGACACTTTTGCACAAGGGGAGAGTGTTGCTTATTCTGGATCTACAGTGGTTTTCCATGTTTAATGGCAGGAAAGGGCTGTCTGTTTTCTGTGAATAACAGCATGGTTATGATTAAATTTTTGCTTAGGTGCTGCCTCAGCCTGAGCTGGTCTTTTAAAGGATTTGGGTTAGAGCTTCCCTGTGTAGTCTCTTTAGCCTCAACAGTCTGGTCTAGGAAATAAGAGGTTAGGAATCACTATCCATATCTATATAGTAACTGGTATAAATGTGTTTGGATTTGCAGTCATGGTATGCTTGTGGTTGTATGTCTGAAAAAATATATTTTTTCCCAAGTTATTTTTTGTAATATGTTTTTAGCATTTTTCTAAACCAGAAGCAAAAAGTCAATGTCCATAATGACTGTCAAAAAGACAGACATTTCCTAATATCTGCAGAGGACGTGCATTATATGTGGCTGCTGACATAAAAATCTCACTCTGTGCAAAGCCTGATAGAAAAATCTCTCTTTTAGCAGGAAGGAGCCCAGCCTAGAATATTTTGTTCCTATTTGTATATCTGAAGAGCTAAATCTGTGGTTACTAGGAGGGCTTTCTGCACAGCTCCTTCCTCCAGTACTTGTATATTCCTCCAGTGTCCTTGAATCTCCACAGGAGTCTTTCTCAAAGGATGTTTGTTCTTCTAAGTCTACCCTAGGAGCAGATCAACCTGCAGCTATGTAGACTGTGTGTTAGACTTTGATTTCATTCAGTTCCAGTTTTTGTTATTCACTCTACTTCTACTATTTTTTTGGCCTATTTTTTATGTACAAAAGTGTTTTATGTTGTTGGATAACATTTGGTTTAGAGCAGGATGTGAGAGTGAGAGGGGAAAAGAGCCATAAGCCCTCACCCAGCCAGGAATGTAGGGGATAGTAGAGACAATGTTTCTGGGATTTTCAGCCTTCTGGGACATGCATAAAAAGAATCAAGTTTCATATTTCTGTACTTGAAAATTTAGGTAATATGCACCCAATAAAATTAGGCTATGAGCTCCACTAATTCTAGTTACCTTCCAGACTGAGGTAGAAAATATTAACAATATTGATAAAGTTGAGCTTTCTGTTTAAGCCAATTCCTCCAGAGAGGTGAATGTTCTCTTCTCTTGAAGGAAATCCCTTCAATTTAAAGGCATTGACTGTTTAATCACTGGTTACTTGTCTCACTTGCAAATACTGCTGATGGTTTTATTTATCTAAACTGACTCTCTGAGAAATAAGAAGTGCTTAAAATCCCTTGAAGTGTTTTTTCTGAAGACAAAGAACTCGTGAATTGCCTTATTAGATTTTTTCCACTCATGCTGGACTGCTAAACTTGATGTTTGACAGATATTTTAGTAAAAGAGGGCAGCTAGTTTCTGTCTGTTGTTACTGGGAATTTCTATACAGTGGATGAAATTTTGCTGTCCTTTATGAAGACATACATTTGGAAAGTATAAGTAAAGTCACCTGAATATCTCCTGTAAAAATGGAGTGAGAGCAGAATGGATGATTTTCACAGGACTGTTTGGCCTGTTACAGACAGGATAAAAATGGAACCCAAATTAACTTTGAATAGCTTTGTCTAATTTAAGAGCACTGGAGAGAAGGGAAGACAGAAACTGCTGACCCTATGTGCAAGCAGCAGGCCTGATTCCTTTGTACTGAGCCCTGCCAGTTGTGCTGGAAATCAATACATAATAGAGAATACATAATAACATAAATTGCTGTAGTATTATGTATTTAGGGGCTTCTCATTTGAATTTAACATATGCCAGCTATAGTGGTTGGCCAGTTTTCTATCACTCCTTTTTGTTTGCTCACATTAGGGACCAATGTTGTAAGGTAGCCATCCTGCTTTAATTACTGATCCATCGCTCTTTATTTTCAAGTTCCTTCTTAAAAATCACTTCCAAAAAATTACCACTGGTGAATTCAACCAGAGTAGTAGGTAGTTGCCTCACTGCTGAGAGCCAGTGGATAGGCTGTGAATGCTAAAAGCCAGAGAAAAATATCTTTTCTATGGAAAAGCCTGTCCTAAAGACTGTTGAAATTAAAAGTTTCAATAATGTCCCACCTCTTTAGGTCCTGTTCTGATAATGTGGGCATGGGTCTCCAGGAACAGCAGGTGAGCCCTGGCCCTCAGGAAGGATTGAATAAATTCTGTTAGTGGCTCAGACAAAGCTCCCCTGCTCTCTCTATGTCTGCACCAGGCATTGCAGCTTTCTACCAGCTGCAAATGGGCCTTGGCACAGCGAGTGTGGCTTTTCCACCCCTGCTCTAAGCTACCCGTATGTGTGGGCTTTGGGACTATGCAGAGGCCATTTCTGCCTTGCACTTGGCTGCTTTGGAGCACAGGTGGAGCAGACACTGAGCTGTTTGTGCCTATCCTCATAGTCAGCTTCTGCAATTTATTCTATTTACACCATTATGTTGAAGTTTGATGTCATCAGAAAAAAAAGATTATTTAGTTAATTGGCCTCTATTTTCCTCTTCCCTTTTCTGCCCTCCCTCTTTCCAAACAAGTAATTTCTTAAGACAGGTTCAGATAGATTGGGAGCCTTAGAACAGCTTATACAAGTCTAAGTGAGTGACTTCACCCCTTCACTTTCCCAAGGGAACAAACTGATAAAGGAATAAGTTTCAGTGTTTTATTGCACTGGTCATTTGCTTTAATGATGTGTTTTTCCTCTGCGTAAACCTAATGGTTCCCATGGAGCTTTTTCCTGGTGTTCTTGGCAGAAATTTCCTCCCTCTGCTGCTGTCCAAGTTGTGATCATACTGAACTGTTGTGCTCTTCTCTAGGAAAGCTATATCTGTGTTGTGCACGGGTAATCTGCTAATACACAGTGGAAACTTACAGGAAGAAAGAGACAACACAGACTAAAGACTTATTAACTTATTTAGAACTGAAGCTTCCAAGATGTAATGCAAGAGTACACAAACATATTGAGGCACGACTAATTTTGTGACCGGAATAGAGTAAAAAGAAAACATGCAGTGTGTATATTGTTCCGGCTCCAGCAGATAATTCACAGACATAAATGCTGGGACCAAAAATAGTCAAGTCAATCTCAGTGTTACTTTATATAGCCACCTACCGTGCTACCTTTTCTTACTGTGCCCTTGAATTGAAAAGCAGTAATTTTGCTTCCAGCCATGCTGTATTTTGTTATTTGTTCCAAGTTTCCTGGGCTACAACCATCACTTTTCAGTTGTGCGCTGCTTGCTGTAGTTATGATTGCTGCAGCTCTTGCTGCAAGGCCCTGTTCGTGCAGGTGCCAGCTTTTTAAGGTCATGTGGTAGACTTTGTCCACCTGCCTTTGGCCACTAAACCCATACGCATATAGCAGTCAGTTTTCTCAGCTTCATTCTAGCCTCACTACATTCCTCCTGAAAATTTGTCATGTGACAGAAAAGAAGCAAAATTTAAGTATTTCTAGCAGGGAGCAAGGAGTGTTATTTAAAAAGAAGATCATGATCATAGAAGTCAGTTATTTTGAGAATTTTACTTTTCCCTTCTACATATGGATTTAGAAAATAATTAAAGTCATCCTCATACAGCATCTTTCTACAACATGGTTTCACCCAGTGATATGAGTTTAGCGTTGAATGACATTTAGTCACACATCTAGTCAGAAAAGGCATTGACTGTCATTTTTGTCTTTAAAAAATACATACTGTGAATCATTTAAGTGTTTGGGAAAATTTTTTACGTCTGTCTAGGTTTATAAAATCTATTTAATTGTGTTTAACCGCACTGTTTTTCATTTAAAATAAAGTCACTGGAAAAGATGAAGCAATAATCATTGAGAATGCAATTTTAACAAGAGTTTCTAGCCTTGGGAGACTTTCTTAATGGTTAGTGTTTGCTACATAATTAAGCATTTGGCACATACCAGGTTTCATTTGAAAAACACTTTGTACCTTCTCTATTTTAAGAAGAAAACTTGCAGTTTTGAGATTCATCCTGCTCTATCAAGCAAGGTAAAGCCAAAGCTGTGCTCCTGTCTGTTATCTGGTTTCACATTCAAAGTGATTTTTTTTTTAGCCATTTTGAATACAAATGCATGTTTAATAGGCTGAGGAACAGGAAATCCATATGGGTCTTCAGCAATCCTATAAATACTGATATACTCTGAATAGCATGTCTGTTCCCATGTCTGGGAGACAAAGATAGAGAAAGATCATTTTATTGCTTGAGTATTTTTCTGGTTTCTATTTTCCTGATTGAAATCAATATTTCAGGGCTAATGGATGAGGATGTCTGCTGTTGCTGCCTAAAATGCTGACCTTGGCAATCAATATACTCAGGTTGGAGCATTTGTGATGTCAATTACTATGATAATACTTCAGAATTTACTGCCTGCAAAATGTCTGGGTTATTGGGTTAGAGTTCCCCTGCAGCCTTATCTTTCCCATTTTCTCTCTTTTTATACTCTGTAACTGCTGGGGACTCCAAACCCTCAAGCACAACTCTGCTAAGCAATTATTTCATTAGGACTGGATGAATAATGGTGTGTGTTTTGTGTTCCAATTTTTTGATCACTTTGGAAATACAGAGGAACAAGAAAGCTCCTCTGAATGTTTCACTTCAACTGAAAGTGCTTTGTTCTGATGTTATAAAATCTTTTCAGGCAGATATTGAAGATTTCTAATAACAGTGAGGTAAAGATTGCCACATGGTGAAGAAACAGGATTGCCTTTTTGTAGAAAACGCTGAAACATTTGACTTAATTTTTTCATTGTGGTCAGTAACTGAAGTGAGCAATATGATTGTTATCTAAATGGGTTCAGTGTCAACTACTGAATCTTTTTTTCACTGAAAGTTATTTTATTTAAGAAATACTCATTGTTCAAGATTTTAACTTTAGCCATTTCCAAGTGCTTTTAAAATGGCAACTTTCTCCTTTCTCCTCTTTGTTTCCTTCAACATGGACTACCTAGTCTGTGGGGTTTCCCTGCTCTTGCTTCAACAGAATAGGGTTAGACACCACCATCCCTGTCAGCACTGGTGCTTTCTCTCTGTTACACACCATTTGGATGCTGAGCTTCTCTACCAAGTTACCCAGATGCAGCAAAGACCTTGACCTTGACATCAGATTGATCTTTGTGCCCACAGAGTCTCCCAACAGATATAAGAGATTACTGACCTTAGTCCAGAGCTTTGGTAGTCTGTCACTCTCTGTAGAGCACAACAGTAGATAAACCACTGTAAATGATGCCCGTCTATTCATAGGGCAGTCTTATATAGAGGAATCTAATCTTATTAGAGAAAATTAGCTCAGTCTTGGAGCTTTAAAACCTGTTTGTAGGTCTCCAGCCCACAACCTGTCAATCAACTGAAACCTGTCACAAAAGTTTGCAAAGACTGGCCATAAATAAGTAAAGAATGACAGCTATTGTATATGACTGCATTGCCTTCAGATCTGTCCAAATTTGCATTTTTTGCAAATCAGGAGTCTGTGGTTAACAGAATAAATGCTCTGTCTTATAAACTACTGGAGGCAATTGTCAGTATTGACATTATTTGTTTTATATGTATTTTTTTCCCAGAAAGAGTAAAGTTCGCTAAAAATGAGACTTCAAAAAGTATTATTCATGTGTACTTGTATCAGTTAAAAAGTTTATTCCTCAGTCCTGTAATGACCAATACCTTTGCACACACATGGCACTGTTTAAAGGGTTTTCAAATGCTTCTTGTCATGCTGAATAAGCAAGGTCTGGCCTGAAGCCCTTCAAGGTAATTGAGAGCTTTTCCATTGACTTCAATGGGCTTTGGTTTAGGACATTAGTGAATTTAGTCTCTCAAAACCACTTGGACCATTATTATTCTCATACACTAGTAGAAAACTGAGACAAAAAGGTGAAATGACATGCTGTCAGTCACACAAGTTGGCAGACAGTATATGAACTCAGTGCTTTTTCTACCAGTCCAGTTATTCAACCATCACTGCTTTCCAAAAAAACTACAAAACCCCCCAAAAAAAAGGAAGAAAAGCTGAGACTTTTTTTTCCTGGTGAAATTGCCCTATGAATGGCTTGAGACTAAAGCGAGATTCTTTCAACACATATATGCTGCCCTAGTTAATGCTATCTCAGGTATGCCCTGAGCTCACTGGGGTTTGTGGCCTTGCTGGGGATATCACTCACATGGGATGATCCTCCCTCCCACGGCCTGTGCTGAAGTTTCTTGTTGCTGACGTGGATCATGTGAGTCACACTCAGCAGCTGCACTTGGGTGCTCTGAAGCTGCCCAGACAGAGCAGAGTAACAGCCAGACTCCAGGAAAATATTTGTTAAGTGATGCATTCAGGGAAAACAAATATTGGCGTAAGAGCAGCCTACATTCCTGCTGCTATCTGCCATGGCTTACCTTTGCCTGGGATTGGTACAGGTGCTCCCACTTTGCATACTGCTGTAATGTCCCCTTTTTGGCTTCACAATCTGTTCCCATCAGCCTTTGTTGTTATTTGGCTTTTAATTCACAATCTGTACTTCTTAATTTCTTTGATTTTTCTCTTCTTTCTTTTTTTCCTCTTTATTTTTTAGGTTCCATCTTTTAGCCTGTTGCTCAATAGTGGCGTACCTGGGTAGATTTGTTAGCTTTGAGTCCCCAGCAATACATGAGGATGCTATTCCCCTTCGAAATGGATGTGTTTATTGCCTTGTTTTGTTTGTTTGTTTTATATGACTGGAGTACAATGGATCCAACTCTGTGATTTTTCTTAGGTTGTCAGCCCCAGGCTGAGCAAATAGCATGAGGAGAGAGCTTTTGGATCTCCTCCAAGCCCAAGTGGTCACATACAGAATGAATCCTTTGCAATCTGGAAAGAAATGAAAGGTGGTTTCTTATAACAACATTTCTGCAGGTTGCTTCATGACTCATTTTTAGCTGTTGTCTGATTCCTAGCTGATTCCTAGCTTTTTCCATGCTGATAGAGACATCCCTGTCAGTGCTGGCTGTATGACATAGTCAGGTATGTCAAAGGAGAAGAGAAAGAACATACAGGCAAAGGCTACAAAACCCTGGAGCTTATTCACCTTCTTTCCTTGACCTTCATACTTATTTGATTTGAAGCCGCCTCATCACTCTATTGAATGTGATTTACATGGTTCATTAATTAATAAGCCAAAATGATATTATGAAGCCATGAGTACACTGTTAACTAATAGATCTGTCAAGTTCTTATTGAAGTCTTCAGGGATAATGCCCAAGGGGCAGAACTTAAATTAAGTCCATTCATATCAACTGCCATGACCTAAAAGGTATGACTTAACTGATGAGTGGTAATTGGTTATGAGCCGTTGTGACCAGATCCTAAATTTGGCAAAGAAGAAGAAGCTCTGAATTCTGCTGACCTGGAAGGCCTTGATAAATACTGTCAAAGACTCAAGAGCATAATCTTCAGCTTCACCTGATATTTTGTGTGTATCTGAGCTGCAACACTGAGAAAGCTCTGGAAGGCAAGATACTTTATTTAAATATTGTAGGAAGAGAGGTTTAATGTGTGCTTGTGCAGGAACACAACAGATGCTGAGATCTGAACAAAAAAATGTCTAGATAGCAACTACCAGATATAAAACTAGCACAAGGTCTGTAGGGCTACTGGCTAGCCAAAGATATCAGTTTTTTCACTAGAAGTCTTTTATTTCCTGATCACTGTTGCAGATTCAATTGAAATCACAGGCAAACCCTGAATGACAGTCCCATTTCTGCAAATAGAGAGTAGTAATTGGAAACTGTTCTCCTGGAAAACCATTTAAATCCTAGTGAATCAAATAAATATTTTTACTTTTTTGAAGAGTGTTGCCTGGACTAGAGAATGAATGCCTTTTCTCTCTCTGAATGCCTGTCTTTTAAAAGGGTGATGACTACAGGCTGTGCTTTTAGAGTATGTTTGTATAGATCACTGCAGAACAAGATTTAGAGCAGGTCCACTGAGTGGACAGTTGCTTTATTGAACATATGTGCTAAAGATATCACCTTGAATATCGATGGATACATCCTTTTCACTGCCTCCACATTTATGTATTTTTGAGTAGTTATAGAAAAATAGAGAAGTTTTCTCATCAATGTTTTTTTATTCTCTTGATATATTTGTAGCCATTGTCAAAAATGTATTCAGTCACAGTGTACTCTCTGGTGATGTTTTAGATCTAGTTGCTTGAAGTATTAAGAAATATGGGTGCCAAACTTGTGTTTTAGTCTAAAGACAGTCTCTTGCTACAGCTGGCTTCACAGATATGAAATTGGATGCACCTGTGTTTTTTCCCAGTTTACATTGTTTAATTTGACAGTATCAGGACAAAGTTACATTTGGGACAAAAACAACAAAAAGCAATCCAAATTATTTTATTAATTTACTAACATGAACACAGGCATTTTTCAAATCTGAAAGATCTTAATGATTTCAAAATTTTAAAAGCCTTAAATATTACAACTGAGTACCAGGAATGATGTAGGTCAGGTCTTGAAAGTGCATGTTATACATAAAGGCACATTGTTATTAAGATGAATCTGGTTATTATATGTTTTAATTCCCAAACAGAGCAAGAAGTCTGTACCAGTACAGTGTAACGGAGCCTTCATTCTTGCAGACTGCCCTGTGATCAACTGCATTTCACACAATCACAGACTCATAAAATTATGTGAGTTGGAAGGGACCTTGAAGATCACCTAGTTGCAGTCCCCCTGCTATTGGCAGGATCACCTTCAACTGAGCCAGTTTGCTCAAAGCTCCATCTAACCTGGCCTTGTAGACTTCCAGCGAGGGGAAAGTTACAATTTCTCTGGGTAACCTGTTCCTGTGTCTCACCATCCTCACTGTAAAAAATTTCTACCTAATATCTAATCTAAGTCTACCCTCTTTCTGTTTATCACTCTTACCCCTTGTCCTGTCACTACAAGCCTTAGTAAAAAGTCTCTCTTCAACTTTTTAAAAAACCCCTTTAGGAATTTAAAGGCTGCTATGAGGTCTCCCCAGAGCCTTCTCCAGGCTGAACAAGCCCAACTCTCTCAGGCTGTCCTCATAGGAGAGGTGCTCCAGCCCTCTGAGCATCTTTGTGGCCTCCTCTGGACTCAGTCTGGCAGGTCCATGTCCTTCCTATGCCAGGGAGCCCAGAAATGGAAGCAGCACTCCAGGTGGGGTGTCATAAGAGCAGAGTAGATGTGCAGAGCCACCTCCCCCGAGCTGCTTTTGATAGCCACACTGCTTTTGATGCAGCCCAGGGCATTTTTGGCTTCCTGGGTCGCAGCCACACGTTACCACCTGATGTTGAGCTTTCCGTCAACTGACAACCTCATGTGCTTCTTCTCAGGGCTGCTCTCAATCCATTTCAGTAGTAAAAAAAACAACCGGAGAAGAGATAGAAAGCAACATGAATAATTTCCAGCAATTGTTCTATAAGCTGAACAGACTTAAGTATTTTTGAGTCAGTAAGATTAACTAAGTTGAAATATTTATCTCCTCTTTGATTTACCACCACTCATGTTACAGAGTGAATTGCATTTGCTCTGTAAGCATCATTTTGTTTGATGGGGCAAATACATCTTAACACTGCCACAGTAATTGCTCAAAACGCATTATATTGCTTGCTTGTTTTTTGAAAGTGCCTGCAGATGCCATTTAACACTTCACAGTACTAGATGTTATGAACACAAAATGAATACCAATCCTTCTCTCAATTACCCAGTGATCTGAACATGTGGTGAGAGATGAAAGGCAGTGAGAAGTACAGAAAAGGAGAAGGGGCAGATGAAGCAGTGTGTTAATTAAGTAGGCAGCTATTACAACTGCATTGGTTCAGGCTTATCAGAGGGAAGAGGAAGAAGTGAGAGGGCTGGCACAGTCCCCCCATTAACTCTGCCTAGAACTACTTGTAAGCCAGTCCCATGAGAGAGGAGACGCTGCAGTGTAGTTTTTCTGCTCATCTGCAGCTCAACCATGCCTGACTCTGAACCAGCATTTCACACACTTTTGCAATAAGAAATATTACATCCATTGTTTCTGACCAAAGTCTACATTACTATGGACATGTGTGAGATATGTAGAGCAAGAAAGGATTTTTCTGTAGCTAATGCTACTTTTCCTTTAGCAGAAGTAAAGGAGAACTTGGAATGGGAATGAGTTCATCTGTATTTTTAACATCCCCTGAAGCAGTCCTGAAGGAAGAGTATGACTTCCATACTGAGTTGATGAAGGCATACAGGTTCTTTGCATGAACCCAAGCTGCTGTAGGCTGTGAGTTCTTTGTTACAAAAGGAGTGAAGAAACCCCATGGCTTTCTACCCTTCTCTAGGTCTTGGCTGGAAAAACTGATATTGTTATAGCTAATTTCTGAGATGAAAAAGAATTAAAATGAAGGCATACTTGGTATGTTCAGAGATGTGTAAATTAGTTCTAAATACGGTGGTTCCTGAGCAAGGACTCCCAGAACTCTGGAGCCTTCTCCAGACCTTACTCATGGCTCACCCATGAGTCTTTAACATTGGTCATATTCTCCAGCTGAGTACTAGAGAACAGAAACATTTGGTGACTTGGGTTTGTTTGGCTCTGCAACTTATGGGACAAATTTCTATTAGCTCAAAAGACGCTGTGGCAAACAGCCACAATTTTGACACTAAAGTTTTGAAAATACTTTAAAAAATTACTCATCTCTCTCTTTCAGAGCGAATACAGGCTATTCCAAGAATATGTGAATGGTACATGTAGCTGTGTGGTGAATGTACCTATCTCTATTAAAAGCTCAATGCATCCACATTTCTAAATTCTTGATTACCACAGCAAAGATACTGGAATGATATATTTCTAGTACACAGTTAAGTCTGATTCATCTTGATGCTCCTGGATGAATAAGATCCAGTCTTCTGTTAATGGATGCTTTCCCTAGCACATCCATCAGAGAAGAGTAATGCATTACTGAAGAATTTCACTTGTAGGTGCATTCTGTAATTGCACAGCTACCAAGAGAGATAATTGCTGGCTTCCAGATGTTACCATTGTGGTTAGGTTTAAATTTAATCCTCCTATAAACCTTCCTTTTCATTAATTAAAAACTATGAAAGTAGTTTCTACATTTAAAACTGCACAAAAAGACAAACAAAAGTTGTTTTAACAGCCTGTTTGAATCTGAGCACTATGACAGTGTACTGAGGGCAGCTACCTAACAAAGGCTGCTTAGTGAACACTCAGGAAATTCACATACTAGAGGAGAAAGCAGAACTGAGATTGCTGTACTTTTAACATGATTCACAAATAGCAAGCATAAGGAGCAAAAAAAAGCACGCTTCATCTTTCCAGCAGCGTTAAACCTGACCAGAACAGACAGGTTTTCAGCTTCTGCCTCCATGGTGTGTCTCCGGAAAAAGAAAACTGAGAGTCGTTCTGCAGAGTCATGCGGAGGAAGTGCTCCCGGTTCATTGTGCTTCCTCGCACCCTGAAGGCGCTCTCTGTGTGAGCATTTGCAAGAATAGACCATATGTTAATGACTTACTCACTAACCTCAAAGCCAAATCCACATGCTATAAACCACCGCTATTACCTTTCTTTTGTGCACTGTGCTGTTGCCTGAACAAAACCCATAATTTCAGAAAATGTCAGGTACAAGTATTATATCAAGAGGGGAACTGTGGAAAGTCAGCTCATACATTTACCAGAAAGCCATTAGGAGAAAACGTGTATGTACTGAAATCAAAATCAAAATAATATATAAATATATCCACAAGCCAAAAATATGATGTTCTATTATGATGAAACGTGCTTGGAAAACATTAAGAATAACAAAGCAGATTCTTTACTACCATAAAAAGCTTTGCTCAGCACAGGAGGGCTTCAGGACTGCTGGAAAATATGAGAAAGGTAAACACAGAACAGTGATATCACCCAGACATTTTGAAACAGGGATTTTGGTTTTCAGACTGTGTAATTGGCCTGAATATTGGATTTGTTTAAGTAGTGTAAAGCTAACATGTCTGTACGGTAGGTGAATAATAAGGCACTTTTGTGTCTTCCAGTGATTTTCTTGTGCTTTTTAATTTTCTTTTGTCATTTCCTCATCTCTTTTTTGCAATCGCTTTGATAGTTCCCCATATACACTGCTTCTTTACCCTGCTGTTAGCATTGAAAGGAATTGACAGGTCCCCTATCTGGCTTGTTAAGCTCTTGAAGCTTGCTGCATCCTGCATGTAGCATGTTTCTGATTATGCCAGCAGCACAGACATTTGAGCTCACAGCTGCTGTAGTGTTGCTAGATCAATACACTCACAAGGCACAGTGAGCCTTTTGTGTAGGTTCAGAAATCAAATTTCTCTTGTCCATAGGGCAGTCTGTAAAATAAAATCTCCTAACGTGCAGTTGTCCTCTTGGAGCTTCACCGAAATGTGCATTTATCAGTGGATTAACAAGGCGCTAAGAAGTTCTCCAGGCTGTGACAAGAAGGGGCTTCCTTGCTTCAGATCAGTGCCACCTCCCCCTCTGCCTCTCCCCCGCACCACCTCGTGATGAGGCACTGCATATGTTTCTGCTTAGACTTGTCTACGAAAATATCAAACTCTTAAAAGACGCATCAGTTGCGGACATAAACCTGTCAGAAAACAATTACCAGCTGTATCTCTTTGTGATCTTATTAAGTCACTTGGGTCTTGATAACCTTGCAGATACCCTCTGTAGTGGAAATAATCAAGGCAGAGATAATGCAATTTATTGATAAAACAAGGAGTCTGACTGGGTCAGCTTGAAGCTCACTCAGCTGTTTGTTTCCAGGGGGTGGGGGCTGGCCGTTCTTAATTTCTGTGGGGTTCTTTTTTTTTGGGGGGGGAGGGGGTTGGCGGGGTTCTTCTTGATAGGACTCAATTTATATTTTCCTTCCTTTTAATATAGACAAGCTCATTTTTTTCCCTCTCCAGCTACATTTAACGTTTAGCTTTAGAGCTAATATGCAGGAATTGCCAGTTCAGCAGACAAGAGAAAGAAAGGGGAGTGGCATACAGGGAAGGATCAACCACAGAATGCCCTGGAGAGCAAAATGAGACCTAATCTTCTCCCAGACATTTGTCCTACCACTTCCCTGGAAATGGTTGTGTTAGGGCTGAACCTTGCAGGAGTGCTAATGAGTTGCGTTGGACTTTGGCTCTGCAAGGTCATGAGAACATAAATCCATACAAACTGAGACACAAAGAAAAGAGAATTGCATGTATGGGATGAAGTGACTATTTTAGCAAATTTGGCTCATCTTTATCATCTTTATCTTTTTCCACCGTACTTGTAAATTACTTCCTTAGGGGTTGGATTAGGGGATTCAAATTTGAGAAAATTTCGCCTCATGGTAAAATTTGGCCCAATAAACTATTTTTCCACAGGGGAAACTCTTACTCCAGAGGAAGGAGGATTGAAGATTGAGGAAACTGCAGGACATCACTTCTGAGGATATAGCTGGTCTCATCAAAAATGTGGAAATATGGCTTACATTAACTTTTGAGCAATCCTTTTCACTTTTTGTTTTGAAGAGCAGACTTTCAAAAAATAATAAAAAAGGGTATTTTACAGAGTGGTTTCTAAAAGCCCCTAAAGGAGAAAACATTAGGGTGAATGGCAGAATCTAGCACTGGCTTGGAAGGGCCCATGGAGAGGAGACCCATGTTTCTTACTGGATCATGTGACGGCTGTCACAGCTTTGCCTTGCATCAACAGAGCTGAAACAAGTGAGTGTGATTACGGCTGAAGGAGAGGCTCCCCATGGAAGAAGATGAAAACATAGAAGTTTTTAAAATTAGACTATACAAATGTTTTTAATTGTGGACAACAAATTTAGTATTGCTTCAATAAGAGTAGAGGCCTGAGGAAAACATCCTTTAGAAGAAAAGCATTGAAAACCCTTTAAAGTATATGTTCAGTAAGGTGAATCCATTTTTATCATTACAATGAAAAAAATGTTATATATTTCATAAAAGATGTCTGATGGTTCTTCTTCATTATGTTATAGTAAGGTGTCTTGATTAAGATCAGTTATCTCTGTCTACAATACTCTCACTACAGTCTATCTGATGATTTTTTTCTAAAATATGATTCAAATCAGACTGTAGTTAGAGATACTCTTCAGAGATACTTTCTTGATTGTAGTCAAATGTTTGCTTCCTCAGAAATCACTGCACTTCCTTTGAGTAATCATAAGAATTTTTTCAAATTGAAACAACATCACCTTTCAGCTGGTTTCTACATTGTCATGAAGACTTGTATATACAGATATTTATACATAATAGCATAGCTTTTCTCATCACCTGTGTAGATTCAGAGCCAACCTGTGCAAGACAAACAGATGATTTTCCAGACCCCATGAAGAGAATGATGTTATATGGAAACAGATGGCTCTGTTTCAAAATCAAGAATTATTTCCAAATGTGAAGAGTGAGGATCTCAATTCCCCAAGCAAATACTCTCTGATAAATCAAACTGTGCAGGAGCTAGAACTGTTCAGTTTGTCTCCAGACTCATGGTCTGGTTTGGAACAGGAACTAAAGGAAGATTGAAGATCATGGTCAGTTTGTTGTAGCCACATAGAAGCAGGGAATCTCGGTCTTGTAGAGTTTACAGTCCACCTGCATATTAGTATCTGGTTCTGCATGGAATAGAAACCAGCAGAAGCCATTATAAAGCCTTCCACCATCTTAAAAATAACCAAAATTCCATATACCTAGGTCTATAAATTTTATTCAATGTGTTCATTTCATTAATCCACTGAGAATTGCTTTGTTTTTGGATAGTTAATCTGAACAACAAAGCTAAACACCATTTAGCAGTTCAGAGAAAACAGAGTAAAAGCATTCAATTATTTATGACAAAAAATGTAAGACCATTCTCCTTTCTTCCCCAATATAGATTGAATCTGATACAGAAAATTCCGTTAACTCCTTTGTGAAAGCTAATTCTGTTTTTATAACAGTTTGAACAAGCCTTGAAAAATTTTGTTTGTTGCTGACGAAGAGTGTTAGGAGATACGGATATGAGAAAGTAACAGCTTTATGAAAGCAAGGTATAAGCATGGGTCAACAACAGGAGGGGAAAAGTAGGGAGCAGAAAAGGCAATATGAGACTAAAAATCAAAGAGAACAAACAAAGAGAACAAACAACAACAGGCAATGTGTTTTTCATCCCCAAGAAATTCTGGAGGATTTGACCCCTTGCAAGTGGGTTGCTGCTGGATGGGGATTGCAGTGCATTCTGCAGTGAGACCTTGGGGTAAGTAAAATTACAACATGAGAAAAATGTTTTCATTTCTCATGCATAAGCAGTAAAGGGATATTAATGATGATAAGGCGGGAACATTGGGTAGCATCCCTCTCCAGACGTGGGCCATTGCTGAGAGGGATACATATTCTGAAGCCTGGATGGTTTTGATGCATCAACGTATTTGTGGGTTGCCTGACGTCTTACTCTTTCTACAGTAAAGATATAACTGTAGTTTTCCTTTTTATTTTTCTATTTTATGTTTCAACATCTGATGGTTTTGCAAGAAAGCAGAACTATGGATGCTAGGCATATCGTGCGTATTTTCTCCCCTTTTCCAAGCCTCTTTGTTTGCCTTTTGTTATGTACTTTTAGTGATACATCCCATCTGGTTCTGCTGTATTGCCTGATCCAAGATAATACTTAGTGTCATTAGACATCAAGATGGGACATATCATAGTTTGTTCCCAGTGTGTGTGCCAAGGGCCTTATTCTTCTCCTGAGAATTCCAAATAATTTCTGATTTCTTTTTAAGTTTTAGCGTGTTAAGCATGCCAGGGAACTATATTTCCATGTTAGGGCTGATCCTGCACCCCAAAAAGCTTTCTTAAAATTCAGGGACATTTGTACCAAATATATCTGACTGGGCTGAGGGTCAGGTGAGCAGCTGTTTCTTCCTGAATCACCCACCTTGATTATGTTTCAGTCCTGTCTTCTGTCCTGCCTGGTACCCTTCCTTTGAAAGGAAGGGGCGTTCTCAGGGCCCATTTAGGGCAAATTTGTATTGCTGAGCTGTGGAAAAACCAGCTAGTGCAGAGGCAATGGACAGAGCCTTGTCCTTTACAAAAGCATCCTTTACACAACATCTGGTTGTTGTGTCCTGTATTTGAGTTTGAAAGCATGGTATTTTGAACTATGACTCACCAAGTTTGCTTTACCGTGATAGTCTGTGGTTGGTAAATTTTATGAGTCTAATCAGTCTGGCAGCTATATGCATAGTAAAGCTAAACCAATAAAATATAATGTCTGCATAGAATAGGAATAGATAATGTAATGAAACTTTGTCATGTCCAAAAGCACGTAAATTCATCTGACATTACAGGCATAGTCATTGCAACACACACAAACCACAGGACTTCCTGCTTTTGTGTCCTGTTTCCCATGCAGTTTGTTTATTGCTGTCATTGTTTTCTTTAGTCAGGTGGACGCATCGTGCTAGGGCCCTACAACAAAAATCAGTCATCTCATGGAATCTACAGAAATGCCTGAGCAACGTCAGGGGAGGGACCCCAAAGGGCTTCAGTGTGGTCACACAGAGCAACAACAGAGAAATCTCCCCCGCTGGGCCCTGTTGAGGATTATACCCTCCTGCGGATGCCCTGGTAATCTCATAATCCCTAACCTATGACTTGCCTCTGATCTCCTCTCACTCCAAATTATTTCGACTTCAAGTAAGAGGAAGTTTAGAGAAGAAGAATAATTATGAAAAGCCATTTCCATTAAGCTCCTAAAACATTTTTAGTCAGTTTAACAGAGCAGTTAATGAGAGCAGTAGAAAAGACCTTGGGAGAGTAGCGTAGATGTCTTTAATCCTTCTGCGCTCTTTTTCTTATCTCCACCACATCTGCTGAAGCAAACAGGCAAACAAGATATGTTTCCAGTATGCACTTAACACTTTATATGCCACAATTAAAAAAAAAAAATGGAGAAATGCTTTATTTTTTATTGATTTAACAATGTTAACTGATTTAATATATACAATATGAAATATTCCCTTCGCATACACACAGACTTGTAAATGTTAGGTTTGGTTACTACTAAAAAGTAGATCCATTTTACCAACCTTTTTTTCCCATAAAAAAAGAGTTATTTTATTACAGCCCTGCAGTAAACCCTTTATACTACAGTGAGGAGATGGTAGTATAGCTTTTCTGACTCTGCATTTTTATGTATTTCAAAGATAATTCCAAATTAAAATAGCCTAGAGTGTAAAAAAGACAGGTGTCAGTTATTTATTATTTACAAATTGATGTAATTGTAAATAACTTTTGTTTTGTTATTGACAAAGTCCTAAAATATGGATTATTCTGCTTTATTTATTGATTTTTACATAGCTCCTTTGTAAAAATAATCTTTTAAAGAGGTTTTTCTATATTGTTTTAAAATTGTAATATTTAAAATATTTGCCACTTGCAAAGCAGTTCCCTTCTTCATCTCTCCCCCAAAGTATTGTACTTCCTTTTGTTCTATTTTTTTAATAGTATAAAAAAGACAGGAAAAACATGCACATACCAGAAATAATAATATTTTTTTATTAATACTGAAAAGCTACAATTAAGCAAGAATTGTAAAAACAAACTTGTACAAACATTCAATAGAAGAAACCTCACAAAACAGAGGTTTTTTCAGCTTAGCAGCAATGAGGGAATGTGGCTTGTCATGGGAGAAGTACAGTTGGAATTCATTATCACACATTACTGAATGGCTCCCTTTCTCCTTCCAGGCTATTTTCTATTTGAACTGCGTGGTTTTTGTGTGATAATTGTTTTTTACTCTAAATTCAGCCCAGTGCTGTGATTGGAACTGTGGTCTCAAGGTGTTGCAGTTAGATAATTTGCAACAGGTAAAATGACAAACATCCATGATTATCTCTGGTGATTTTTTACAAGGCTATCAATACTGCTCTTTGAAAACTGTCTCAACTGCTTGGCTTTTGAAGGCAGATTTAGCCCTTCTAGACTGAGGTTCCTGCAATATTTCATACGATGATTTGTGCACAAAACTGTACTATTGTATTAATAATGGGAGTAAGTTTTGTCATTTTACAGATCCAAAATAATAAATATCATCACCACTAAAACCGTAATTCATTTAATGATGTCACATCCTTTTAAAGCCACTGGTATTCTGGATTATGTCCCTTCTTTGCTGTTATATTAGAGCAGTGATAAAAAATGCACCATTGACTTCACAGGGAAATATAATTAAAGGAAAGCACTTTATCCTTTTTACTCCTTCGACCTCTCCCTCCCAGCCATAGCTAGTTTTACTGTAGCTATATTCTTCTTCTCCTAAAGCAAAAGTAATTAATCTACTTTCAAGATTTTCAGTGCCTCATATTACAAAAAGTACTTGATTTTACTTCAAATGGCCTTGTCATTGTGTGATTGAAAAATGATCTGAAACACTTTATCAAAGATCAAACAAATGCAAGCTGCACTAACCATTAGCTAACTATTTGGCCTAGGCTGAGTCACTCGGTCATGTCCTGGGCTCCTGAGCTCCAGATCACAGGTTTAATTAGATTGCAATCTGTCTTTTTAACCGAGTTTGAGTTTAATAATAGATAGGTGTGGTGATGGCCTTGTTGTTTTGCTGCTGTGGTAAAGACTGGGTTTTTTTAAAGCACAAAGTAAATTAAGAGTAACTGACAATCTAGAGGAGATGGTTGATGATGGATGTGTAAGAAGTGCCTCCTTCTTGAAATACTTCCAGCTTGTGATTTGACAACTCTAAAATGGCAGTGTCCTCTCTCACAGCTAGAGATGGTCAGGAAATGCTGGGCTAAGTTACCAAACTCTGTAATGTGAAATTAACACTGTAGTGTTAATTGCCAGCTGCAACACAAGAGGCAAAGTGGTGATCAACTGAAGATCATGTGCTCCAGTACATGAGCACCTCAGATAAGTGTTGTTGCCTCCAGTCCTCCTCTTTAGTCCTTTTACTGCCCAGAGGCTAAGAAAAATAGTAGAAGTTTCTAGTTAAAAAAGCAAAAACAAAAGAAAAACCAAGCAACCAAAAATGAAAACCAAAAAACACGTAATGTGATTGAGTGGCACTGAGAGAAAGCTCCACATTCCTTTCCTCTATGGATGAGTCCTCCTTGGTATCAATACCCATATTACAAGATTTTAAACCAGTTCAGATTGCTGAGAAGAGTAATTGATGGGGAAGTGGGGTCACAAACCAGTAGGAAAAAACTTTGTAGGAGGCAGAAACAAGCAAGCTCAGAGGGACTTTTGCATACAATTTCCCAAACTCAGAGCTAATTCTGATGAAGCAGAACTCTTATTTCCAAAGGAGGTAGCTTAGAGAAAAAAAAGCCCTCAAAATGTGTCTATTTCTTAAATTCTTAGTGAAGAATTGAACTCCTTTGCCCTCTGGTGTGAGGTTTTTATTAATTAAGAAGGGGAGGGAGGGGAGAGGGGCAGGGCAGTAGTATTCCAATATATAATTTATATTAAAAGGTTCTGGCTTGAGACCAAGAGTTTAAGATGAATGTAATTTGCAAGCTCAGTTACTACTATGACTATATATTTCTCCTTTTATTCTTGCTTGTTGTTTCAGCTCTGATGTAGCTAACTCTAGCTGAACACTAACCAGGTTGCTGTACTGGGTCTTCAAGGATAGACGTGTGAGTTCCATCTTCTCATGGTCCACTGGTCTTTGTCCCAGCCTTGGCACCTCTGAGACACTTCTTAGATAACATATCTGTTATCTCTTCATAGAAATGGGGCTAAATGGCCCCTAGGCTGTCCTAAGCTTCCAGACACTACAGTGATTTAAACACATGGAATTCCTTAAATCTAGCCTACAGCATCCTGGATTTATACGTTACTCTTCAGTAATACAGGACAGATGAAAGTTACCAGATGCCCAAGATGTATATGGGTTTCTAAATACAATTATCCTTCACTTCAGTTAGTGCAGGAAGGACGCAGAACTAGACAAAATAATAAACACACATGCCTCTGCTTCCTTCCCTTGAGGTTTTTTTTTGTTGTTTCTTTGGGGTTATTTTTGTATTTCAGAATCTTTTTTTCTTTTCTCTCTGAACTGTCTGCAATTTTGGGTATTAGTTGTTCTTTGGATCCTCTTTTGAATATTATTGAATCTCTCCCCTTTACAGAGCCATTTTTCTTTTTCCTTGACTAATCATACTTGGAGAGAAGCAATACCTTCTCTCCTGCAAAAAAATGGTCCTCAGGTTTTAAATCAATTTTAGTTAAAGGGTTACAAAAATGACATCTAATTCCTTTGTTTTGCCTTGGGGTGAAATGCCAGTGCTCTGAGCTCCAGCTCCCTGAAAAGAAGATAGACAAAACTTATCCTTGGCAAACTTTACTTTTTGCATTTCCCCATCTAGTTTTATTTTAATGAGGGTTCCTCAGGGTAATGTGTTGTCATCCCATTGAATTTCAGCTAAGTATGGCAGCAGAAAGACAGTAATGAAGGTGCTCAGCACAACAGTCACACTGGAGCTTGAAATCTCGCAGAGAAGATATTAAATTAAATTACAGTTCATAAGCTCCACATCATAGAATGAAGGAATCATAGAATATGCTGAGATGGAAGGCACCCATCATTGAGGGTGATCATTGAGTCCAGCTCCTGGCCCTGTAAAGGACACCCCAAGAGTTACACCCTGTGCCTGAGAGTGTTGTCCAAACACTTCTTGAACTCTGTCAGGCTTGATGCTGTGACCACTTCCTTGGAGAGCCTGTTCAGTGCCCAAACACCCTCTGGGTGAAGCACCTTACTCTAATACCCAACCTAAACCTCCCCTGACACAACTTCAGGCCATTCCCTCAGGTCCTGTCACTGGTCACAAGAGTGAAGAGGTCAGTGCCTGCGCCTCCTCTTCCCCTCATAAGAGTTTTGAAGACCACACTGAGGTCTGCCCTCAGTCTCCTCCACACTGAACAGACCAAGTGCCCTCAGCTGCTCCTCATACAGCTTCCCCTCCAGACCCTTCACCATCCTCGTGACCCTCCTTTGGCCACTCTCTAATGGCTTAATGTCTTTTTTTATATTGTGGTGCCCAAAACTGCACACAGGACTCAAGGTGAGGCTGTACCAGTGCAGAGCAGAGCGGGACAATCCCCTCTCTGGCGATGCTGTGCCTGATCACCATCAATGCACAACTTTCTGCTGTGTCCTTCCCTCTTCTCACACACACACAACACACACGTAGCATCTTCAGATGTTTTCTGTACTTGTGTAAATATAGGTGCTACAACATCACCTTCGATCTTGTCAATGCTGTCATGAATGCAGTTAAATTTTGCATTATTCTAAAGTAGATCTCTGCTTTAGTGACCTGGATATTCAATAGTTCTGATTTTCACTCCATTATGTAAACTATTTTAAGTGGTAATTTTCTGTCATGTGATTCACTGAGTGTAGAAGAGACTTCCTCTTTCCTGTCCTTTGACACCTATTTCCAGTTATATCTTATGCTTTGTAGTGGGTTTTGACTTATTTATGGTATTTATTCTGTGATCTTTCTATCTTTGTAACATTCAATGTCAGGGTGAAATTTTCATGGTGCAGGGAACCTGCAACCTCAGGTCCAATGTGAATGGAAAGCAGGGGACCATGTGGTGCAGGAAGTAGAAACATCCTTCCCATGCTCATGCTGGGGGTGAGCTTAGGCTATGACTGTGTGTCTCCAGCTCAGTGCTTGCAGGGAGAGGTTCAGGAGTCACTGATTCTCCCCACAGTCCCATCCAGAGTTAGATAAAAGCCACTGCCCTCTCTGTGGGGCTCCCTTGTGCTGGTGCCCCGGCTGCTGATGCCACCCTCGACAAAGGAGACGGAGAGTAATCAGTGCTTTTTCTGAGGGCTGTCAGGAGGCAGGAGGTTGAGGTGGCCTTTTCTGCTCTACCGAATTTCCCGGTCAAGTAAAGTCACTGTGTTATTGTCCCCAGGCCACTTTGTCTGCCCTTGCTGAAGGGGGTTGTGCTTGGCCAACCAATGGTGTACATCCTACATGCTGGTCCCCTTTTTCAGGATAAATTTGGTTCTGGATGCATGAAGGTCTGCTGGGCCCAAGAGAGGGCCTAATAAAATCAGAGGTGGATTCTCCAAAGCTGGGGAGATACTAACCTCATCCACCCTGAAGCCCAATGGTAGGACGCTCCCTTGGAGTGTGAACAGAGGAAACAAGAGCCAACAGACCAGCTGGGCCATGATCACTGAGCACTGCTTCAGTGGATAAGTAAGGACTACCAGAAAAGCCAACAAGAAATATCCCCTTGTGTATCCCACAGCCCATTGTTTAGGCCTAGTGTTTTGTAGAGTGGATGTAGTAATCTCCACTATCTGATTAAAACATAAGGTCCCAAAAAACAGATGATGCTTCTAACCCTGGGGATATATTAGGATGAGACCTCCCCTCTTGTTCTGTTTTGGCTATTTCTCTTTGGAAATATAACCAAGCTGTCAGTATGTTCTGTTTTGGAATTGGTATTTTTTTCCATTTCTTCAGGCTACACTGAGTTGAAATGGGTTCAGTTCTCAGTAGTGATTTCACAGGTACTCTGAGAAACAGGTGAAAATGGCATGTTTTATCACTGATCCTTTTTAAAATTTGAAGAGCCTCACAAAGGGGCTATACGTGATGACACCAGGGCCCCGCAGGGACTCCCTGGGGTCTGGGAGCACCAGGGGCTCCCACGTCAGGGCAGGACCGGGCAGCCAGGGTCCATCTGATCCCCCACCAGGAGCTGCTGGGAGACACTGGGGCAGCCCCAGCCCCGGACATTGGGCCCCTCCCTGGGGAAAGGGATGGGCCAAGTCTGGGACACACTGTTATTCCATGGATGGAATGATCATCAGGACCAGGCCTGGTGATGGGGACCAGGGGGAGACCCTGCCCTGGGATGGACACGCCACTGCTCCCAGGATCCTGACTGGCACCGTGCTCATCCTGTGCTGTGCTGTCACTACGTGACTGGTAACAAGTTGGAGGTACAGAAGTAGCGGGTTTTCCCCGTTTCAGGTTAAGACCAGATATGGATCAGAACCTTGCACGTCCTGTATTGCATTATGTCCTGAGCAAATTTAGTGCTGGCTGTAGGCCAGGAAGTAATTTTCCAGCCATTTTTCCAGCTGCACACTGGAGTCCCTTGAATGTAGCCTTTACACTCCTCTAACAGCAGGCCCTGAAACAAAGGCTTTGTGTGCTCCACAAAGACGTTTTGTTATAACTAGGTGGATTGTATTTACAATTGGGATTACAGTACATGGGACTCAAGATCCAGAAATAGAAATGAGAAAACCTCTTTCTGATGATATTGAATAAAATATCCCCTGTAGGAATTGTTGCATACTTACATAGTCATCATGTAGCTTACAGGGAAAGCTGAGGGCTTAGTCTTGTAAGGGTCCTGGCATATCTGCAGTTATACCCATGAGTCTGTTTCAATATAGTACAAAAAAATGCTATACATATTTAGAGCCATGTTACTTTTAGAGCTGCCATAGAAATTGCTGGCATCTCAATTCTTACTTTCCTTTCACCACAGAGGAAAATCAAGAGATTTCAAAACATTCCTAGGAATGGAAATCATAAAATTCTTAGGAAAAAATATTATTAAAAAAATCTGGAGTTCATTGAAATGTTTTCTTTTGCTTATTCAAAGCATGACAATGGTTTGTGTTTATTCATTTCAACACTGAACTGCAGATCATGACTGTGTATAGTCTTGAGGGAGCTGTAGGTTCAAATCTCATTCATTCCCACATTGTGAGCAAGGTCCTTGGCTTGAGTCCATCTTCTGTAATGCCTTCTGAATCCCAGGGCTTCCAAGACAAATCCTACAGTTTTGTTCAGAAAGGCGTCATGTGCATTAAAAAAAGAAAAAAAAAAAGCCAACTTCAGCAAAAGCACAAGAAAAAGGAAGTCCCCATCTATAGACCATGGAAGTCCTGAAGTCCTAACTCATTAGGAAAAGGTCACTATGCATGTACTTATTCTTGCCAGCTCAAAAATAACCCCAAACAAATTCAAAGAAACCTTTGGAATAATTCAGACTGCAAATACTTTCTGATTGTATCCAACCACTCAAAAATAAAATATTACACTTGATTTTTATGGACTTGAGAAAAAAAAAATTCTTCATTATATGGCTCTTTACAAAGCATCCACTACAAAAAGTCAGGTGAAAGAAGAGTTTTACAGCCATTACTTCTGTCCAGGATTTCTGACAGGAAAATGGATGAAATGCTTTTAAATGCAGGAGTGGGGACTTTAGCTCTGGGTGAGCACCCTCCTCTCTTGCTGCCTCTCCCGTGCTCCTTTTGTGCTGCTCCTCAGCTGGAGGCTGCTGCTTGCCATGGTGGAAGGCTGCCTGGCCAAATTATTCTAATTCCTATATAGGACCATATATTTAAATAACTTGACTGGTTTTAAGTGGAGCAGGTGAGAAAATCTTAGATGGTTGTGGAGCTGTCAGATGACATGGCTGATGGTTTGGCTGATGGACTGTATGTAAGAGGCAGCAGTGAGCAGCTAAGAGCAGGGTTTGAAACTCCTTCCACTGGCACAGGTGCAGCTGGGAGGAAACCACTTGTTGCCACATTTCACTGAAGTGCAAGCTGTGCTTGTGCTGATGCGATCCACAGTTTTAAAAGTTCTGCTTTTCTATATTATATTACCACTAGGTAAAATAGGACTGTTTGAATAAAATATGTACTTGTACTGCAAAAAAGACGTGGTGCTCTTCTGTCAGCATGTTGTAGGGGGTTTTTTGGAGGGTTGGGTGGTTTTTTGTATCTTTGTTCCTTTGCTTTTTGTATGTGTTTTGTCTTTTTTTTTTTTAACATGTATTGTTGACTATAGCCAACAAATGTAGAACTAGGAGAGAAACTTCAGGTGTCTTAGGCTATGTCATCTGAATGGAGTCTCACATGCAAAGGTGAAAAACTCCACTCCTCAAGTCAGTACATTTTGAATCCAAATCAGTCTGCAGATGCTGACTACATTTTCTGAATATATTTTATTAGGTACATGCATATAAATTATTTTTTCAGAATCAGGCTCCTGCATAATGAAGCAGCCTGCTATTTATGTCAATGAATGTTATTTTCTTGCAGAGAGTGGGCTTCTGGTAAGTATAGCTATTCAGGTGATCTCTTGCAATTTGGAGGACTGCATAATCCTAATATTTATTAGTGTGCCATTGTCTGATAAAAATGTTCCTTATATGGATAAGACATTTACATGGAATGTATACATTTAATAACTACAGTACTCTGACAAATACCAGTTGCATTTGAGTATGAGTTTTCAGACCCACAAGGCTGTCCAGAACCTTTCAAGCTATTCACTGTAATTGGAAGTTGGTAGGGAAGAAAAAGCAAAAGATTCTTTCATGTCTCAATTTGACTTTAAATACCCCAGAAATTCAACATCAGATGATTCAGACTAGATTGTGTGGTTTATCAGCTGATGATAATGTACACTATGCCATCAAATTCTTGGCGTTTTAGTATTCTGTGTGAGCCAGAAGCATTGGAATATTTAATGAGTGCCCTAAGATCATAGAAATTAAAAAGATGGTAAGTACTGTAACTTAAAAGAGTTTCAGAAGAGTGTACACTCCTAACCAGGTGTCTGTTTTTTCACTATTTCTTTGTTACATGAAAGCATTTTTTCTGCTTCTCCATATAACTCTATAAATGTGCTGCATCTTGTGGACTATTTTGCCCCATTCTGATACATTTTTATACTCATGATAAAAAACTACCAGTAAGACTGGGACAGTTCCTGACCCTGGAGACCAACGACTCCAAAAATACATGGATTACTACTTTTGCTTAAGGTCTCTTTTCTTCTGTCTGCAATGATTTGGGTTGCTGCTTCATTCCAGCCCTATGAAAGACAGCATATTCCTTTATACATCCCATGCAGCAATTAATCATATTTTAAATTTGTGTTTTTTCGCATTAAAAAAAGAACATAACTTTTCTTCAAACGTAACTTATTACTGAGTGCACAAAAGTGGAGAGCTGGAAATGTTGTTAGCCTTGTAGGCAGCTGTGTGTTTCTGTCATTAGAGCAATGACTTGGGATTGAGGCAGTGCCAGGGTTCTTGCTTACTGGGGAAAATCTGTTGCCTGGCCTCTCCCTACCCTGAGTGCTTTAGCCTCCTGTAAAGAACGAGGCTTCACTTTTAAAAAATTTAAAAGATTTATTAAGGAAAAAAATTGGCAATAGGGGAGGCCCACAACACAAAGCGCAGTGATGACCACATGGCTGGTCTGACCAGACGCACGCCCGCTGGAGCCCCGGCAGTCACTTTTATGCTCCTCTGGTGTCAATCAAGGGTCCTGGATACATTTGTCCAATCCGGGATTTGGCCATCCCCTTCCCACCCCTCTGCCCGCCCATTCAGGGTGGTCTGCCCCAGCTCCTCCCTTATGGGGCGTGGGTGTCTTTGGACTGGCACCTGGATTGACACCTGGAGAAATCTGTCTGGAAAGGTTCTCCGTGGCCCCTGTCGGCCGTCTTTCTCCTATGTCTAACAGTTTATTCTTTTTGAACATTAGAAACATTTAAGAAAACCATCCAAATTAACAACCAGCAGGACCTTATATATATGATAACAGTTGTCACTATCAGTAATTTATATAACAGGGGGGGATACAAGGAAGGGGGTCATGATAACAATATTATAGCTTATTAAAATAATTAACCAGTAGACTTATTAACAGTCGTAACAAGTAACTACACAACCAATTAACTCATTAACTCCTTTGCAACACACAAAATCTACCTCACCCTTGGCAGTTTATAACACTTCTCTACTCCTTTTTTTGTCTATGTTGATTATAATTTGTCTGAGGTAGGGGCTGCCTTTGACTAAATATTTGGACAAGATATAGCATGATGCAATCTAGAGATTTTTTGGAACCTCCAGGAACACAGTAATGTAAACAAGGCTGTTTTATATGCATCAGGATTTTATCATTTAGCAATTTACTGGCACGGCCTAGTGTGCGGCTGAAATGCAATTTTCCTTATGCTGTATGTGGGCTGCAGAGTCACTGTGACAAATGGTTCAGGAGCTGGAGCTTTTCCCCTCCACAGAAGAAATATTGAGCTAAAATGAAGGCCAGTAAATGCTTAATTGCTGATACTAAACCATCTTTCATACATATACTGTGAACATGAAACATATTGGATGGAGCTGCTGTCTGGCGCATTTTCATAATATGTGAAACTGGTAAGGCAGAAACAGATGGAAGAATTGCAGTGGGAGAATTGCCCTATTCCCTAATTAACTTGATAACAATGCAGAAGAATAGCAATATTCAGGTTTTATGGAAGACCATCAGGTCAATATTCTCCCAGACAGAAGACAGCTAGGGCATGAAAATTACTAACCAGGATATACATATATATACATTCCTATATTAACCATTCATGTTTATCAGGAGAAGCTTATAAAGCAGCTGTCATTATGGTTCTTTTCTCCATCAGATATTCTGCTCTATTGCATTGTAGAATGTGATTTTGCATATCAGCACAATGCCAGGCATAGAGCTGAAGGAAATTACTCTTCTTTTCAAGGATTTTCTGAAAAAACATCGCTTTGTGAAAAAAAAAGTTATGAATTGAAGGTGAATAGGATCGTTGCTTTTGGTTATTAACAATGGATCTAAGCCAAAAAAATGGCTGAATGTTCTTTTGGACCAACTCATTCTTTATCTGGGGGAGCTGGATTCAAATCCTTTCTGTGCCTCTAAAACCACACCTCTGGACAATTCAGTTATATAAACATTTATATGCAGACTTTTGCTCTCCTATGGTTACAGATCTGCTTTGTGCCCTTGATTAGAGATGCAGCTGGCCCGGAACTTGAATTCTGGTGCCTCACACCTTGCACAGTCCTTCAGCTGCAGCACAGCTGGGGACAGATTATCCTGGGGCTGGGGTTTCCTCATAGCCTCCATGGCCACATCACCTTAACGCTCCCACCAGCAGCCTGAGGTGCTGTTCTCGTCTGCTTCTGGCTGAAAAGACTGAGCATGACCAAAGCTAAAGAGGCTGCAACAGAAGGGGAGCAATCTAACATGTATTCTACGGTTTGGTGGTTAAAATCTCTTTTTTTGGAGGTAGGGAATGTGAGTCCAAACTGTCACAGGCAGAGAATAAGATGCAACTGGATCTCTTAAGTCCTGGGCAGAGAGTATAAAAATCACTGAATTACTGAACAAGATTACAGCTACTGTCCAACAGCTTTCTACACTTAAAGTTTCTGCTCTTTTGTCATTTTTCTTTTTTGCAAATTCCTTTCAAAAACAATAAGGGGATTTTTAATTTTTTTTTTTTTTAGACTGCTTGGAAAATTTTCAAATCTACCTTCTGTTTCTTGCTTTATTTGGCAAGAAAAAAGAAGCATTTAATTAATTTAGGTCCAACCCAAAATGCTTTACTTGTGTGTTTTCTTCTGGCTATAGGTCCATAAACCCAAATATTTTGTTGGTCCCCACCTTAGCAAATGTGAGAGCATGGGTTTAGTACCATCCTCTTTCTGAAGAATTCCCTCTGGGCAAGCTGCTATATAAGACCCACCAAAGATTCTACCCTTTGTGTGATATGTAAGGAGACTCTGTGATGCATAAATCATGCTTTCTGAAAGTTGGAAGAGCAGCACAGTGAGCCCAGGTGCCCCCTTTTGGCCCTCCAAAGCCCAGTGCAGTGGGAAAAAGGAAGGGAAAAAAGGAAAATGATTCAGTGCAATTATTTTTCTCCTCTATTTTAGAACAAATGTTATTCTGTGGACAGGGGAGAAGGGTGTTTGCCTTCTACATGTCTCTCTCTCTGCTCCCCATCCCCCAGAATAATATGCAAAATCACTTTCAAGTGAAACCTGACCCTTCTTTGTGGAATTGGCTTCATGGCATTAGAACAATTCTTCTGTTTCAAATGTTTGTTAGCTGTGCTCTGTGGTGCAATTGCTGATAATCTCTGATGAGCTCTTTGGCATCATCTGCTTGGGACTGATGGTCCAACCCTACAATGGAAGAAGGCTCAGAAGGCAAGTGATGGGCTCGTGAAGCTCAGGGAAGAATGCAGGGAGTGACCACAGCTATTGCACATCAGCTGAATTCATCTCCACACAAAGCAGGGTGACCTTTGTTTTGATAACGGGCTGGATCAACTGAGTGGATCAGCTGATACACTGAGTTTTCCCTGAGTTAATCAAGAAAGTATCAATGTCTTCTTGAGATAGTGAGACCAGCATGGGGAAAGGATATCTGTGGCTTTAGACAGAGTATGAAAACTGAGAGATCAATAAAATGAATTTCAAAAAGAGCAACACGCTTGAACTGACTCCAACTGTGCATTCCTTCCCTGGGACTGAGGATGCCAACCATCATGAAAGTGTCTGTAGGGAGACTGGAAATGGTAATGATATGTGTGCTGTGATCCAGTTGTATGTTACAATTACTGTATTGTGCATGTATTCTGATTTCAGCACATTGTTGTATCCCTCTGCTAAGTCAAAATCCTAGCACCAAAATCTTCAGGTATTAAAAGTGCTATTAAACATTAAAGCCTCTTTATACTTAATTTTAAAAACAGACTGAGCAAAGAATATTGTACTTTGACACTGCCTCTTGGTTCTTCTCCTTATTTTTCACTGCTAAATCAAGTTTGCAAAAATTGAAAAGCCTGTTTGCCGTTTTCCCAATATTGCTTTCTCAAGTAAGCTACTGAGGAAGCCAGAAAAATATTTGCAATGTGGAATTGCAGTGTGCACCATAACAACTCTGCACAAGGATACGATCTACTCTAAGAGAGGTTCTAAAATTCTGATTATTCCAGCTACTCTATTACTCTTACCATGCCTGAGACTGCACCACCGTTGCATCTTTGAGAGGAAGCAGAATCTTCATCAATGATCACCCAGCTTCTACCTGGAGGGAAAATCCTACTAGAGGAAGAATGGGCTGAAGGAGCTCTTCTTCACCTAGTTGCTGTTGATATGTCTGGCCCCCCACATGAGAATTGATTCAACTTTTATTCTTCTGTGAAATTTTCATGGCTATTCTAATGAATGCAAATTACTGCATATTTTTTAAATCTTGACAGTTCCTTTGCATCAGTAACTTCCTAAATAAATCACTTCTACTTTACTCATGTTATAAGATTTTTTAATAGGAATATTAAAATCTCAGGTGTCAAGCTTCAAAAGTTAGGAAGAGTCATAATTAAAGCTTTCTGCATCATTAATTAAATGACAATATACTGATTTTTGTGAGTTCTTATGATACAGAGTTGGGAAAGCAAATCATAAGCTACACTTTGATTATAAATATAAACTGTTGACATGCTTTAGCTGTAACTGCTTTCTTAGTCATGTTTATCTGTTGCTGAATATATTTGAAATATATTTTCAGATATGTTCTTCAGATTTTTTTTGTCCTGTCCTTTTAGGCAAAAGGCATCTGCCAAGTTCTGAGCTTAGAATTTCTGAGTTCTTGTCACAGCTTGGTTTTTGATGAACTGGAAGATATGACTGTTTCTCAATCTGTAGATAAGGACAACAGTTTTTTAAAAATCTTCTTTTAATAGTTTAAAAAGATCAGTTAACATCTGAAGATATAAACTGTGTAGGAGAAAAAAGTGTTTTTATTTGGAAGTCTTTTAAATATTATAGCTCACCAGAGGCAATTATAACATGATGCGCCCAGAGTTCTACTGAACTCTTTATGAACAATTTATCTCTATAAGAAATAGAGTTCTGATTTTCTTCCAATATTTTATGACTTACAGAAGGTTATGTATAATGAAGGAATACTACTTTAAAGTATAACAACATTATGTCTTTATCAACACTCTACTTTGTTTGATATATTCCAGTCAAATGGCTTCAAATAGGACTTTTCATTTAAAAAAAAAAAAAGAAAAGAAATTGAGTCTGGAATTATTTCCAGAATACCTACCAGAAAACAGTGCTCTATAACTGTGTTTCAATTACTATTTTCTGTAGGAACATATTGTAAATTACTGAAATTTTTACTGGTATATACTTTGGTGTATTTGGGAGTGAAATATCCATGTGCAAAAAAAGGGATTAAAACAGCCTACTTTGTGATTTCTCAATTACTACTTTCTGACAACTTCAGATGGTTTTTAGTGTACTACAGGCTTAGTTACATTGTTTTCTGCAGATTTATATTCCTTATGGTCTTCCAAAGGCCAAGAGGCAACATTTGGCAATATTTGCATTATGTTGTGGTCACATATGTTCAATGAAAGCAGTTCAGCTACCACACTTACCTTGCAACAAGAATGGCACTCAAATCATTGTACAAAAACCAGATATAGTATAAAATATATGTATTCAATAAGCAAATGAAATACACAGAATTACATATGCAGGGATTTGCCATGCCAGGATCCCTCACACCCTCATTATTTACTGAAGCTGTTGAGTCAGTCAAAGTTTAAAATAATGTTAAGTAAGTCTTTAAGTCTCTGGAGGCTTGGCAATGCTAAATCCTGAAAATTTAGTCTAATGTCAAGCCAGCTGTGGTCAGCCCTCACCAAAATTGCTTTTCACTGAACTACTCATTGAAAATGCCAGCTGGCCAGCAACCAGCATATATGTAATGCATTGTGTATTGACATTGTATAGCTGATAGGGAGCTTAGCATGGTTGTCAAGGTAAACTTTGGAAACTTCCCAAATTATGTCCTGACACCACTGAAAAGATCAGAATACTGAAATGGAAATAGCTACACAGCATAACATCATTTTTACTTGGTTATGTAAATATTAAGAGAACATTAAAATTATGCTCAGAGACAATCTTATTTCATTTAAGACCTGTGTTATCTCTCTGAGAAAAAGATCTCACTCTTTTTTGCTTTACATTGGGTCTGAAAAGGAAATACTTATACAAAAGTATTTGCTTGAGTGTCTGTCAGGGAAATCTACTTCTGTGATGAAAGATGCTGTGAGTCCACAAAGAGAAGCAACTCTCACTCCACACCTAGTGTCTTCACAAGTACTGCATGACAGAGTGGATGTACCTGCTACGCCCTTCTCTGGGACTGCCTGAAGTGACCGAAATGAAGACCTGAGTAGACTGAATTTAGTTTTAAGTGTGTGCAAGACTGCACTAATTTCCTTGGAAAGGCCACCACGGTTCAGCATCTGATTCTTCTCTCGCACCTAGCTGTGTGACACACTGCCATGGAAATCGTCTGTTTTCTCCAGGGAAGACAGACCATATTAAGAGCAAATGATCTAAAGATGAATTAGGTCCAACAAGCTGTGCTAGATCTGTAGTTTTTTCAGTTTCCACGTGTTTTTATGTGATTAAAAATGGCAGTATTCATGTGATGGAGCATTATAGTTTTTCTCCAGATTCTGTGTTATTTGTGTTTCCTAAAGCTTTTAACAAGCTTACATGAATCTCTCTTTGCCTGGAATCATGGTTGTTTTTTCCCAGAATAGTGAAGCTGTTTCACAATCACTGGCAGACATGTGGCCGATTGGATAGCATTTCCCACATACTTTACATTCCAGAGTCTTGGAAGGGAGCTTTTAGATATGGTTTCTTAAAAGCAGTTGGAGGTTTGAATTAAAATGTCCCTGACTGTGGTTCCAAGTCTCAGTCAGTCCATTTCTTGAAACACTGAGTAATACTGATGTGTTGACAGAGTATGGCTATAAAAATCCATTAGCAAAAGTCAACATCTGTCAATAGAAAGTAAGAAACTCTTATATGCAGCTGCAGCACATGAAAAACCAAAACCCAAAACCAACCAAATGAAAAAGTCACACCTGAAAAAACTCACAAAAAAACCCAAAAAACCCCAAACACCAAAACAAACAAAAAAACACAAGAAAAGGAAAACTTAAAAGGTAGAAACTCTTAATTTTCCAATAACAAATTAAGACAGGCATTTCTTTTTTACTTGCTCTTGCCCAATCTAACACAAACCGCCCCAAGGAGTAGTTCATATGCTAATATCCAGTCTTCTCATGATGTCATTAATCTGTTAATATGGCAATCTTTTTTTTTTCAAACAAAAAACCTTTTTTGCTTTCAAAGGATAAATATCTCATCATCCATGAGCAAACAATGAAGACTAGTTTTATTTTAGTGTATTAAGTAGGATTTGGTGAAGCATAAGGTTTTTCCAATTAGGCATAAGATTCTGCACTGTCATTTCTGGAAATCCAGAGAAAGGGTTTCTATTTCCTCCAGTGCACTAGGGAAGAATACTGGTCATTCCACTTGTGCACAGAAAAGGACCATTTCAAAGCACCCCTTTTCAAAGCAAAATGTTATTCAGCCAAATTAGCCTGGCTTGTGATCACTGTGTGATTTGTGTGCTTTCTTAAAACTTTTGGATACTTACAGTGTGTGAGAATTTCACAGGTAGGCAGATCCACATCCCTTCAAATCTGACACTGCAGGTATATTGCAATGCAGAGGTATTGCATGAATTTTTTTTTTCTTCTCCTTCATCTCTGTAATATCAGACTATTTACACTTGGGCATTTGGTGATGGAAATTGGTCATGGGGGCCCATTCTCCTTCGGGGGAGGTGTTATGTTTCAGTATGGTGATTTGGCTTAATAAGGTAGTTAGGTTTTACAGTGGTTTTTCTTTTCCTGTTTTTAATGGTGATATGTGTTTACCTTAGCGAGAGCAAGGTAAAAAAAAACAAGTGTGGCTTTCTGTGGTCAGTTGTTAAGTTCCCGAGGAAGTTCATTCCATGGTCTGTGTGTTATCTCTGGGAGAGCTGTCACCTGCAGGGAGGGAGGCGTTGCCCTCTACAAAATACCTTTCTGCTTAAGCCTGATGTTAGCTGCAGCTCTCACCACAGAATTTGAGCTGGGCTTTTGGATTTGCTCAACTTGAGCCACTAAGTGCCTTCAAGGTTTTGCTGTTGTATAGATTGTCTGTGGGAAGTGATGTCAAAAGCTGATGCAAACCGTGCAGCCCATCTAGGCTGTGCTTCTGAAGAGAAAGGTCTCCATTAAAAGCAAATCTCTTTAGCTTATCTTTAGTGTGTCTCCTTTCAACGAGCAGGGGAATTCCAGCAAAACACAAAACCACAGTTTTATCTATCTGTTAAAAAGTATCCTTCATTTTTCCTCAAGGCTCAAAATCTTGTGAATTATTTGTAAAAATTCTGAGTAATTAAAGGGGGCGGGAGTCTTACAGGGCACCTCTGTGCAGAAACATTGGGGCTGGGATCTGAGGGAATGAATAAATGCAGTGCCAGCTTTGGCTAAAGGCAACCATAGAGAGAATTGAAGGCCTTGGATGGATCGCTGCCTCCAAGCTGCAGACCAGGTAACTCCAAACACTCAAGAGGTGGTATAGGGATACCATGGAATTCCATGGGAATTAAGAGACCTTACTTTCTAGGTCATTGTCTTCCACTAGAAGACAATTGACTCTGAGGTATGAGTCTTAAAGCGACCTGGGCAAGAGGAAGCTTACTGGCCACTGTGTATTCAAGAATAAAAGCGCACAGGAATCACACTACATAAGAAAATGTAAGCCTGCTCTTGCAACCTGATGAGGAGGCCACTTACTGCTGAAAGCTGGTCTTGCAGTCTCAGGTTAATCCTGGTTTAGCTTCAGAGTTGAATGCTCTTGATATGGAGTAGAAACCCAAGGTAGGGCAGCTCCTTGGCTCAAAGTGGAGGCAGTGGTTGAGTTTTAGAGTTGAGTGTTACTCAGTTACTTTATGTGTTTATCTGAGGCTTTCAGGAGAGAGAGCGTACTGAAGCTCCCACTGTCAAAAATGGCAAATTCTGCTCTCATCCTAATGATCCTGACTTGATCAAGTCTGACTTGAATCTAGTCAGACTGCCTGTGATTTGAGTTAGCTCATCAGTTCCTTCTTTCCTTACAACATTATTCACCTGGGCAAGTTTTTACTGTGCTAATGAATTGCATTTGTTTACAGAAGGTCCAGCGAGCCCCAAAGCTGGCATGAAGACATGGTGGGACCATGTCTTCATAAATGGCTGTGAGTGTGGGAGAGGAAGAGAAAAAAGAGAGGTAATTTGGAGGGAGGGAGGGAAGGTACATTTACCATCTGAGAGTGATTAGATACACTGCACAGCTAAGATAATGTGTTGGTTTTGCAGAGAAGGATTGGGATGCTCTGTACATACCAGACCTCTGCAATTTTCCCCACAAGTGGAAAACAAAGGGGGAGGACTGTTCCTTGCCTGAGTAGACTTTCAGCATGTATTTCTTGTGAGCTGTTTCCAAATACGGGGAGCAATATGGCTACTGTTTTTGACTTTTCCCACATCTCCCTTTTATGAGGTTGTATATAATGCTTTTCTCCCAGGGTCTCTACCTTATGTCCCTTATGGACATGAAGTCTGTGCAGTCCATTCATTTTTGGTTATGGTGGTTATGATGGCACACAAAACATGTTTCAGCTCTTTCCCACTTCTTTTGGTTTGTCTATAGTTTGCTTTGTCTTCTTCCATTCACTGGCCACAAGTGAGTGGGCTCTGGCATCTCTGGGAACAGTCTTCTTGTACTGGTGCCACAGGTGTAGCCCAGCAGGATCCCTGTGACACAGGCACATTTTCTGTGAGGTTGCTGGCACCATGGGTGATTCTGGCAGCCACTCCTGTTACATGTTCCAGCTCTTGCTGCCAATTTTTGTCTGTTCTGTGTGCAGAATCACTGTTGCCTCTAACTGTTGGGCACAAGAATGGATGCAGTATAGCCTGGGGCATGCTTTGGAGTTGGGAATTTCTTGGCTACTGCAGTCTTGGCTACTTTCTATCTTCTATGCATTGCATCAGGGCAACTGATTCTTAATTGTGAAAACATCCCAAGATCCTGAATCAACACCTTACAAATCTCAAGAGCTCAGATTTTCTTTACTGGCTTGTTGTTTTCTTCTGGTATTTTATCACTCAGGTTGAGAAGGCCTTTAAGACAGAAAGTTTAAATTTCAGTTACCATATGAATGGCAATGTATTGTCATATAAGCACTCACAAAATAGCCACAGCTGCTGATTGTCTCAGGCTTGGTCTGCCAGGGCCCAGAATCACATTGAAAATGCTTGGAAGTTTTCAGCACTTCTAAGTTTGAGCTGAGCCTCTTGCTCTGAAGCATCTTTAGCCCAAACACTGAGCCTTTGGACAAGATACATACTCTTTATTTTGGACTAAATCTGAACATAGTCTACATTACCTCCCTGTAAGTTATAGTGAATCACTTAGATTTCTGTTTGGTATTTAACCTTATCTAATTACAATGTGAATAAGAGCATTTTAGAATAATATTTTTTATTCAACTGCTCTTAAAAATTTTACATCACCAAATTAATCTTTATTTCTATTAAATGTCTTTATTCCTGATTGCAGATTTTCCCCCTGCAATTTCATAATTTTTGGTCCAAAAACTGTATTTCAATCTACCAAAAAGAATCCTTGTTTGCAAGTATTCTCTTGAACCATGCAGTACAGTTCAGAGCTGATTTGACTGGGTGTGGAGGTTCATGTTACACTTCTCTTCCTCTCACTGCATAGGCATAACATCTGGAATCATGTTTCTTGTGTGCATGCTATCAACTCCAAATGTAAAATCTGTGTTCTGGAAATATTAAGCAGCATTTGTTTGCAGTTTGGTACTCAGATAAGCATTTCTGCCATGCCATTACTAGATTTTCAGGGAAAGGCATATATATTGGTTCTGAACATATTGCTGCAGAACCAGCCATCAGCCCTTGTGAGAGCTTTTATTTTGAGTTATTTATCCAAATATAATTCTCAGGGATCAGAAAATCACTGCCTGAAAAGTTGCACCATTACCTCACTGAGAAGAGCTGAGAATTTACTGAAGCTTGACTTCTGTGCAACTGAAATTGTCTTACCACAAAGGAGCCTGCATGGTTCGTTAAAAGGAGACTGACACAGGGCCTTTCAAACATTTTAGCCTTTTTGTCTTCAGTGGTCTTTAATGAAAGAGAGAGAGAACCAGAAAAGAAGGAAATTTTTTCCTCAAAGGTACACCCTGTAAATAAAAATTACTATTGTTTACATAGGGGAAGAATCTTTATTGTGCAGTTGCTGTCACAAAATGGGAGTTTCTAGACCATCTAAAGTCAAATTTTTCATTAAACCTAATGGACATATTCAATGTAGTTTCTAGGTTTGTCATATTTATTTTTTATGATGCAAAATGGCAATAACCAGTCAAGTAAAATGTGACCAGTGAGGGAGCAATGTCTTATTTGTTGCTTTGCAACACAGCACAGAACAGTAATTAGAAGAGAGGCAAAAAGTAGTCCAATACAACCAGCCTACTGGTGTGAGCAGCATCTTGAGAAGGCCAAAATGCCAGAGTTCCTCTACTTTTTGATCTTCCAGTTATGACAGCACAGTCTTGCACTTTGCAGGTTGTTATCAGAATAAATGCTATTTGCAGCAAAGGTAGCATAGGAAAGCAGCCTAACATTCCATTTGCTCATCCAGGGATGCCAAAACTCAGGAAGGTGTTTCAAGATTCTGTTTGCTGGTTTGCACTGAACCTCAGAATAAAATGCAGGTGGACAGGTGCAGCCCTTGTCCTTTACGATGGTGCAAAGGAACAGCTTGGAAAGTCACTGTGGAACAAGGCAGAAGGAACCAGTGCACTCTGCCACAACACAAGAACACACAGTCCAAAGCAATGACACTTCTACAGCATATGGTAGTGTTTAATGGTGATTCATGAGTAAATGAAAAGGAATAAAGGAAGGTGAAGCAGCAGACATGCTACAAAGAGAAGGCAGCACCACTGAGTATAGAAAGCATGGCCTGGGACTATCACCTAGAGGAAGATGCAGAGAGCTTTTGGACAAAGCACTGACTGTGAAGGAGCCTTGGTACAGCAAGGAAAGAGAAGGTCTCACACTCTTTCACTCCTGCTGTCTTCAAGAAAATCAAGCACTATAAGCATCTTGTAAAGAATCAGATTTTTATCACATATATGAGAGCCTTAAATTCTCACGACCCAGCCAGTCCTTCAGGGCTCATATTTTTAGCTGCTCTTGGAGACCTGGAGGTTAGCAATGTCATTACTATCTGGTTTAACAAACTTACAGCCAGGATACAACTATTCTTTCTCATGTTTAAAGAAAATTAAACCAGGAAAACTGAAGGTTGATTTCTGAGTAGTATTAGAAAATAGCGTGTTGGTGTCTGCGTACGAACAGTCACTGTTGACAGTCCATTGTAAAGGCAAATAGTACAGTGCCTCATCATGTTCATGTTTGTTCCTTCTCCCAATATCTATATTCCCTTTTAGCTCTGCCATGCATGCAAAACATCTCCATTCTGCTGACCTTCTCCAAGGCCCAGACTTGGGGCGTGAAAGGTCCCTTTTAGCGTGAGTGAGAGCCAAGCCCAAGGCCATAGCCCAAGACCTTCTCTCCTCACCTTCAGCATCAGCTTCCCCAATCTATAATTCTGTACATTTGGTGTGTTTTCCTGGGAAGCAGCTATGAGAGCAGCTATAAGGACTCTGCTGTATGTGTTTATCTGGCATCTCCCTCAGAGATGCAGAGAGGAGAAGGAGAGGTGCCTTCTCATGCCCAGCCCTTCCATGCCTTCAATCACATCTTTGTACATTGACATTTCCTTCTCTAGAGGCTTGCTCCAGTTTGTCATGCATTTAAAGTCCAAATGAAGAGACACTAGAAAGACTGAGGTTGTTTTATCGCGGAGAAAATGTCAGCATGGGTAATACAATGGAAGTATAAAAAACGATTAATGAATTATTCCTATTTTCATGGCTAGGATGGTAAGATCTGAATGATTATTTGGTACTTGTGGCTTATTGTTATTAATTCCAGGCTCTTTTGTAGCAGTTTTTATATAAGTGGGTTTCAAAATGCTTAATAATGTATTTTTTTTCAGGTTAATTAGCACTAGATATATGTTATCATGAACCCTATAGTAAAAATAAGTAACTCCAAAATGCCTGAAGAAAGTAACAAATTTTTGTGTCAACTACAAACAGTTCCGTTATAGAGAGAAGAAGAAATTTTTGTAAAATACTTAATAATATTCAGATTTCCCACTTGAGACATGATCAGTTGCTGAAGTTTTAGAACATGCTAAGCCTTTACTTTCTGAAAATAATGTACCTTACATTTGACATGTAAAAACAGTGGTCACATTACAAAAATTTAGACCAGAACATTGTATGAAAGAAATTTATATTGTTTATAGAAAGTCTCTATTGTGAAGAGTGGGCAAACATATGGATAACATAAGAGCAAGTTTGAACTTGAAACCTGAAACCAAATGTTAAACTGATGGAAAATGTTTATTTACCTCAGGAAAAAAAATCTCTGCCCACGTCTGCAATTTCTAGTCTCTCTGCACAACAGAAATATTCAAAATAACACAGGGAAGAAATTACATCCTTGATATTCTGATACAAACAGAACATGGACATATCTCAAAAAATATGTGCTCTTCTGAAATATTATGTGATTTATCACTCAGTCCATGCTAATCTAAAGTGTACCTCTGCACACTACAGATATAATCCAAATTAGAAGGGAAAAAAAGCTGTCTGGTAATCAGCACAGTTTGCAACAACACTGGCAGATTTACTTTGTGAACCTTTGCAATAAATATATATGATTTAGTTTCCAGGGTCTTGCTATTAGACCCTTTTTAAATATACATTTTCCGTTTTGATTGGTTTACTTTACATACAACAAGAAAGGAATCAAAAGAATAGTTTGCAGCTTTACCCTTAAGAAGAGACTGAAATGCTGAACTACTTTATTTCCTCTGAATTTTAAATTTTTTAAGCCCTTGCTCATCAAAGCTGATTGCCTCTGCATCAGGAGGCTCTTGGAAAACACAGAGGGTTTTTATAGGAGCACATGTGCATTAGGAAGTGGGTCACTTGGACAGCAGGAGCTCTAACTGCGCAGTGGGAGTGCAGCATTGTTTTATATGGCACATTTTACCTGGCACTAAGGAGGAGTAAGGGATGCCTACAAGGTTTGTGAAGATACTTCCAAAATTATCATGGAATTGTATCTGTGGCCATTAGTGACCTGGTCAGAAATGAAATAGCATCATACATGTTGAGCTTGTATTAATCTGTTTGCTGACTTTCAGGTGTGTAGTGATATTTATCCATTTTATCCATTTGGTAATTGGCACCTAAGAGAATATTTTCGAGTATTTAGAATAAAAAAAATCTAGTTCCATTCTTGAATGAAATATTTTAATTGGTTATCCTCAACTATTGTGTATTTCTTCGCATAGAACCACATAGGCTTTTGTTTGATTTTATCTTATTTACAGTGGCATTAATCAGCACTATGAATATTGAAGCCAATAGCATTATAAGAGGATTAGACTGGGGAAGGTGAGATAAGAAGCAAGCAATAGAGCCCTGTGTTGTTCAGAGCTGCTTTTCTGACACAAATGAGTATTTGAAGAGCTATAGGAGCAGGAGTGAGCCCAAGCTTTTAGAAAGAGCTGTGAATGGAGTGCAATAGTTATACAGCAAATATGTCTGTAGAAGTACAGAGACAAAAGGGTTATGTTCCCTTTTTGTAGTCATTATGAGAATGCCAAGTGGTATAAAAATTGCTGTGTTGAGCTTGATTCTGATCTCCCTGGTTATGAACTGGGAGAGCTGCCTGGCTGTGAACTTGCTGGGAGATTAGAGGGAGGCTGTTTGTGCACTGGTTTCCTAAAATATATAATTAGTCATAATCATACTTCAAAACACCACACCCATTCTTCTAACCTTTTGTTTTGTTTTGTTTTTAAAACTTATCCACCCACTGGAATGTTAGGGGGTTTTTAGTATTTCAATCTATAGAAAACAGTTTGTGGGTCACAGGGATGATAATACCTTCCTGCATTTTACTATATAAAGAAAGAGGAATAAGAGGAGGGAACTCCCACATCCTAATGCCCAGCCTGCAAGTGCTTATCCTTTGTAAAGGCAAACAAAGTATTATTTTTCCTGGATTAATATATTGTGAGCATGAAATAGCCTGTACCATTCACTCCTGCACCCCCTTGGCACTTCCTGACATTTCCCAAGATTGGTTCATAGTCAGCAAGCAGCCATATGGAGGATGATGGAGAACTTGCTGAGTTCTGCCTTAATGCTGGAGCCCCTCTGCCCCATGCCCAAGAAAGAGCAGAAGACAAGGCAGGTCCGTACGCAGCGCTGGGCAAACACAGCTGGACCAAAGCAGCATTTGCCAACAATCCCCTTTGACACCACACGATTTAGCCCAAGACCCCAACATTTTTATAGGCTAAGCTGAATGATCTTGAATGATGCGGCCTCATATGGATGCTGAATGGCAAATCCTTATGTTGGCAAGGCAAGAAGCATTTTCCAGTTAAGTATAATTGCTCATAGCTATGTATAGCACTCATTCTGTTGTACAAGCCTCGTTTGTTAAACAGTGTTTGGACTGTGCTTTTGGTAACAGAGCTATTACAGCACCCTTGGTTTATCACTGGGTGTTATAGCATCAGCGGAAAGGAAAAAGATAAAAGGGAATACAAAGGCAAAATACCTTCTGGGGCTGAGCGAGTGTGGAGAAGCCCAGGCACCAACCCCTCTGCTTACAGCTGCTAACCACAGCTCTGAGCACAGTCCTGTGAGCATCGCCTGTGGTTTGCAGTTGGGCAGAAATACCTGTTTTGGCAGTTATGGTGAAAACCTCACAAAGAGAAGCTTTTCCTATAAGCTGATCTGACGGTCTCCTCTGGCCCTGTCATGCAGGTCGGGGCTGTTGCCTTCCTGCACTTAAGCAATTGCGCCTTTCCCGTGTCAGCACCTTTTTATTTCAGCCTGTTTGATAGAGCTGTTGTGCTTCTCACATGAATGTCCTTAACCTGGGAAACTCAGGCTCCCTGGGGAGGGAGCACAAATGCAAAAGTGGGTGGATGGGTGTGTGAGAGAGTTTCATGCTTTACATCTGGCGAGCTGAAGACAGTGGTGTTCCCAAACTCATTCAGGAGTTAAAGGGACACTTCAGCAGCCTGTCAGTACCAGAAACATGGATGACATTTTCTCAGTGCCATGAAATATTCCCATTTCCCACAGGCTGCAGGGCGGAATCCCATTTGCCCCTGGGTTTAATAGAGACACTTTGTATTTGCTGTTGGTTATTTTTCTGCTAATATTCTTTAGATTTCATCAGTTTCTAACTGATTTCTGGTATGGAAAGCCATATATGTGTAACTATGAATTTAAGAGGGCTGAAATCCAAATGCAATTAATAGATATGCACAATCATGGAAAATTAATATATGCAGAGTTAGTATGGCTTTTTCCAAACTACTTCCTTCTTCATTAGCTCCTGGGAAGGAGCAGCGGTGTACAGTGTTAAAACATGAGGAAACACCATGCAGTTGGGGGGCAGGCATGTTGATCAGGCTGCAGCTCTGTGGCATGGTTCCTAATGAGCAGAGATCAACAGCCATTACTGCATCTTCCCAGATCAGTCCCCACTCTCCTGCATGCTCTCTAACCATTCCTTCAAAAGCATTTTTTTAACTCCAGCCTGCTGGAGACTCACAGGCTTCATGTGACCACAAAAGCGTATACACAGGCACATATGCATAAAGAGCAATGCAGTGATAACTGTTCCACTCAGTCATTTAGTGCATAGAAGAGATTATTAATCCTGGTTTTACTTTTACAGAAAAGCAGAGGAATTTTAAGAAACATTTTAATATATTATCCCAGTTCAGAAGGTTAAGAACAATCCTGTGCCTGCAGAGGGGGAAAAAGGAAAGAACAAGAAAGAAAGGAGGGGGGAAGGAAAAAATAGAAAGTCTGTCCAAGTATGGATTTCAGGGGGATAATTCCAGCAGCCTCATTCTTCCCTCCTTCCCTTCTCCCTTCCTCAGTCCCCCACCCCTTTGTGTGCTAAAGTTACAACCCAAGGACTTGGAGGCATTTCAAAGGAGCGTCACTGATGAAGACCACATGTGCTGTGCTCCTCTCGTTCAGTCCAGAACAAAGCCAAACTGTAAGAACCTTCTCTCGACGGGGCGAAAAACAGGTCTTACTCCCATCCTTCATTACCCACTCAGAGTTTATGAATGAGGCTTCTCAGGAAAGCACCACTTTGTATTAGAGCAGTTTCAGGAGGAAATCAATCATCTTTCCAATAGAAAGCCAAAAAGCAGAGAGCATGTGTCTGCTTCACTGAAACATCAGTGGCAACACCCAAAAATCCATGTGCTGAAACTGCCACAGCCTTTGTGGCCTTCGTCCTTGCCCATAACCAGTGACGTGTTCACTGGAGCACTTTTACCTGCCAAATCGCTTCATAATGTTGCTCCCAAATCTTCCTGGCATTAGAAGCCAGCAGCAGTGGACGAGGATATGGCAGGATACAAAGGAGCTGCCCAGAAGACATCTATCTACCTACAAGCTGACAAACTTATGAAGGATTGATCACAGAGCAAGATAAAAACACCCACAGATAAAAACCCAGCCATGGTGGCAGCCCTCATGGACATAACCCTGCTGCTCTCTCAGACAGCTGAGCACTATGATGGAATAAATAAAGATGAAGAAAAGAGAAAATAAGCAAACAAATCTGAAATACATCAAAGCCAGTGTGCAGTAGTGGTTGCTGCTAAAGCTGTACCTATTTTCTGACAGGAAACTCTTCTGCCGCAACTGCCTTTCAGAGCCATTTCTGGTTACCAACAATGTAGGGGTTTATTTCTAAAACAAATATATTCCTGTGGATGAAACCACTAGTATTAAAAATAAATGGGAAGAGGGAAGTGTATTCTATGAAAAAGTGACTGCAGAGGAAGAGAAGTGACCTCTCTGTGTTGGTTATTGAGAAAAAAAATAGTGGAAGCATTTGAAGGATCATATGACTTCATATAAAATCACTTTTAAGTACAGGATTAAACCATAATATATATGGAAGACAACATAGTCTAAGGATGGTTGTTTGTTCATAAGTGATCTAGGGTTAACAAAGCATTCCAGGGTTTTATGAAAGCACTTTTAAACAAATAAATATTACCCTGCAGTGTTTACAAGCTAAGCACTTCAAAATAATGCATGAGAACCTGAGAGGAAAACTGATTGAAATCCCATGATAAACTATTTTGTTTAATTGCCTAACCTCATGGCAGCAAAGCAGATACAATAAATAATGAAAATATGTCAAATTTTGAATTTCTAGTATATTTGATCACCCAAAGTGCAATTTGGTGATCAACATGGAGCACCTAAAATGTTTCCATCCTGGAAGTTTCTCTTAAAAGTGGTATCTGGGCATTTTTTTTTAATAATATCAAAATGGTTGAGGTTTCTTTTTACAGCGTAAAGTGACATTATTTATGCAGACAGAGGGATTGCCACAGCCCTTGGGCAGCTCTTTGAACTTTGAAGCCTTGCCAGGCTGCAGTCTGTTCATCAAAAAGGCATCCTAAACATTTCTGCTGCTTCAGGATGCCTCTTCTCCCCACTGATTTTTATTTTGGTTTTTTTTTTTTTTTTTTGCTGAGTATCTTGTCTGACTTCCAAACACATCGTGAGGTCCTTAGATCTAAACCAGCTGTAATTTCTTTCAGTACTGATAAAAGTAGATTGATTAGGACAGAGCTGTGCTCCTGGGGAAAGGAGAAGACAGTTTTGGAGTATGGTCATGAACAGGAAGGCAATGGGGAGCTCTTCTGGAAGCTTTCCCACCTGGCCAAAAAGCGGTTGTCTGATCTTCCCAGCCTCTTCACTCCAGGGTACAGGGCTGCTGCCACACAGCCCCCTGTCCAGGCAGAGGTCAGAGGGCTCAGTCTCCTGGCTGGTTTTCATCTCTCGATTTTTGAGATCAGCTGGGGTGTTTTGAGTGGACTGACAATGTTTTTCTGGTCTGCTCAATGAGCAGAGCAAGGCGCAAGGAGCCGGTGTCAAGGTAATTGTAGTTGGCACTGACTGCCCCAAGTTTACGCAGTGTAGAGTTTGTTGCCCTCATTTCTTCTGACCCCAAATGGACCTGATCTCTCATGTTTATTTCATGTTTTAATTTTTTTAGGCTTTCCAAAGCAGTTTGTCTTCATAGATGTCAGGGCATAAATAAAATATGTAAAGTGGGGAAAAATAAATCATTTTACCCCAAATTCCAAACTGCTTCTTTAAATATTTTTATTGTGTAACAGATACTGCTTTCACTGCTGAGTTCCTCCTCATTTTTAAGGTTGACCTAGCCTGTTTTCTGCAGCGAGCTGAGGCCATGGAAATGTGCCTTCTGTGAGGGCAGCCCCAGGCATGGCTGTGCTGGCTGCCAAGAGCTTCCGACACCAGTCCCATAAGCATTGTCCCAGTGTGGGCTGCTGCCTCTGGCACACCTCCTCTGGGCCATTTTACACAGTGGAACGAGCAAGGCACTGACTGACTCCACAGCCTGTTGGATCCGTGTCAAAATTAACCTCTGCTTCTGAAGAGCTGTAGACCTGGGAGCAGCTGTGCTTTGCGTATTGGCAATGTCCCTTCTGTTACATCTGCACAAGCACTGCTATGCACAGATGCAGATGACACTGCAATGTGTGTGTGTAAATGCATTTTCCATATCCACAGCGGATTCAAACATAGATACACATGCGGCAGGAGGCAAGGTTGTTTGAAAACAGCTATCTTTTAATGAAAGGGGGAGTTAAGAGTACAAACTACCAAGGCAGAACATTATGCATTACTTTTGCTCCTGCAATAGTGGTGTGCAGAAGCTTGTGAAGGGATAAAGCGTTTTACATCTTTAAAGGCAAAGATTGTCACAGCAGTATTGGCTGCGGAAGCAGCCCAGTGGATTCAAACAGCAGCAACATTTTCTTTAAGTGGAGATGAGCTTTGAAGCTGTAATATGTTTTGTGGCTTTTCAACCCGTTTTTGTCAGAAATTCTATCTCTTGCTTCACAACTGTCAATAGCATTCCTCTATCTCTTTAAACCATAATACTGACTCAGTCTGTTTGGAGACAGAAAGCTATTCTGACTTATAGGTTCAGTTCCTGTTGACTCAAAAGGGAGGAAGAAAATGCAGAAACTGAGAATGAAAACATTTCTTATTCCAGGAGTTACTAACAGACAAATGCCATTAAGGAATGTATGGCATTTGTCCACAAACTTTCAAAAATATTTTTTCATGTCTGAGGCTATGTTCTTCATGTATTTTATAGCAGATACTGCCATGAAGACAAGTGAATCTGGATGTGCTCTTTGCTTCACCAGTTGTATGAGGCAGCTTTCTTCTAGCCTGGGATCTCAGAATGGAGCTAGAGCAGGGTTTATGTGTCATCCTGTCCTCATCAAGGCATTTGCAGAATGTCTGCCATCAAAATGACAGCAGCTCTCAGTTCCTCAACCGTTTGGCCAAAAGGGGAATAATACAGTTATGCTGGCAGGGATTTATTTTTCCAGCAGACTGGGGTTTTTGCAGTTCAACTTTATGGTCTTTAAAATCTCTGTCACAGATGTATGTAAATATGATGGAAAATGGGAAGGGAAAAATGCTGCTCAGTTACAATAAGAAAGGTGGCCACCATCAGTGGTCACCATTGTGGTTCAGATCAGGGCTGATGTCTATAAAGCAGGAACCTCTAAGAGAAAGGCTGACCAGTGGATTGGATACAAACCAAGACCTCTCTCCTCCCACCACTACAGCATTTCAGCAGCTCTGTTCTGGAGATCTTTTTGCTGAAGGTCATAGGAGCATGGGGTGGAGAAGGGCTGTTTGGGTCCCTTCTCTTAAGCCATCGTATCTTTCTCATACCTGGCAGTGGAAATATTTAGCTCAGTTGGTTATAGAACTGTGCTAATAAAGCCAAGGTTGTGGGTTTGATCCCCACATGGGCCTCTCACTAAAGAGTTGGACTTGATGATCCTTATGGGTTCCTTCCAACTCAGAGTATTCTGTAAATACCTCATCCTGCTGCTGCAGGAGTCCTCCCTGTGCAGATTTTGGTCTCATCCATATGTGTATCAGAAATGCTTCAAAGTGTGACTGCTCCATTCCTACCTCCTCAGCAGAAAAACTCATCTCCAGGGAGATGGGGATTTCATGTGTGATAATTTAGCTGTCTTCCACCAGCCTTTGGGCACTGATTATCAAGTATAGCAAGTGTTCTCTACCATGCTAATGTTCTCACTGCCCTTCTACCCCTCCAGCGCTGAGTTNGGGTGGGGGGGACACATGGAAGGAGATGACGGACAGAGGGACAGTCCAGCCAGCTCCCTGACAAAATCGAGCAGTTGCTGGAGGAGTTGCCAAGACCAGTCCTGTAAAAAGTTCCACAGAGAGACCCTCCTCCCAGGCCCTTCCCCATAAGCAGAGAATTCTGTAATAGCAGGGGTGAGGAGACAGAGACCACAGGAGGGCAGGTCTGGGTNGATTGGATACAAACCAAGACCTCTCTCCTCCCACCACTACAGCATTTCAGCAGCTCTGTTCTGGAGATCTTTTTGCTGAAGGTCATAGGAGCATGGGGTGGAGAAGGGCTGTTTGGGTCCCTTCTCTTAAGCCATCGTATCTTTCTCATACCTGGCAGTGGAAATATTTAGCTCAGTTGGTTATAGAACTGTGCTAATAAAGCCAAGGTTTTGGGTTTGATCCCCACATGGGCCTCTCACTAAAGAGTTGGACTTGATGATCCTTATGGGTTCCTTCCAACTCAGAGTATTCTGTAAATACCTCATCCTGCTGCTGCAGGAGTCCTCCCTGTGCAGATTTTGGTCTCATCCATGTGTGTATCAGAAATGCTTCAAAGTGTGACTGCTCCATTCCTACCTCCTCAGCAGAAAAACTCATCTCCAGGGAGATGGGGATTTCATGTGTGATAATTTAGCTGTCTTCCACCAGCCTTTGGGCACTGATTATCAAGTATAGCAAGTGTTCTCTACCATGCTAATGTTCTCACTGCCCTTCTACCCCTCCAGCGCTGAGTTTGTTAAGGTATTTCAACTCCCCGTGCTGCGTGTCCACGAACAAGGAAAATGAAGGGAGTTGATCAAGCAAGGCTCTTAAAGCAATAGCTCACATCCTGTACTAAAAATAAACTTCTGCATTGGAAAAATGCGTATTGAGGTGGTCATTTTAAAAAGGAACAGCTCAGTACGTTTTTCATCCTGGTTGCTGATGGCTGTGCTTGAAATGCTAAATTATATGCCGGG
>VZTX01008504.1:151806-212329 GCA_013400915.1 Pardalotus punctatus | reverse complement strand
GAGCAGTTGCTGGAGGAGTTGCCAAGACCAGTCCTGTAAAAAGTTCCACAGAGAGACCCTCCTCCCAGGCCCTTCCCCATAAGCAGAGAATTCTGTAATAGCAGGGGTGAGGAGACAGAGACCACAGGAGGGCAGGTCTGGGTGTGCACACAGCAGCAGCAGCAGCAGAGGAGCCTTGTATGATTGAGGTGAGCCCGAGCCCTGGAAAAGCAGCCACATTTCAAATGATCTTCAAAGGCTCCCTCTTAGCAAGTATTAAGAGATTTCCTATAGGCACAGGATCTGATCTGGGGATTTCTTTAGCATCTGCTTATTTAAAAACCAGCCATGTCCTTCCTTAATCTGAATTCAAATCAAGCCAGCTATTAATGTTTCTCTTACCCTCACTAGAAAGTATTATTTTTAATTCTTTTGCAGCAAAGTGACCTATACAAAGAATATAGGGTCATAACACAACCTGACACCAAAATGTGAAGAGCACAGGATTTTTTTTTTTGGCAAGGGATTGTTTCCTGGCATGGCTATAGGTGTAAAATGAAGGTGCATTAATTTCAGCCATTGCAAGATATTTTTTAAAAATTTTTCTTGCCATCTTTTTGTCCACATTCTCAGACTTCTTTACACCTATTTTCAGAAAAAAAAACCCAAGTAGATGCTGCAGTGTCTGAGCCTGTATAGGAGAGTTTGGATAGCTTGACTATAAATTTAGCTTAGTAGTGTGAACAGAAGGCAGCTGTAAATCTCTAGCAAAACTTACATTTAGGTGTCAGACCACCATAACTGTTAATTTGAATTGTATGATTCACTTTAAAATTGCTGGATCCTAAAGGTTACTTGCTGAAATTTTTACAGCTTGTTTACATTACTTTTCTAAGTACAATAACTTAAGACCAGATCAATAAACTGTGTAAGTACAAATATTACCATCCCAACACAGAACATAACCTAGACTGAACTCAATGAGTTTAAATGGAAAATATGAGTGTTCTCTTCAAATACCTCTATTGGGTTGGCAGTGGTGAAGGAGAATGTGTTTTCCACATTGTAATAGGCTCCATCACAGCTGAAAAGTAGTTCTGATTTAGATATAATAATGATTGAAAATCAGTTTAACTTTCAAGCTTCCCACTCTTTTCTGAGTCTACATATTACTCTGTGATGTTTGAGTCAAACTGCTCTTTCCTTCCCACCCCTTTTCTCCACAGTCAGAATTATGCAAGGCCAAATTTGCACCCATGTAACTGCTATGGACCTCTTGTAATGAGTCACGCTGGCTGATGATCTAATAACCCTCATGGCTGTAGAATAGAGCAAGATGTATTTTAGCTATTAATATGAGATCAGAAGCTCTAAGTCTGATCCATCCCATGGTTTGGATTGGCTGAGGAGAGGCCCTTTTGACCACAGAGCATGTATTCTGATGTAGAAAGAGCTGAACAATTAGCACACAGTAATGCCTCCATGGAGCAATGTTCACATTGCAAAGCCCTAATAAGAAGGGTAAGAACAAAGCACAAAGCAGAATAATCTGCATCTGAAGCAAGTAAAAACTCATTTCCGAGCTGTGACTGTAGATGTACCTGTAAAGAAATGCTGTGTATTTAAGATCTATGCTCTGTGGTTGTGTGCTTCCTTTGGGACAAGGCAGAAGAATGATGACTCTTCATATGCACTGCACTTTGGTTAGGCTAATTACTAGGAACTACATGAATTTACAATGGATTTACGATAAATAATTTATCCAACATATTGAAATCTAGTTTTATATTCACTTAGTGCATTATATCTGTAAACAAACAAAGGACTTAACAACTGTGCACATATCTTTGAAGCTATATGTAGGTTTGGATCCCAACCCTGAATCTCAAGACCCTCCCAGGAGGCCAGTAGCTGCTGAGCTAGGAGCTGAAGTGTGTGCTGACAGGTCTGATCCCCCTACCCCTGGGTGTTTGGGGCCACTTAAGCCTTCTCGCCTCTGAAGCAGCTCAGCATGGCCTGAGGGAAGAGTTAGCAGAGCTTTAGCTCTCTGTGGTTGTTTTGTCCAGGCTGGATGAGTCAATTGCCTTTGAAGTACAGAATGGTGTGAAGCCCAGGTTTTTCTACTCATAAGGAAACATGCTCAGCGTGAGCATCCTCCTCATTGGACTGGCTGAGGACAGACAGGGTCCTTGATCTTGTAAGAAGCCAAATATGACAGCATTAAACTGTAAATCCATGCTCAGCTGTTGATTTGAAATGCAGACCTGACAGTCTCTGCTCCAGTCTGCATCCAGACACCGTTTAATAGGCTCATTGCCCTCATTAGCATTTTCTAAACAGATGCTTTAAGTACAGGCTTCATGATGGCCTTTCAAAGCAGAAACAAAACCTTATGAAATCATGATTTGTCACTGGAAAAAGCCAAAAGCTGGGTGAAAGCTTAGCTTGTGGGAAGTTTGTTTGATGAAGCAGAGTAGAAGGGTGATGACTGAATGGGAAATTTCTCCATTTCAGCAGTACACACGGCTTGGCCACCCTTTGCTAGGATGCTGGCATCTGCACTGCACTCCTCCCTGCTGGGGCTATTTGGGCACTGTGAGTGATTTGGAGCTGGGCAAGGATTGGTCTGACCTCTGACCAGCTGGATTTGTCTCTGCAACACTGCCAGGCATTCACAGAGGTTTGCTAGGCAGTGTTCGTGACCACACGCTGTCCTCATGTGTTGCCCCAGTGCTGCTGCAGAAGCAAGAGCCATTGCGTAGAGGAAAGTTTTCAGAACAACAGCTATGGAGGTGGGCAGAATTTCTTCATACAGAAAAGTGATAGATAAGATATTCAAGAAGTGGTAGGTGAGATATCCAGTGCAACTAAGCTCGATGTCAGAGAAAAAAATATTGTTTGGCTCTAGGGGAAGTTTGATGTGCAATGAACTGGCAGATGCTCTGCCTCCAGGGATTGGTCTGTGATTTGGGCAACAAGTGGAAAAGATGTAGAGTTGTCCTTTGAGCATGCAGGCTGACTTTATTGCTGTGTCAAGAAAAATGTCACATCTTTCAGAACCTACTTCCTTCCTGTCCCAGAGCTGTGTGTGGTCAGGTCAGGAGGAAGAAGCAGCAGTGCTGCTCTCATGGCTGCTGCCAGGAGAAGGGAAGATGAGTGCAGCTGAATGCAGCTGGGCACATTTACGGACCCCAGCCTGACACAGCTCATGATCCTCTTGCTCTGGGATTTTTATAGTGTATGGGAGTGGGCACTCTGGGCAGTTCTTGGGGCCCACAAACATCTCTTTCTGGCAAGGAAGCAAAGGAAGGCTGCCTAAGGCAGGCTGGCCTCTTCTCATAGATATTGCATGGGGTTCAAAGGTGATCTGGGATGTAGCATTTAACTGATGTACGTGGCCTGCCCTTTTGAATTAGAATGAAAACTTTACTTCAGATCCAATTTAGAGTGCAACAAAAATAAAGAAAAAACAATTCAGAGGCAATCTCTCTCACCCTCTCTATTTTCTCTATGCAGGTTATACCATGCTAATGCTGGCCCAGTCACTGGAGAGTGGGCAGAAAGCTGCCTGCCTGCATGGGGCAGCCGGCAGCATTCCTCCAGACCTTGGGATGAGGGTGAGGTTTGATCAGCCAAGGGAGAAAAATGTCAACATCTGTCTGTCACTGCACGGCCAATGGCCAATTATAATTTTTTCTTCCTGCCTCCCTAAGCTGCAGCCAGACAAAGACTCTGAGCTCCCAGCTTTGTTGCCTGTGCCATTTCCCACCACTGCTCCACCTCTGATATGCTAATGGAAAAACTGAACGGTTTTGTGTGGCTGAAAAGGATCTTTGGGCACATTCACTGGGTCAACAATCCCAACTGCTGCGCTGGGGCTCAGCCTGCTGTGCCAGAACCCTGTGCCAGGGGACTTCCCTCCTCTCTTCTCCTCCTTTTTTTTTTTTTTAAATAAAAATAAAAATTAAAAAAAAAAAAAAGTGGAATTAACCATCTGGCTGTCTTGGTGCCCAGAAACTTAGCTGAACAAATTACAACACAATAATATGATATACCCTCCTCAAATACTTTCTGGATGACAAGTGACAATCCGGGCTGTGCTTTCCAGCTTGAATTGCTGTCTCACTAGATACAGCCTAGGAGCTGAGAGAGGGCCATCTCCTCTGAGCTTCAGAGCTCCACAGAGCAGTGAGATGGTTACAGAAATACTGCTCTGTTTATACAGTTGGCTTTACATGCGTTAGAGCAAAAGTAACACTGACAAACAGCCTTTTGTTTAGAAAAGAAACCCTGTCATACATGCAATGCCAGACACAGAAAGCAAACTTGATGACCTAATCCTATCTATTGTGTGGCAATACTAATGCGCTTAAGTAGTAAGCAGAAGAATAATTACAGAGTTTATTGGGTGATGAGTTTCCCATTCACTGATGTTGTGGAAGTGCCAGGGGAAATAGGCTGTAGCATCAGAGACAAGGTGCTTGTAAGTCTGTGACAAATTGATCTTGAAGTGTTTATAGTTTAGAATTAGTCACCTGAACTAAGTGTGAATGCTATGAATGATATGCCACTCCTTTTGCTGATGCTGTAGTAACACCATCACTGCTTTATTAAAAAAAAACTAGTGAGATGACAGGTTCTTGCTAAAATTTGAAGTATTTTTACAAGCAAGCTAATGTTTATAAGCACAGTAATATGCCATCATTATTCAAAACAGCTATGATACGTACAAGTCTGCCAACTTTGACTACACATACCTTGTGAAAACTGTTGGACGTAAGGCCCAATGACATGAGATAAAAGCTAAAGAAATTTAAAAGCTGAATAAACAAAGCAGTCTGATGGCTTCCAGCTACCCTGAGCAGAGACCTGGATAAAGCTGGATGAATACTCCAGCCAACAAAAGGGTGATAGTGGTAAGTGTTGTTTATGAGACTACAATTTGATATAGTTTGCACAGTAAATAGTGCTGTAATAAGAGCTGACCTTTGCACAACTTGCAGTGTCTTCTCTTCTTAAAACATACTTCCAAGCAGTGAGAGAAAGGTCTGTTGGACACAGAACCGACTCACAGTGAAGACTCAAACCTAATTATTCCCACACAGGAGAATTATCAAGATGAACATTTTCTTCTCATTTTTAAAGATGTTCATCTTTGTCAACTTTCCGTCACGGCTGTGCCGGAAAGCACTTAGGCATCATCACCTATGCCATGGTCTTGCAGCTCTTTCTTGCGTGTTTACACTGGCTCCCACCACTGTACGTCCCCTGCAGAGTGTTCACCCAGACCCTGGGAAGTGCTGCCGGCGATGCCTTCTGCTGCTTTCGAGGGAAGGACTTTTATAAAAAGCATGCACAGCGTGAAGGAGGAAGCAGATGCTCACTCGCTCTGCACACTGCTCTCCAGTTCCCGGCATATGGTGGATGGTTAAAAAAAAATGGATCTGAATGGTGTGAAAATCTATTCATCCTGTATCACAGAGAATAAATTATTTCTCTCTGGTCATATGCTGTGTGTTGTCCTGGCTGCACCCGCCTATGCTGTTATGAAGGAATGCTTTAAACTCACAGGCTGTACAGATCAGAACAACCCTTTGCACTGACTTTCTGCATGACAGAGACCAAAGATTTTAATTTAAACACTTTTTGGTCTGATTGTGCTTGTACCTTTAATGAAAGAAACCCAAGCCTGGTTTATGGTTATTAAGAGGACAGAAAATCCAGCATGACTGTAAGTATACTGCCCCAGTAGCATGTTGCCACTTGTGCTGGAAAACATTATCTGGAAAACGTTTTCTGTCTTCAGACTCTCTCTGCTGGCTTTTGCTACATTGGAGCCTGGGTCCACATCCCTGCTGCTTCTCTGTCCAGCAGCTTTTCTCCTGGTCCCCAGGGCCAGGAAGCAGCTGCCCATGATCTGGGTGTGTGGAGTGGCTCAGTGTCCTTCTAGGCATGTGTGGGCACCCGTGAAGCAGCCAGGGCTTGGGAAAGTGGGTTCCATCCTCCTTAGTCCCTCTCCCATTCCCTGTAAGTCTGTATTTGGTCAAATCAGCTATCTGCAAAGCTTTTCTTTGATAAAATAAATAGACTGAGTTTAATTTAATCTGTCTGGCACAGTTTCAGGAATCATTTTTGCAGATCTTTCCCAAAACTTCTTGAATTTGCCAACAGCTTTTTTAAAGTCCAGGCACTGGATTGGGACAGACACTGTACATTTGTGATTAAAAAAAAGGTGGAAAACCACATTCAAATTGAGTTAAATTAGGCTCAACTTTGCTATTTAATTTTCAGTACTTTTGTTGAGTTGTTTGACTACTCTTGTTACCTAAAACTGAGGAGGTTTATTTGAGTTCGCAAGTCTATTCACTCTCTGCCTATTTCCCAAGGATTCAGGCATATTGCCTCACACACCATGTATTACCTCAAAATACGTAACTCAGATAAGCCTTTAATGACATAATGAACTTGTCCTCCAGTACAATAAAATAACAGTTGTTCCTTTTAAATATTATAAATACTATAAGCATTTCTCATCACTGAATCATAGTGGTAGACAAACAGATTTGGAGGAAAGCAGCACTCTCTATTACAGATTATTACAATAATTCCAAGCCTATAAGCTTTCCTAGCCTTTGCTTCTCCCCCAGACAAAGGGGTGGAGGAGTGTGTATGTTTCTCTGAGTGTGTGTGTGTGTGTATGTAGAACTCTGCAATTTCATGATGCTGTGGTGGCTGTGGGTCTGGCTTCCCCAGCTGGAGCACAGCCCCACCTTTTTGTTAGACCTTGTCCTCAAAAAAGCCGTCCCAGTCTTTCACTTGCAAGCAGATTCTCTCAGCCACATCACCCACACATCCACTCTGTTCATCACTTAGATGTCCCCCTTCTGGGATCTGGAAGCTGCAAAAAAACCAGTCCTCAGGCTGGTTCCTGAAAATGTGTGGATTTACTTACAGTGTGAAGGAGCAGCCTGGGGGAAAGGGGGCACACTGGTCATCAGTCTTCTCCAGAAGCACCACCCAAGAGGGAAATCCTGTTCCCAGCTGTATCCCACACTAACCATACCTGGCTGCCTTTTCCCCTCCCCTTCATTCACTCTGCAGACAGAAATACCTTCCATACAAAACAGAGTTTGTAATTTAACAGTACTGAAATCAGAAATTAATCTACATCATACGTTTCCAGAGCTGGGCTTTCAGAAAGAGAAACCAAACCACCTCACATGAATCAGCCACTGGGAGAGTTACACCCCTGAGATGGTGTAACCCTGCACGCTGCAGTTGATAATGTGCATCCTCATGGACAAGAGAGCGATGCCACTGATGGTCACCTCTGTGCTGCTCACATATCTGTGCTGAGGCAAGAGCAGGTGCAAAGTCCTTCCTCCCAGGCACATTTCACACTGCTTTGTACACATCTGTCTGCCTACACTTCACAGCAGGGAATAAGAGCTACCTGAACAAATCTGGTACTGGACTGCTTTCTTATCAGCCAGACACTGCTGTGTGGTGAGCCTGTCTCCCTCAGCTTCCTTTAGCTCTTCTGCCAAGGTGGGGTGGGACTGCAGGGACCTGCTGGTGGTTCTGGTCTGTCAGCAGGAGCATGGACCAATCTGTGTGGCATAGCAGACCTGCAGCAGCTCTGTGAGTTGGTTTTTTTTTTTTTTTAATTAGCCATTGGGGTGTGGGATAAAATCTTGGGCTGACCAGGTCCCGTTGAAGTACACGCTGGTATAAGGGAAGTGGGCAAGGCATAGAAGAGAGCAGTAGAGAGGGAAGAGCCACTGCACAATTGAATGTCTCCTCCCATCCTTTAAAAATATTCCTAACAGTGCTAGCCTTGCAGGAGGCTTGTGCTGACAATGACCAAACCTGCAGGAAGAAGAAACTGTGGCCTGTTGTGCAGAGAGTGCTGAGCCCTGGGCAGATGCAAAATAGCCTTGTGCATAGCTGAAAAGGCGATTGTTTTTCAGTGGCTGCTATTTTTGTGCTCATACAACAGTCACACAGATATATCTGATGTGTGAAAGGACTGCATCCTCTAGTTTATTTGTAATTGCTATCGCTCTAATTACTTGTGCTGGTTTCTGCTGGGGTAGAGACAGTTTTCTTCACAGTGGCTGGTATGGGACTGTGCTCTGGATTTACACTGAACACAGGTTGATAGCATGGAGGCGTTTCTGTTATTGCAGGGCTTACACAGAGCCAAGGCCTTTTCAGCCTTTCCTACTGCCACACTGGAGAGGAAGTTGGGGGTGCATGGGAGATTGGGAGGAGACCCAGCCAGGACAGGTGACCCCAACTGACCAAAGGGATATTCCAGACCATCTGACATCTTGCTCAGGATATAAAGTGAGGAGAAGGAGAAAAGGGGAAATGTTTGGTGTGATGACATTTGTCTTCCCAAGTAACTATTAAGTGTGATGGGGCCATGCTGTCCTGGGCCAGGCTGAACACCTGCCTGCCCATGGGAAGCAGTGAATGAATTCCTTGTTTTCTTTTATTTGTGGGTGCAGCTTTTCCTGTTAAACTGTGTTTATCTCAACCCACAAGTCTTCTTTCTTTAACCCTTTTGATTCTCCCTAATCCCGCTGGTGGGGCTGGGAGCAGGCTTCTGCCTGGGGCTTGGCTGCTCTCTGCGGCTACACTGTGACATTACTATAGACTCACAAAAAATCCAAACACTTGTTCTTCCTCTCCACAGGTTTAGAAGAGTAATAGGTGGGGAACAGGATGCATGCAAACATGTATGCATGCAAATTTGAGCACACAAATGTACATACATAATTTTTCCCATCAAACACATCATGAGTGTAGCTCAAATATGGAGCAGCTGAAATAAAATAACAGACTTATTGGCATAAAATCACGTTAGATACTGAAGTCAGTCACACTCAACCAGCAATAAGCTGAAAGCAAAAGAACAAATAAGTGTACAATATCACCTCCTTTTTTCTCCTACTTAATATAGACTGCAAGTGTATTGAAATTATTCAACCTACTCTTGAAATTTGAAGCAGCAGAATACTTTTGATTGTGGTGTGAAATAAGGCATAGCACTTCAAAATGAGAATGTGTATTGATTTCAGAAGTCTGTTTTCCCTTTTGTACATCATACATAATACCAGGCTTTGGTCCAGTTTCCATTTTAGTGAATATTGGGGAGGTGAGAGGAAATGTTTATTTTAGCTACTGAACAATTCAAAATAATTTTTCTCAACTTCAGAGGCTCTGAGAGGGCTCTGCAGACACAAATTCAGTGTCAGTCAGACACCTGACAGAACTAGGAATACATGTGGTGTGCCTGGGAGCTCTGGCAGGATTTGTCTGTGGGCACAGGACAGTCAGTGCTGTGCAGAGATAGCTTTTGCCTCATATCTTTTGCAAGCTGCTTGATCTGAACTGGTTGAGAAGTTCCAGGAAATCAGGTGACTAGAACAAAACTGTTCTTGCAGGGCTGGTATCCTTCCTTTTTTCAATAGCTTGGTGCCATATATAACATGTAATTCATTCTAGACCTAGTGAAAGCCTATAAGGATTTATTTATTATAAATTCACAGGCCTTGGACTGGACCTGATGTTTTAGATACCTTAACTCAACATGACAAATCTGTACTATGGCTTTTCAGGATACATTTATACTGAAGCAACAAATATTCTGTGTTTATTCGGGAACGGCCTGGGGCCTTCAGATGCTGTGGGTAACAAGCCCTTCCCTTCAAGCAGAGTCAGGTAGACCAGGACCCGAACTGGGAAGAGAATGTTTGTGCCTATCATCTGTAGGAATTCTTGCTGTGCCTGTTTAGGAAAGAGTCCCTGCCAGCTGCCTGCTCTGCCTCTTTTTCAGAGATCATCACTGCTCTGGAATCGGTGAAAGGAAGTCTTCTGCAGGATCTGTGTCTGAGTGCAAATCACGGATGAAGCTGCTGAAGTATAATACTGGGCTTTGCCTGAGATGCTGGTGTGTGTGGAGCTCTGCCAGCCCTGCCAGGGGAGGAGCAGATGGCTAACAGGTGATGAATCACCCCAAGGCCAAGGACCAAAATAATCTTCAACAAGTACATCATGGTTCACATCCACTTTTATGCAGAGATGCTGTTCATCCCATGCACAGTGCCTGTGAGGAATCTACCTTGTCCTCCAGGTAACTCCAGTTTCTCATGGTATCTGTTTTGATTTCTCATTGTCATTGCAAAGCAACAGGGAATCAACTTTACCCCTACTCTGCCTGTTCTCTTCCTTTCGTGCCTGTGGCTTTTATAGCAGTACACTTTTCTAACTCACTGAGTGCAGTTTCCAGCATTCAAAGAAGAAATTGCATGCCTGGGCATGATGTGAAACTTCTCTTTGAAACACCTTTTTGCTCTTTTTCCCTACAAATTTCACATGCTAAAACAGGAGATGGCATGGATATATAGATTTGATTATACATAACAGAAGAGGGACTGTAGCAGGTGAGAAAATGTAGTACTTGTGCTTTTGTAAATGACCAGTGATGTCTTTAAAATAGGAAGAGGAAAGGTCTGGCTTGTACTGAGGAAGCTGAGACAGTCACCAGGTTTAGGTGTAATTCATACCATCAGGTGCGGCACGCAGTGGTCTTACATGATGATGTTTCATGCATGCTCTGATTCTTGTCTGTGAATAATGGAAGAAGATTATTTTAATTTATCATTTTCTTTTTATTTCATGTGAGTTGTTTGCAAAATATAAAGAAATAATATTTTATTCTCTTCTCCTTGATGAGCACCCCTCTCACCAGCTCTGGGTTTGTGTGCACCACTGTGAGTGTTGTGTTCAAGGACTGAAATGTCACATAACCCAACCAGAGCATTTCAGTCACGTGACACTGACGAGTTCCACTCATGCGTAGCACATGAGAACATGCCTTTCCTGAGCTCAAAACAGATGTTTCCCTTGACAAAGCCCCCTCTGGATTCCTGAAAATAAAGTTGTGTAAAATTCTGTGGGCTTTATTTCTGTCTTTGTTTGCTTTGTTTTTTCATTGGTTTTTTTTTTTTGTTTGTTTGTTTGTTTTTTGTGGTTTGTTTTTGGTTTTTTTGTCTGATTAGTTTTGGTTTTTGATTTTTTTTTGTTAAAAAGCTTTTAGATTAATAAGTACTTTCACAAACTGAATGGGAGACATGAAGGACAGCAAATAGATGTTTCTGAGTTACTGATCTCTTTCCTCTCCAAAATAAATTATGGTAAATAGCTATTCTTAGGGCCATGGCTGTAATGAGAAACACTGCTGTGGCTGCATTTCCCTTTTCTATAATGCAGGAGCCCTGCAGCTGAATTGCACTTAGGACTGGGAGTGTCATCCTTTCTCATGAGTGCAATATGTCTGTTGCTCAGCATCTTTCTTACAATGCTATTCAGACTGACATGATAATAATAAAAAAGTCATATGTGTTGGCTTATCTAGTTGCATGTCAGGCTTGTTTTGAGCACTCTCATACACGCAGAAATGACTCTCATGAAACAATTGCCTAGTGCTGTTCTGATAAACTGTGCTGCTGGGTGACTGAGATGGTCACTAAAAGAAACCTTGTTTTTAAAACATTGATAGGAAAACTAGGTGAAAGACAGAATTGTCATCAGTTTCCGGTGTTATGATGCTATTTACACAGAGAGGGAAAGTTAGGCTTGAGCAAGCATGCTGTACTGAAGCAGGGGAAAAAAAAAGCTAAAATATTTGCATGCCTGGGGAAAAGGACATTTTCCAACAGAAGAAATTAGTCCTGCATCTGTAGCACATATTTCACTTTGTCTTAAATAAAAACAGATACTGTTTTGAATTATATGAGATGTTTGCAGGATTATGTACATGTGTTTCATTTGTATGGGATTAATAACAGAAAGAATTGGGGAAAAATATGAAGCAGTTAAATATATTTTTGGCTGCCAATACTTATGTTTCTAGGCAATTTAGCAAAATTGGCTTTAGAGTTGCTCATTTTGTCTATAAAATTCCTTCTTCTCCTGTTTAGAGATTCCCTTTGAAATCTGTGTCCACAAAGTACTCCTGTATCTCTCTGCTCTAAGTCAGTAGAAATGCCATCTCCAACAAAGGCCGGTCTCTTTTTGTGCCACTCATTGCTGTGACAAATAATATGGATTCCCTTGCAGGACAGAGCAGACATGTACAACTGAGCACACGGAAAGTAGGAAACACAGAAGAGCTGAGCTTTGCTGCACGTTCCTGCCTGACCTGTGGATGCAACAGGCTGGTTTCAGTGCCCAGCATCTACAGGGTGCTGGCACTGGCCAAAGCTGCACCCAAACCAAATGGCCTCTGTTGTTTTCCTGAACTGAAATGAAATCGGAAATTCCTGAAATATGAACCTCAAAGCCATCAAACAGTGTTGTAAAATCATCTCTCGTTTTCAGTAGGCATGGCTGTCATTTGACTGAGGCCTTTGAAAGTGGCATTGTCAAAGTAAATAAGCAGATACCCTAAATTGTGAAACATCATGTGAATACTGCTTTATTGTCAATGTACTTACCTTTATTGATTTGATTATACAGAGTTACCATGGCTGGAAGATCAGGATGAGAAGTCCAACTGCATTCCTGGATAGACACTGGCATAATATACAGAGGAGGATGCTGAAGATGTTATTCAAGTTTAAAATAAGCTTAATAAATTCTGTACACAAACACTCCTGGAAGGATCATATTAACAACTAATAACTTCTGTTGCCAAGTTTTAAATGTATTCCTCCTCCACATAAAACATCTACAAAGGTGATGACCATCTTAGATACTTGGATTGATTTTATAACAGGCAGTGCACGTGAGTCAATCTATTCCCATTACAGCTCAAAATAGCTTGCTGTAAATAATCTTTTATGCATAACAAAAGCTCGTGGAATTCTTGGAAATTAATTCATCACCCACACTGACATTCAAAAAGCTGAGATTGTTTCTGGTGTTGTCTGGTTCACTAGGAGGGCATGTCCAGAGAAATTACTGAAGACTGACATTTTTGAGATAACTGTTTCTTTTCTTAGGGCCAAATTCACCACTTGTGCAAACTGGCCTATTTCCTTCAAGATCAGCTGTGAATTTCTGAGCACAAAAAGTTAATTAAAAGTGTTACAGCAATCCTGTGTGTTCCCTTTTTAAGAGGCAAAATCAGGTGGTCCATAAAGGTCATATTCCATGTCCCAGTCCTACGGGCGCAGCGTGAGATGGCTCCCTCACTCACAGACGGAGGCACAGCTGATGAACCAGGCTGTAAAGTGTTAGGACAAGCTCAACAATGTAGCAAGGGAAAACGACCCTGCTATTCCCTCTTTCCTGTTTTGGATGGAATTGTCTCAGAAAAGTTAATTCTGTCAGTCACGACCTTTCAGAAAGGAAAGGAGGATGTGATCTTCCAGCATCTCTGTGTTCCCAAATGCCCTGACAAGGATGTGCATTTTACACATCAGGGACACCAACTCAATACTTGCCATGTTAAATACCTGCAATTCCACCTGCAAGGTGTCAGAGAAGGCAGCTGTGGCTCCTTCACCCTGCCCAGTCCCTGCTGCTGCTTACACACCAGAAGCACAGTGGTGATACCATGTGCTGCCTTCTCCATCGCTGTGACTGCCCACAGCCCCAGACTGTTACAGAGACAGGTAAAGAGGCACAGAGTAACCTAATGGAGAAAAACCTATCTAATTAGAGGTGGAAGTGCAGGTAAACCATGAGATGCATTCAGCCAGTACAGCAGCTTTAGCCACTTTGTAGTTGTTTTTTTCACTGGGGCGGGGGCAAACTGACATGAGAACTTACAGTATCTGACTGCCAAATCTCAGAAAAAAGTACTTGTTTCTTCACAACTATTGTGCCCTTCTGGGGGAGTGTGAGGCATATTTACTTTGTGGGGAGAGTAAAAGCTGGGTAGGTGGCAGACATGAGAAAGTTATCTTCCTTCCTGTTCATGTAAGGAAGACAGCATTTTTTTGGTAGAAAATAAGCAAGAAATGCTGTAGTGGGAAGAACAGATACTAGGGCTGTGACAGAAGAGGACCAGTCACACAGAGGGACCATAAATGGGACATACTGGCATGAAGGAAGAAGAAAGATGTTTGCCCTTCTAGTATCAGTGAATTAATGGGTACAGTAGATTTATGTCTTGCAGTCACCTTTCAGGGAGGAAATCAATTGCCAACAGCAGGAGCAACAACAGTCACAACAAATCTATTCAGAAGACCACAGCAATGACCTTGGATTTAGGTGTGGCTATGTTTTTAACTGGTGGAGAGTGCTGGTGAAGCAATGCAGCAGCACTATCACAGGATCTGTATTCAGTAGGTCCTTTCAAGAGTTCATGATGGAGTAACTATGTATGTTGTTGCTGTTTGATGAGATTTCATCCCTCAGCTGCCTATGGGGACCCAGGAAATGCCCTGTGAAGGCTCAGACAGGAAATCTGTCTGTTGGGAAAAGTCCTCCATCTTCAGAAAGTTACTAGAAAAAGTTTTTCCTAGATCCTGAGCCCATCAGTGTCCTGGACCTGGCAGGCCCTGCCCCTGGGGAAGCCCTGGCTGTGCCCTGATGCCACTCTGTGCAAGTCTGTGCCTGCTGCAGCTCAGGGGTCGCTTTTACCTGTGCAGGTGGGGAATGACAACAGGGCCTCCGTGGGCTGGGGACAGGCATGGCATGGCACGCCTTGGGACAGTAAAGATAGCGCACAGGAGATGTGTATTAAGATCTTGTTTCACATGGAGGAGCTTCTGGTGATTCTCCCCTTCCATGGACCTATATTCCACCTCCCTCCCTGTGGATTACCTGGGAATTGCATAAAACCAATATAGCAATGTCTCAACAAATTTGCAGGAGGCATGAAGCCACAGCTTTGGTAAGTGAACAGCCTTGTGCATCTCAATGGGGTTATTACCTCCTGAGTCTAGAGACAGCAGTTTAGGTAGAATCATGATGAACTATTTCACTTTTGGTCAATTAGAAGATGCATCTATCTCATTCCATGGTATTGAGCTGCATGTCATGTCTGCACATGCTCTCAATCAGAGCTGCACAAACTCACATCTCTCCACCAGACAATTTAGATGTAAGTGTATCTTATCAAGGAGAAAAGCAGCGGCACTCTGCAAACTTAGCCTGTGGGCAGTATTAAAGACATCACAGTTAATATCAGAACAAACAATATATACAGACTCCTGAAAAACTCTGGTTTCCTGTAGGGGGTTTTCCTCTCATTTCTCTGCTTTTATTTTAATCAGCATTTTAGATGACCAAAGCCCAGAAATTCTGTGTCATCTTTGCTAAATCTAGGCTTTGGATTCAAAAGACAGACAAAATCCTGTCAGATGATATTGCAACAAACTCATTTCTTCTGAGAGGGTAAATGAAGTTTCTTGGTAGTAAGAAAGGGCCCAATGTGTTTTAGGTGCTATGATGTATTTTCTCTGGCTTGAAAAGAGCCCAGGCCTTCTGTAGATTCCTTGTTGTATCTGCCATTTGAAGGTCTCAGACCAAAAATAACATCTACAGTATCACTGGCCTATAATGCTTAAGCACTTGAATTGCTCCTTGTCTAGGAGGTGGCTAGGAAGACTCAGGTTATAGTTTGATGTCATGTGCTGCAGTCACAGGTGGCTGGAAATGCACACCAGAAACTTCACTGGTGACTCCTGAGCAAAGCTCTGTGAGTTGAAAACATCTGGAGTAATAAAAAAGTGAGTGTGCAAGTAAGCAAATGTAGATGTGGTTGTAGGTTTGATGAGCATTCCAGTCAAACGTGTCATTTTCTTTGAAGAATATGGAAAACATCAAATACAAAAGTGGTGACTGATTTTCAGTTTTACATCTCATCCGGATATTTTTCTTCTTATCATAGGCTTATAAAAAGGTTTGGGTTGGAGGGGCCTTAAAGATCATCTAGTTCCAATTCTTCTGCCATGTGTAGGGACACTTTCCACTAGACCAGATTATTCAAAGCCCCATCCAAGCTGGCCTTGAACACTTCCAGGGATGAGGTATTCACAACTTCTCTGGGCAACCTGTTCCAGTGTCTTACCACCCTCACAGCAAAGATTCTTCACATTCTTTTTCTCTTTTGCTCACTTCTGTTGTCTTCAACTACTGTTAAGGCCCCTCTGGAAGTCTCCTTTGATAATAGTTTTTGTATCTCGCAATAACAGCTCTCCTCTTCTTCTGGAGTGGCCTCTACTTCCTTTGGAGTAGCCTTTCTGCCTTGTTTTGTAGTTGTTCTTCATCAGCTGTGGCGACACACGCACACACACACACACACGCACACACACTCTTCCCAAATGCAATTGTGTGCAGTGACTACTGCAATCCACCCACCTGGTTCTGCTCTGTCATACTCTAAGGCTCCTGAAATGATTTATGAACACTTCACATTTGGTCTGTCTGCAAATCACACATCTGTGTTTTTCTAAATACGTTTTTCAACAGGTGAGTGGGAATGGAGATAGACAGTTTTCTCACTTAATGTTCCTTTTTCTGGCACCTCTTGCCACAAGTTACTTTCGTAATTTCCCAGTGCAAACATAACAATATGTGAGTGTGAATGCATTGCAGTTGTGGGACAATGTTTCAGGTCAGTGTACAGACTGAGATGCACCAGGAGCTCCAGCCAAACTGGTTTTCCAAGCCTGTAGGTGAAGATGCTGAAAGGTGAAAAAGCCGATTGGAGTGTTATTTAACTATGTGTGTTGAATGGGGGTGTAAGGGTGGATATTATTTGACTAGGCCTGTTATTTTGCTACAATTAATTACTGGTTGTGGATAGATTAATGAACTAGCTAGCAGCTCTTTGGTATTGGGATGATATGTCTCTTCTCCACCACTTAGAAGACCACCTTTGGACTCCTCAGTCAACAGCAAGAGAAGAGCTTTAACAGAGTGGACATAACAATTGTTTTTCTTATACACTTGAGAAAAACATGTGTTTTTCAGGGTCTTCACCAGCTCCTGCATGTGATTTACAAGGGACAGCAAAGAGTCTGACTTGTCCAAGACTCTCATTCGGATGTTTTCTTTAGTTCAGGGGAAAACCCTGCAGTCTGTCCTAGTGAATCACTGCTGCACAGCTGTGGTACCTGCGTGGTGTCCCACACTGGGCACTCTCAACCTTTCCCAGGATGCCCCTTCTATGTATGTTTCCCAAAATCCTGCAGTTTCCATCAGGGTACACAGTTCACTGAGATCACTGATGGCAAGATATTTTAGAGCACACTTGAAATAAAGGCTATTTTCAAGGGATTCTCTGGATTAGTATTTAGGATCTCAGTCTCTCCCATGTTCCTCATTGGAAATGCTGTGATTTTACCTCCTGTTTCAGACATATTGATTTACACTCAGAAGAGAAAAGGAAAATTGATTAGGAGTGGAATGACTACAGAGTCAGCTGCACATGAGTGAGGTCTGTGAGCAGGAGGCTGGAGAAAAGCTGCAGCCATTTTGAGACAGTCAGAGTCTCTTCTCTCCTGAACTCAGTCTTGAAAAAAATAAACATTCTTATTTCAGTCAAGACATTTAGTGACCCTCTGCTCCAAGCCTCACAGCCCACCACACAGTTGTGAAAGCGTGATGGCAAAGATCGATGACTTCTGCGAAAGCAGCCGCTGCTTGGGCACAGCGCGTGATCATGTTCCACTGGTGAGGCACCTGTCGTGTTATGTATTGATTTTTCTTTTGTTTGTCAAAGGCACAGTTTATGTATGGAAACTAATCCTCTGCTCCCTACAGGAAAAAGAGCAAAGATCCTTTGTTTCCAATGAGGTTTAAATGAAAATCCAGAGCACCTAATTAGGTAACTCAGCTCCCTAACACTGCAGCCCATGCAGCTTTGTTTCTTGCCCTGCTGACTGCTGAACACTGTCTGTCTGCCTGCCTGCCTACCTGTGACCCTCTCAAAATAGGACACAAAGTGCATCTGTGTCCGGCCTTCTGACATCCTGGTGTCTCTTGCAAGAGCTTGGGATTTCTGGAGTGCTTGGGATTTCTGGAGTGCTTGTGTACAAGCCACCCCTCTCTGACAGCTGCTAGTCTAAACAGATGGACACACCAACTCTGAAAAAATTCCAAAATTTTTGATCATTCTCTACGTAGCTAACACTGGAGATGTGGATAACTTGACAAAACCACCACGGATTTCCTTGTTTCTGTTTCCTCAGTGGGCCAGGGCTTTTGTCGTGTTGACGGCAAAGCCCGGTGCCATGCCTTCCTTCTCCTTCCCTTGCTGCTGGCCTTTTTTTTCTTTTTCAATTTCTTCTTTTCCTTTCTCTCATTCCAAAATGCTGAATTTCCCTTCTAATCTCTTGTTAGGTGAATTCCTAATAAACCTCATCAGGTGAATTCCTAATCACCCTCACTGAGCAATCCTTCTGCCCAGCAATGCCTGACTTCAATCTGTTTGTAGCTCAGAGCTGAAAAACTGCCTTCCCCCAAGACTGAGACATGGCTTTGTCCAAAGCATGTCACGTAAATGGATAGTCATCAAAGTTTAATGACCTCATTAGTACTCATTTGCAGAGTGCAAAAGCAAGCGTTTTCTGTGAGATATAGATCAAAAGAAAAGGGAAAGGAAACAGCAAAGGAGACTCATTTTCATGACAACTTGCAGCTTAGGTGAACTGCCCTTAGCAGACAACAACAATACTGCTAATCATACATGCATAGTTTTCTGCATTTCCATGCCAGCAGTCCTGTGAATATGTATATAGGTCCCTGTAAATACACATTATATATGTGTGTATATGCAAAGTATATGTAAGACATCAGTGGGAATACACAACCCAATTAAAAATATATATTTCTCCAGTTTCAGATGACAGTAAAATAACTACAGGTCTTCTGAAAACTCATGGATGTTTGATCTTTGTCAAGGAGGTCATGAATACTCAAAGAATGACTCCCACAGTGAGAAAACGGTCCTCAGTCTGGACCATGAAGCATAAACTTCAAACCCGCTGTTTTCATTATTAATTCTAGTTGTGTATTCCTAGGCTACTGTAATGCCTATTGCATTGGTGTAGAACAGAGTGGACTCCATCCTTGAGGGATAGGTGTGGAATAATTTGAAGTCATGTCTGGTGCGATGTGTGGTCTTGGGAAGAGCTTCTAAAGACCCTGGGGTTCACTGGAGATGTTCATCTCACCTGACCTGAAGGAACTGAAGGTGCCCTAAGACCTTCCTGAGTCACTAAAGTCTCCTCTCTAGTCAGAAAAGAGAAACAGGCAAAAGTTGTGTTCCAAAAATCATAGCCAGCAAGAAGACTCACTAGAGTAGAAGCAATGTGCTAATTCAGGCACAAGCATAGCAGTGTAAAGGCAGAGAATGTCCTAGGGGAGATGAAAATAAGCTGTGTTTTGCCCTTACCATTAGTATTTCAGAAATGAATTTCTGAGAAAATAGGAGAAGAAAACTGATTCATCACATCTGTATTTAGTATAAGGAGCTGTATTTTTTTTTAGAGGAGAGCCGTGAGAGTGTTTTCTGAGGTGGTAAGCTCAAAATGCAACACAGATGTGGAAGACAGGGCAGCCAGCCCATCTACCAGGTTAGCTGAGACCCTAAGCACTTTGGAGAAACCTATTATGATGTTTAAGTGTAATTGATAACCCCATTTTACTGGTCTATATTTTTTCCCGCTTTTATAACTTTTGCCTCTCATTTTTTAGATGTTTCTTGCTTTATTAGAATAAACTTCTTAAGTTTTTTGATGTTAGAAATTATCTCTAACAGTCATACAGTGCTTTACTACTCCAGGATTGACTAATCTAAAAATAAAATGGTGTCTGCTGGTGGAACAGATGCAAATCCCTGACACTTAAAGACCAGAGCTTTCAGGTCATCATGGGGGTTCATACTGTCAAGACTCACCATGCAAAGTGAGCGAAATGAGGTTAAACAGCATCTTTCTGGCACAGTACAGCCCACAGAAAGGCATCTGCTGCTCTTATCTCCTCCTCTGACCACTTTTGAGACTTCAAAAATTATCTCATCCCATACAAAGAGAAGTCAAGTCTTTCAGAGGCTGTCACAACACATGGGAGAGACCCTTTAACAGGTACCATGGTATTAAGAGTCCTGAGAGAGGATATGGAGTGGTGAAGATCAATGCACTGGGTTTACTCAGGATGAGGAAGGACTTGCCATTGTCCTCCTCGCTGGTCAGTACTGTTGTTGAGTCTCCCCAGGTGGGATCTGTGTCTTGCCTTGTGGAGTCTGTAAAGACTTGCTGAAGAAAACTGATCCAAATTACAACCTCTTATGAAGATTCGGGAGTGTTTGTTGTTGCTGTTGTGTCTGTATCTCTTGAAGGAAAAATGCTGTATTGAAAATTTAGTGACCTGACCTAGTCATAGTTTCGTTGTCATGTCCATGAAGTGACGTGTTTCTCTGAGTGATCTTGGGCAATAACTCAGGAAAGAGAATTGGTTTGCAGTTACTCTGCACAGAACCACAGCTCCAAGGGAAAATCCACAGGGATCCACACCATGAAAAAAGGTTGATGTGTTAGCTGGTTTCCCAAAAAGAGAAATAATAGTTCATATCCACAGAGTTTGAATTGCTTTAGAGGAAAGGATCAACAGGTATATTTTTCTGTAAGACAGGTTTTATGGTCAGCATAATCTAGCATGCTCAGCTATGCTCCTTAGTGTACAAAGGAATACTACCTTCTGCAGAGAAACACACAAACTAAAACAGTGAATGTCTATAGAATGGGTTTTATGGGAACTCAAGACTAAATGACAATAGTTGTTTCTTGCTGTTTGACTCAGTTTTGTGTCAGTGACCCTGGAAGTGATTTCTGAATGTGGCACAGGCAGGAGAAATCAGGATGGTCTCCTAGGATGGACATTGAAATATTTGAAGAAATCCAACCTGGCAGCTGCACCTCTAAATTCTTTGAGGTTCAGGCTTCAGCTGTTACTTGCAGTATCAGTTACTTAGTAAGTACACACATGCCAAAGAAATGCTTAAGAAAGTGCACATGGGCACTCGTTTACTTTCCCCCATATGACAGACAAAGGAGGCTCCCTCAATCAACCCACATGCCATTTCTTTTCTAAATATAGATTTTCTTTTTTTTGCCAGAAATGAGAAAGAAGCTAGACAACAGCATCCCTCTTAAGAAACCTTAAACAGCTAAGCAGCTTGATTAATTACTTAGGGATTCCCTAGGGCTGTTACTAAGGTAACAGGAGTAGAAATGTTTGAAGATGGCTGAATATGCTGAGTGTGCTGGAGAATATATGGTGGCTTTTCAGCATCACCCTGCACTGTGAGTTTTTACAGTATTAATATAGAAAAAAAAAGTGTGTGCATATGTGCATGTATTCATCATATTCATGAAAGTGCAGAACCCACACAGGCCTATGAATCCCCAGCTGCATCTGCTGAACACAGAAAAAAAAATCTGCTTTGTCTTTCAGAAGGACGTAACAGGAAAGGAATTTAAAGGGTGCAGGGCACATATCTCTTCCCAGCTCTACAACGCCTTCATTTTGCTGGTTGATTTATAATGTTTTCTCCTTCCCCCTTACCAGACAGCACTGACCCAATACTAGACTCCTGCTCTCCAAGGCTGCTCTCAGAGGTGGAGCCACCCACACTGCCAGCTGGGGGACCCACCACAGCTGGCTTTGCCCAGCAGTGCAATGTTCCTGTGCTGGGCAATGGTGCTGCAATGGTGGAGCAAAGCTTGCAGTTTCATGTTCTGTAGAGTAATGCATTTTCTAGTCAAAACAGATGAGACACAGCAAGAGGTGATTGTGGTACAGAATATGCCCTCGAGGAAGGTACCACTGACCTGTAGGTAACTGCAGTGTGTTTGATAATGTGGGGGAACAACCATCTTTAGTGATATCCATGCCAGGATTTTACCAACGTTAATGCCCAAGTTAGTTAACACAGGACATGGAGGTAATTAGAAGTTTTGGATGCTTACGCAGAAAGAGAAACTTCATCCTCATTAACTAATTAACTTGCATACTTAGGAGAGAAGAGTTCAAGACAAAACTAAGCAAATGCATAGCTCACAAGATCGATTTGAGATAAAAGCTCGTTCTGAATTTAATGACAAACCTCTAGTGGTTTGAGTTCCTCCCAGGGATATTATTTTTTTTCTCCTTCTGAAACATCCTTCTCTCCTGAGATTTTGCACATACCTTACTGCCCTCTCCCTGTCTCTCACTTCTGGCAAACCTCTTTGCCCAATTCCTCCAACTCAGCTCTACAACAGAGCCAACCCAAAGGCTTGAAAGAACTCATGCTGACTTAGTAATTTTTTATTCGTAAACATTCATTTGCTTTTTAACATGTTCCCACTGGTGACCACAGGGAGAATCTCAAATTTCCGAGAGGAACCACTGAAAACGTGATGCTTGCAGCGCTTTGTAGTGTGAGATGCTGAATACACATAGCTCTCACTTGGCACTTCACAGGATGCTTATGGCTCAAACTGTGCAAGAAATTATTTCTTCTGGTTTATACACACTGCCTAGAAAATAACTAAAAAACATTCTGAAGGAACTGAAATAACTTTTGAGAACATCTATAGGACAAATTGGGGAAAAAATCCGTCTGAGCAAAACAAGTCTGAAACAAAAGGTGCCAGTGTAATTTGGAGAGAATTTGATATCTGTCAATGCCCTTTGAAAATGTAGTCACAACATTGCTTTGCGTTACTGCATCTGTATTTTCCTCTTAAAGTTGTTTCATTTTTATTGTTGTTGAGTTCTGCTTATCTTCTGGCAACCTATGGCTGCTGCTGCTCTGCTAAGCCATTGAATACCTTAAAAGTGTCTGTTGGATGGTGCTGCTATTGTACAGCTGTCCTCATAGCCCAGATAGGTCATTATAGCACAGCAAAGAGAAAGATCTTTATCTCCCTTTCTCTATACCTTCACAAATTGCACACTTCAGGGATATGTAGGAGACATAAGCCTTATTAACAAGACATCATCACTATTGTTTTGAGGTATCTGTCTATGCATGTGTCATAGGCAGCCAAGATGGAGAAGTGCAACTGTCTTACATCCATATTCCCACAGCAGGCATTTCTCTTTTATAGTCTAAGATTCGACAGGACAAAGATCTGCAGGAAGGATAGAGCAGTGACGGGGTTTCATCCTCTCTTCCCGCTCCACTTTCCCTGGTTGCAATTTTTTCCCCATTGAGTAATCCTTGCTCTCGTGATCTTATTTCTTTCTCCTGAGAATTCACAAAGGCATTTCAACAAGTGAATCACAGGGAACAGGCATTAGATGATTTTTTAATCTCTTGAGAAAATGAGGAAAGTGGTAATTTCTTGAGAAAATGAAAGAAGTGTTTGTTGGGTTTTTTTTCTTCAGCAGTCTCTTGTGCTGTGGAAGCACATTTCAGCCTCTAATCCAGCAGCACCTGAGGAGTTGGTGCCAGTCCTGTGTTCTGCTGAATCTTGGTTTGGATGAGTGACTCTTGCCAGGGGCAGCAGCACACTGGAGGGTGCTTCCCTGCGGGAAGAAGTGGTCTGACCCCTGCACCATGACAGCTCTCCCTGCTGGGGGTCTCTGCAAAGACTGGCTGGAGGCAAGTCAGCCCTGCGCCACTCATCTCACAGCCTGCAGCTTGGCAAGAGGCTGCGAGGACACCTCTAACCAGCTGAATTCCCATGTGTGGATTGCCATGAAAACATGGTGAAAAACAACCCACAGCTTCTAGAACTTTTCTGTATTTACTTTCTTGAAAGGTAACTATGCTGAGTTTTTGCCATAAACTATCCAAGTCCATGGCAAAAGAGTGTGAAATACAGTGTCAGGCAGGGAGGCAGCAGGACCATGATATTGGGAGGACCAGGTTAGAATATGTTGTGGGACAAAGTGAGACAGTCCCAACCCCCTGCTCTGCATCTTCCAGCTGAAGGATCCAGACATCCACAGGAAGGGTGATCTCCAGCAACTTTTCCCAGGGTGTAACCATTCCCATTTTCCCAGCACATACCTGCAGAGCCAGTGAGAACCACCCAGCAGTTGCATCCATTCACATTCATGTGGATCAGTTTAAACTTCTGATGAAAGCAGACCAAATCATGACATGGAGCATCTGAGCTGCTCTTGCATCCAGGCTATGTGTCCAGTACTGTTGACTCTTTGGTAGAGATGTTGCCTCTACTCAATAAGCGATAACAAGAAGCGTGAAATGTCAAACTTTTTAAGTGCATCAACTGTTTGCTTCTTGAGCTCGAGTCAGATCTTTAAGATAAAGAGAGAAACATCCTCTTCATGAATACAAAATAGGCCTCAAAGGAGTTTTGAGTAAAAGAGCTATAACAAACTCTCTGCTTCCACATCACAATGAAAAAGCAAGAGTTATTTTAAATGATAAAAAAAAAAGAGGGAACATCAAGTTCATGTGGAATTGCAGTAACACTAGCAGTAATACAGAATAGCAGTAATGACTTCCAACTGTTTAAAAAACAGATGTGAGAGCCATTAGGGTTCATATTTACAGGTCAGATTTGAGCTTTTTCAGAGCAACTTGTACACTTCTGGGTTCATATGGGACAGAGAACAGGAACTGATGATGGTTTTTGTATTGTGTAGCAGAAATAGAAAGTAAAAGTAAAATGACCTGCCTTTGGCATTTATTATTTTATTTACTTTCATTTACTTAAGGCTTATTTTTGTCTTCTGTAAGCTAAATTTCTTGGGAATTGATAAATAACAACTTCCTGAGATATTTTCACCCCTGTAAAATCTTGGCATGTTATAATGATCTCTCAGTGAACACAAGGCACTCAGACAGAGTTTCCCACCCTCCCCACCCCCACAGAAAACTGTTTGGAAAAGAATCATGATGAAAGAAAGCCCAATATGTGCTATGAAGCAAGAAGAAGGGGAATAGCTTTTCCTTGGACAGTTATGTTTCTGTGAATCATGAATACAGAGTTACAAGACATCATAGGTCACTCAGAAACATGGAGAGAAATGAACACGCTATTAACTGTTTTATTGCCACTGGGCTACTGGGGTAGATCTAGGCACATGCAGCTCCCTGGATACACTCTGATAGCCCATGGGTAGAAAATAAACTAACACAGGCAAGGAGTGGTGGAAAACCACCAAGTAAGTGAAAATCCACTTGTGATTCTGCTCTCTATGTCAATTCTACTACAAATGATTCTTTCTCCCATCATTACCCCTTCTAGTTTTCTGTTTGGTTTTGTGTTTGTTTGTTGTTGTTTTTTGGTTGTTGTTTTTGTTGTTGTTGTTTTGGTTTTGGGGTTTTTTTTTGGTCAGTATGAAAAAAACATGTGTGAGTTGGTATGGTAAAAAGGCACAGTGAAGACAAGATCAGCTCCCTGCTCCTGCCCAAGACCTACTTTGGCAAGTTTGCCTCATGGTAAAACTAAAATTCACAGCCTCAACTTCACTGCATTTCTACCTCAGGATAGCTATGTTAGTTAATTTTTTAATGGTGCAGATAATCTTTTACACTGTGTTTTTCAGCAATCTTCAGAAATTCAGCTAAAATCATATCTATAGCTTTAGAAGTAAAGCTGGGAGATAATTTTAGCAAAATGAATAATAAATACTAATTACTTACAAATGATCAGTGCAGAATTGATCCATTACTGGTCACTTCTTTCTTGACTTACATTCTCCTTTTCATCTACATTTTACATCTTTATTTTGGTTATACTAAGCTGAATCAACATGGAAAAGAATGAAAATTAACTCAGTAGAAGATTTTCTACAATCTTTTATCTCTGGAAGTGCTTTTGATTACTAGAACAGTTTACACTTAATGTGGTGGATTTATTGAGCTCTAGACAATCTTACAGCATTTCATCTGAGGCAGCACACTCACGTTAAAGTGCTGGTGATAGATGTTTGCTACTGCTGTTGTAAGTAGTTTAGGCCTAGATGTAAGCACTGCTTTATGAAAACCATTTTCCTTACATGTGTCTAAGAACAGAAAGGTTGCAGGCGCAGATTCCAGCCAGGATCATCAACATGCCAAAGTAGCATCACTGAGACACTGTAAAGACAGAAGAGACATGGATTTTGACACAAAATGTAAAATAGCAAAACACAGGAGAAGGGAAGAGATGAGAGCATCCATCTGCCTTAAGCAATAAGGACACCTCCTTCAATGACAAGACATGACCACATTTAAATGAAGATAGCTGACATTCTTCAGAAAACTTTCAGAATAATATTACTTGTGGAAGAAGAGGAGTGGAAAATCAAACATTTTTTCCATCCAGATGATGACTGATAGCTGAATAACAATCTAAGGAAAGGCACAAAACCACAGTTCCGGGCATGAGAGCATGTGTGATGAGGATTATTATTTTAATGGTGCCACAAGAGATTTGGTCAAGATTAGCGGGGAAAGAAGTGAGATTTGTGCAGACCTTGGAAAACAAAAAATGCAAAAAATTGTGATCTTGAACTCTAATGTGAATTTCTGAAGGCTGCTTGTGTGAAAAAGTGAAGCTTCCCCTTTGTCTCCAATGGGCAGTTATGGCATGGCTTACCCAGCCATGACAGGGAGCAGTTTCTGTGCTGTGTTACCTTGTTTGAGAACTTGAAAAAGCTGGGCATTATTGCAGATGTGCTTGGGTATTTAGGGCTTCTTCAAGAAGACCTGGTGGATGTTTCTTCAGTCTATGAGGGAAGCAGGGAAGAGGATCTGTAGAGCTGTATATCTGCACATACATCACATGATGTAGGAGCAGAGCCAATGCTGTCAGGTATTAGTGTCCTCCTATCCTCAATGGGATGGCCACAAGACCTTAGGTTTCTCATTTGTACCCCTTCATCTTGATCAGTTAATAAATACTAATTATGCCTTACAAGCATAACAAGCCTTACAATTAAATACCAGGGATGTGTTTGAGTTGGAGTGGGATACAGCAGCTGGCAGCAAGCAAAACATAGCTGCTGTAACAGAAAAGCCATCTAATGAAATGCTGCAATAATATAATTCTTTTAGATTATTTGCCTCCTCCATCACATCCTGTTTATGTTTTAATCACTTTCTCTAGGTTCATACTGACACTCCCTCTTGCTGTCTTACCACCAGATGGACTTTAATAAACTATTATTATATCTGGAAGCACTTTCCTAGCTCTTCATAATTGCTTCTTGTAGTACTGACATGTGCAATGCAGAGATGTCAGCCTCCACAGTCATACTTATTGCTAAAATTGAGCAGCATATTGCTGCTTGTTTGTTTGGGTGTTTTTTTTAAAGGAATCTAAGTTATCCTAGATATTCACTCATTTCTTTTCAAGTCACTATTTTCTCTGTTCACCCTACAATATGTAAAAATCCTCATGTCTTGTTCCTTGGGTGTGCAATAAAGGGTAGGGAGGATGTTAATATTAGTCTGCATTCTCTGAATTGGCAAATTGGTGATATGAAACCAAATTCTACATCCTCTCCTCTCCTCTCCTCTCCTCTGTTCAGGTAGACAACCCTTTTTCTTTAAACTTCGACTAAGAGTTCTTCAGCTGAGAATCTTGAGAAAAGAATGTAATATTATCTCCCTCTCTTAAGACTTTCCTCCAGAAAGCATAAGGCACAGTATATGACCGTTCCTCCTGGGTACAATTTGGTCCAATGGGATGGAAACTGATTTGTAACTCAGAATAACTTTACAAGCTCTAGGAGCTGGCAGGGATGATTTAGCAGTTTCGAGAAAAGGAAAGAGGCCTTTCAGGGAAAGGAAATAGTGCAACATTCCTTGATGACTAGTGACAGCCTCCAAAAAGGCCTGCTGGGCCCCTTTAGCATATAACTGCCATGAGGAATTGAAAGGGCATTCCCAAAGAGCAGAAATGATCTTTGGTTGATAGTTCCTGAGAAGACAGCTTCTGTCCCTTCTGAGAGCCATGGCACCCTTACTATTGAAAAAGCCACAAATGTTCCCTTAAAGAGACTTGAACAAATACGAGTGTTGGGATGATGTCATGCTTTTTTTGTGTGTTCACACAACTTCACAATTCAATGCCCTGTTCAGGAACTCGCATAACATTTGGCTTGGGAAGTTTTCTGTGCAAATTAGCTCAGATTTGGAGGGTTTTCTAGCACTTGTGTTTCATTCTGACCCAAATATTACTGCAGAGATACTACAGGGAACAGAATAATTCAGGACAGTTTCATATTTACTATTGCCATTGCCATGTGAGATTTGGAAAACAATCCTGGAAGGCAAAAATCACCTTTCAGGCACTGTGTTTGTGTGCCTGGTTGTGTTTCAGTTAAGCCACGAGTAAGGATAGTATGTAGCATTCAGTGGTATGTTTTCTTCTCATGGGATTCCTGTTTCAGACATTTCCATATTTTTGTTCCTGCTCTACTCTAGATCCCATCTCCACCCTGCTGTTGCTGCCTCCTCAGTCAGTCCCACCAAGAGCACTACCAGCACAGCCAAAGGGGAGGCAGTAGGAAAGGAGGCATGAAGTCTTAATCTGTCTTTACTTCTAGAAAAAAATGCATTAGAGAGATATATCCTTGAGAATTCACCAATGAAACACTGATGAATGGGTCTGTTGCTGAAGACAGAGTAAGTTACCATTGAGACTCTGACAGTACAGCTGTGGGATTTTATGGGATGCCACTGGTAATAAAAAGTAGTGGCAAACCTTAATTTTTGTCATAGAGATCAGCAGTGGTGGTCCTGAAGTCACAAAGGCAGGTAGTTTTCTGAATAGAATAGTGATTACAACAGTGGTAATTGAGCCAGAGTACCAGACATTTTAAAAACTGGCTGAATGGCTGGGCTCAGAGTGGGTGGTTAAAGGTTCACACTTCAGCTGGAGACTGGTTACAGGTCAAGCTCCGCAGGGATCTGCACTGGGACGTACTTGTGATATTTTGTATATTTATCTGTGGCATGGAGGATGTGAAGGAGTGCACCCTTAGCAAGTTTGGAGATGAAGCCAAACTGGTGGCACCAGTCAATACCCTTGGGGACGTTCAGAGGGACCCAGAACAGCACTGAGAATGGGCCAAGAGAAGCCTTATGTGTTCAGCCAGGACAAATGCAGGGGCTGGCACTTGGCATGGACTAAGCCCCTGTACTAGGATGGGCTCTTCTGGATAGGACCAGGTGTTCTGGTGGCTTTTAGGCCAAACATGATCCACCAGGGAGTCCTGGCAGGCAGGAAGGCTGACAGCATCCTCAGCTATATCAACAGAAGTATATTCAACAGACCAAGGAAACAATTTATTTCCTCTCTGCAACACTTTTAAGGCCACTTCTAGAATATTGCATCCAATTTTGGGCCCCCAGTGCAGGAAAGGAATGGACAAACTAGAGGGAGTTCAGGGAAGGCCTCCCAAGGCAGTGGGAACACTTGCCACAGGAAGAGAGGCTGGGGGAGCTTTGAAGACACCTGATGGCCATGTTACACACAGGCATTTTATCACCAAATATGTTCTTTACTAAGCATGCTGGTAATTTTGGTTTTATGTTCTCCTTGGGTTTGAATTCTCTACCCCAGTTTGGCCTGAAAATTCAGTAGCTATTTTATTATGCCAGAACAATTCCCATTCCAGTAGCTATGTTATTTTGCAGGGACAACATTAATTACAGATATTCTTCAGTCATGTATCTGTGAGGTACTTATTTACCATTAAAGAAATATTACTTTGCCTCTTAAAACATAGTTTTATAATGGTAACATAAAATAATTATTTGTAATGGTTACTTACCACACATCTACAGTGAGAATATACATAGTGGCCTGCTCCAAGAGCACAAAGCAACATAACAGGGAAAACTAGATATTTGAACATATTACTTTATAAAGCTACTTGCTTTTTCCTTTTGGATGCAAACTTAAAGAAAGTCTCTGATAGGCAATACTTGAGTGCCAAAATATTATTTTTTTCCTCAAGCTTTTTCTTTCAGATGATTCCAGACTCTGATCTGCACGTGATTCCTTGCATCATTAAGCTTGTTCCACTTGTGTTTCTTATAAGAACATAAATGGCCATTTCTGCAAATCTACAGTCTGGTTCCTCTTTTTTGATGTCTATTGTATGTATAAGATTCTTACTCTGAATCCCTGCAGAGGGATTACAGGAGTAATCTAGAATCACTCAATATTATTTATTTTCAGTGATAACACAGTACATCAAGCTCAGGGAATTCGCTATGTAAGAGTGTTTATGGTGAATGAGAGGTTATTTCTGATAGGTAATTCAGACTTGCAATACTGTGTATCTCCTTTGTCTTGGTTCTCCAGAGGCTACAAGCCCGTGCTTAGCTGTATCCTCACCTTCCCTTCCTTAATATTTACTCAATTTTTTTCCACAAGAAATTCTGAGTGTGGTTGAAGATGTAAAAAACTCGTAACCCATAAAAACAGGTGGGTGGGATTCTTTTTAACCTATAAAGGCTTTACTTATTTCCACTAGCTGTCAAATTGGATTTTATAGAGGACCTAATTTATTTTGAAACACTAGGAAAGTGATTTTTGTATAAGGTCAGGAAAGAGCTGAAGCATCAAAGCTATTAATGGGAGAGAAAAACAGTCTGGTTTAATGCTCTGCTGACATAATGTGGTGTCTTGCAGTCTAGGTGTCTACAGAAGGGCCAGGTGCCTCCACTCTCTTCCCAGATCAATGGAAAGACACAGTTCAACTTATCCCACAGCATTTGCTCAAAACAGGCCACATTAAGAACTCATTTTTTGCCTATGACTACAGATAGGGTCTAGGGTGGCTAATTTGTACATCCACATGGCAGATGTCTAATATGAGACAGGAGAAGTCTCTCTCCATATATCCCAAAGCTTCATCTGAGTTTCAGATTGAAACAAAGAAGATGGAACATTTTGCTTCACCTGCTTTTGCAGTGGCTTAGGAATGAAAATGCATGAAGAGACTTGCTGCTTTTAAAATGTTTGTGCTCTCTCAAAGGCTGATCATTGAGGCTGTTCTGAGCACTGTTTTGTAATGGAACAAAGCAAGGTGAAAGTTTCTTGAAATCTGGAGAGTTTAATATGAGCAGATTGCTTCCATTATATTTTAAAAGACTTTATTATTTGAAAGAGAATTCTCCTTTGTTCCAGGACTACTTATGATTTATGACTCTTCAAAAGCCTTCTGAGCTATTTATTTCTAGTAATGTCTGCTCTGAAGTTCTAAAAAATTCTTTCTGATAGTATTCTGGTCCTGTTTCCATTTTAATCCAAAATCTTTTTAATGGATAGTCCTCATGGGAACATGGAGGCAGTATTTAAGATAGGAACATGTTTAACCTTTGCAAAGGGTAGATGCTAATGCTGTTTTGTAATCTGCTGCTTGCCTAATCCTGCATCCATATCCTTTGATCTCATTCTATTTACACTGACTTCTTCAAAGTTTTAGGACCATGTCCAGTGGAAGAGCTTCCACTGGTTTCTTTAAGCTTCATTAAGGATTAAAGCTGCATATTTAGCTGCAAGGAATTTGTATAAAATAATTCTAACATTTGTAGTGCTGGACTATATCTGCTAAAGTGCTGGAATTCTACCTTGTAACAGTAGGGTCAGATCCATTTTCATATAGATAATCACAGAATGGGTCAGGTTGGAAAGGACCACAGTGGTCATCTGGTCCAAGTTCCATGTTCGGCAGAGTCATCTCAGAGCACATAGCACGGGATTGCATCCAGACGGTTCCTGAATATTTCCAGTGAGAGACTCCACACCCGCTCTGGGCAATCTGTTCCAGTGCTTGGTCATACACAGTAAAGAAGTTCTTCCTCTTGTTCAGGTGCATCAGTTTCTGCCTGTTGCCTCTTGTTCTATCGCTTGGCACCACTGAGAAGAGCCTGGATCCATCCTCTGACACCTCCCTTCAGATACTCACAGACATTGATGAGGTCTCCTCTCAGTCATCTCTCTTGAGGCTGTACAGACCCAGCTGTCTCATAAGAGAGATGCTCCAGTCCTTGTTGCACTCCACTGAACCCACTGCAGGAGCTCCATGTCTTTCACATCCTGAGGAGCCCAGAATTGGACACAGCACTCCAAATGCCTCACAAGGGCTGAGTAGAGAGGAGGATCACCAACTTTGACCTGTACTCCAGAATATCATTGGCATTTTTGACCCCCAGGGCACACTGCTGGCCCATGGACATCTTGTTGTCCACCTGGATGCCCCAGGTCCTTCTCCACAGAACTGCTTTCCAACAAGTCAGCCCCTAGCCTGATGCATGGGGTTATTCTTTCCACGTGCAGGACCCTGCTTTTGCCTTTGTGCAGTTTCAGACCGCTCTTCTCTGCCCTGTCTCCAAATAGGCTAAAACTACCTTACGAGTTATTCTTGAGTGACTAAAATTTCTCTGATTTGGAAAAGTGTATGACATTTATAAAGCAACTAAAATGAGTAGTCTGCTACTAGGCTGTACTGTGTTATTTTTAGTATACTACTTTTAAAAATAACATTTACAAAAATGATAACACAGCCTTATAGAGAAAGCATTGCTTTCATATGCCATAAACACTGAAAATTCTTTGGGCAAGCTGTAGATTTTCCCTGCTCCTGACTGCACCTACTTAGAGGGCACTGGATAACATTGGGTGTAAGCCTGGGAGTTCATAAGTGGTTTTATGCCAATTCCTTGGCAAAAGTGATTCATACCACACTTGTATAAGAGTCTGATGAGTCTTAACAATGAAAATTACCAAGATGAGATGAAAGCCTAATGCAATTCATTCTGCTTGGAAGAGTACTCATTTTTTAGTGAAGTGCCTGAGTAGAAGAGAAGATGGCTCACTTTGATCATGAATGATGTCTGATGTGGTCTGAAAATTTTGCAAAAGTTTTCTTGCCTTACCTGCTAGGAGCAGCTTCTGTGGGCTATGAAGTGGAATAGCTACAGAAAGCTTGAAGGTGGTTTAATGGGTGAGGTCACACAGCAGAAAGAACAGGTGATTCCACCTGTGTTCCTGTGATCAGAAATTTCAGGTCTACTGAGGCCATCTTCACTTGGTTGTCTGAAAGAGAGACTGCATTTTTCTGCAGTTCTCCAGCTCAACAGATTTTCCAGAATTTGTTTTTCTCCTCTCTTCCTAACCCTGATGTAATTTGCTAAGACACAGACAGCTCATACATTACTGCTTCCCTAAGACAGTGCTGTTCTCCCCCTTTGTTTCCTATTTTGACTCACATGGAAATAGCAGCTAACTTGCTCAGGGGAAGACAGCATTCCCTGACCCTGGGGTTCCTAATGTTTTGACTAAAGCTGCAGGTTAGAGACCCAGTTAAATTGTGTGTACTTCTCTTAGATGAGCTCAAACTCAGTGAGTCCTGGTGTGACATTTACTAGGTCATATTAAAATGAATCTGTGCAATCCAGATCTGAAGCAAAACAATCATTTTCAGTCTGATGATGATGAGTTCACATAGATTGACTTTTCTTGATTGCCATTTTCTAGTTCACTAGAATGCCAGTTACATTACTTCACTGAATGCATGGATACAACTCCATTTTAATGTTCACACCATCTCTATAAAATTTGCCCTTAACAATAACCTATTGCATTTCCTTTACTTCCATGCATGTTGTTTAGGTAATCAAATAAGAAATGGTTTAAAGTGCAATCAACCAAACTCCTGAGAGAAAGCATTCTTTCAAAATCTATATATATTTGTAAAAATGAATTCAGATTAAGAAATATTAAAAAACTTATTTGAACCACTGTCTCGAGGAGATTGGCAAATCTAACTATTTTGAACATGCTAAATGAAAAAATACTTTCAGAGAAAATAACTGTCAGTGAGGTCTAATATGTGATTCTGTTTTGTTCAAAATACACGTGTAGATAAATTATCTGAAGAAATTTGTTAACAGATGTACTAAGTGAAAGAGCCATCCAGCCTGAATTGCTAACAGATTAATTGGAGGCATCATGTGAAATATGACTAGGAGTCACAGTTTCCCCAGCAACACTCTTGCAAAGGACAGCAATAAATCATCGTGGAGAGAAAGAGGCATTATTCTTACCGAAATTTTTGTGCATACAAACAGTTTTGCCAAAGGCCTGGGGTGTACTTTGGGAAGTCTAAGGTCATTATAAAAAATAACAAGTTAAAGCAAAATTGTGTGCTAAAATTAGTGTGTGTCAGTGGAAACATCTTTTAAAGTCACTGGTCTGTTTTATTGGAGCAAGATACTTATGTCCTCAAAATATTTAGAAGCAAGAATGAACTGATTAGAGTAGGCAATTTAGATATGCCTTCCAGGGAATAGCGTTCCCTGAGGTGCTCTGCAAGAGCTCCTAATTCTCTGGCTTGCTTCAATTTTTTAACCAGTGGTTGTCATGCATAAGCATAAAATGCACCAGGCACAGATACCTCAGCTCTTTCTTGCTTCCCACGGGGACTGCCTAGCCCAAGTTCCTGACCAGAGAGACAGAATTCCTTTTGCAGAGGTGCCTGAAACAACTCTGAATGCTACTTGGTAAAAACGTCCTTGGTCATTTTCCAGAATGAATAGAAACATTATCTCAGGGAAATCCTCCTCTTCCATTCAGAAACTGTCTCTCTTCCAGTTGGCAATTGCATCTCCTGTTCTCCCACCCTGCAGAACATCACCATGTCCTGGGATAATGGCAGCAAGTCCAAGTTTACATGTGAAAGCTATACTGGAAAAGCAAGATATGTATTTTTAGCTATTACAAATGAGATTAAACAGTAGGAGATGGGGAAGCGTTAAAACTATGTGACCTCTCAAATATCTGTGGACCAACTGTTTGGGAACCTTTGAGATGGCAAGATACGCCACACTGTGAGCACATGTAACCCTGATGTTGTTTCCATTTGAATCCCTAGACTATTAATGCGTTAAAAAAATTAATTAAAAAAAGGAAAACAAACCAACCTTTTCCAAAAATAGTAGCCCTTTTTTTTTTTTTTATTCTTTTGTTTTTACACAGGGGTATTTTTATCACTAATTTTGAAACAGTTTTTGTTGTTTTTTCAAGGTGCCCTTGAGACTACAATGTGGTTGGCAGGAACACTAAAATGTGCTAGTATCAGAAAGAATGGAGCACTCTAGATCCTGTTTCATGCCAGCACATATCAGGCAAATGCTTTTTCCCTTTTGGCAGTTTTTGTGAAAATTTTGCAGGTGAGTGATTTCACTTGTCTTTCAGTTTTTGTATGGCTTTAACATGGATCATGCTGGCTGGAGTTTGGAAACAACAAATATTTTGAGAACCTCAGCTGAAAAGTAAGGATTTTCTTTTTCTCCACTGAACTGAAAATACAAACTTGGCAGGGAGTAATGTCATGCTTGGCCATATCACTCAGTCACTATTGAAACAGAAATGTCCTTTTGCAGAGTTCGTCCAACAGTGTCACTGAGAAGGAGGGATCATCCTAGTGCAGACAAGACAGAAAAGACAGGATGAAAAGAATCTTTCCCAGCTCTTCTAACATTTTGCTCATGTCTTTTTTGAGTTTTGTGCATTCCAAAGATTAATGTGAATTACTTTCTCCTTCAAATCTGTAGTTGAAATGTTGAAAATAAGATACCATATTTGGTAAGAATAGTTTTCATTCAAAACAAAAGTAAAGCCTTGTAAAAGTACCAGACTATCCAAATTCCACTATCATTATCTTAATTGCCCTTGAGTAATGTAAATAGCTCATGTGGACCCATCATATATTTCATAAAATTTAAATTTTGGACCTTTTATGAATGTCTATTTAACTCATCAGGCTTCTTAAGAATGTGCAGAAGAATTTGCTTAGTATCTGAATCTCTGTCTGAATAGAAATGATGATATCCAAAAAACAAATCCAATTGCCAGTCCCACAGCCAGTTCCTGACAAGAAAAAACAGATAATTTTTACAGACTCACTGAAGGGTAATATAGCCAAATATGAGGATTCCTTTATGTAAATTTTAACTCAAGACCAGGACCATGAGGAAAATTATGAGTTACTATTAATAATTGCATTATTACTAAAAGCAATTGCAATTTAATTTACAGCATTATAATGGAGAGCAGAATGAACTCTACTGCTAATGTTGGAAATAAATCAAGCAAGTAAAATCGTGAAACCCTTTTCCTGTAACTTTCTGGAGTCTGCTGCTAATATCCCCTCTTTCTACAATGTCACCAGTCTGATGGAAAAATTAGACATCTACAATAAGAGTCATCACAACATCAACACTGAAAAAAACTTTTGGTGTGTGGGCAGATGAGAAATCAATGCAGAAAGCAAGCGGGTCTATAGAATCTGAGAGGCTTTTACCCTGTTTGTGTGACTTCAGTTATAAAGTCATAGCCCTGGCACCACATTCACTTTGGCTTGCAAACAATTTATCTCCTCCCTGTTCCTAGCAGTTCCTGTACAGTCTAGATGGCACACAGGGCATATTGTTGAGATTTCCTCCCTTATCAACATGGTAGCAAATTAAATGCAACTTAGTTTAGAAGAAACTCCTGTGTTGCTTTTTTTTTTTTTGCATTATGCAAAAGGAAAAAGCAAAGCCACAGTTTCTCTCATTTTCTGCCTATTCTTCCCTTTTCTCTCTCCTTGTTCTCTTTTTTCAAAAAAGAAATACTTTCAAAACAATTGCATGCACTTAATTGAGACGTGGTTAACAGCAAGATGTGACAGAAGTATGTTTTGTTGAATAAGTGGAACAGGAAAACTAATTCCCTTGATTTAAAACTTTCAATGTTTCAAGTTTAATTGGTAAAAAAATTATTTCTTGCAAGTGATACCACTGGAGCCAACCTTATACAGTTTCCCTTAACTACCACTGGCTTCTTAACGAGGTCTGTGTGTTGTTTTTTAGGACTGACTGTTTTATCCAATGTAGAGGGAGTCACCCTGCAATTACTGGATCTGAGCTAATCTCCTTCATCTGCATGCAGACCTGACTGTAAAGTATGAGATCATGCAATGACATCAGTGTACCCAAACTCAGATCAGTGGACTGTATACATACAATTATATTCAATCACATACAGAATATTGGATGTTGTTTCAAAATATGTGAAAACGTATGTGTATTTTGCACAAAACTCCCTATTTTGGTGGACCTGGCAGGACAACCAGTCCCCCCAGCGCAATCCCATGCCCACACCAAGGATGGGCTGAGACACTAAATAGTCTTAGGCAGAAGGATCATCCAGCCTGGTCCCTGCTCTGCAGCCCAGCACCACTGCCTGCCCCATAGCTGACCCACAGCCTGGGCTTTGGAGTATATGGGTGTGAGGGCAGATGGGGACAAGAGACTGAAGATGTAGCACTTCTGCTTCAAGTTCCTTACTTTGGGATCTCACCTTGTTCAAAGAATATATCAGCGTGATTTTTTAATGGTATGTTTTAACAACATAGCTGAATCATTCCTGAAGAGGGAACAGATAAGGTGCTTCATGTAAGAAGTGTTATCATGTATGCTCTGTTATAATGCATGAGTAGTTATATCTTTGTCTGTTTTGAAGGTCTTTGTCCCTGATGACATTATTAATATGTTGTTTTATTACCAAAGCGAGAACATGTGATCAGAACTAAGCCTTGTGCACCAAACTCTTACTTTACATTTTGTTTTTAATCTCTTAAATAATTCTACCACATTTCTCAATTTAATTTATACACTTGATGGTTTTCTATATAGGAATTATTCTTTCTTTGTGGTGTTGAAGGAACTTTGATTCCATAACGGCCATGTGGTTTATCAAAATGAAACAAAGTGGAGAATTTTCTTGAAAGCCTGGGCCATCTATCAAATGTAATTGTTTTTCTGGTACAAAAAACCCCTACTACACAAAACATTTTAAGGTATTTTGCAGGTACTTTACTACTATATACCTTCAATAGCTGTTACTAGGTGCAAGACACCAGCAGAAAATGGGAGATGAACACAACCCAGCCATACCTGGAGTGCCTTTGAGATGATTGAGGGGACACTGACCACGGTGAACAACAGCACGGGAAATGCTCTTCTGCAAAGTGCAGATGCTGTGCTAACTTGGGGACCCAGCCTAGAGGTGAAAGGATGGCTGCTGTGTGTGGAAACGTGCCCAGACACACGGTGTGGAGTGAGCAGCTGGGACAGAGCAGGGGGAGGCCTGAGGTGCAGACACCACCGAGAAGAGCAGGGTGCCCATGCCCCAGCATAGTCTGTACTGCAGACAGCACCACCTTTAGTACCCTGCCTAATTAAACTCAGTCCAAATCAGAGGTTGTGTGCTTTTCTGCTGCTCACTTGAATCCTAGGACTCATTAGGAAACAACAATAATTCCAGGGTGATTCAAGCAGAACTTAATCCAACCTTTGAAATATGCATGGGGCAGCAGCGGTTTTAGATTCAGACTCCCCATCATGTAAATTATTAGGGCTTTTTCTCAAATAATTGCCAGTTCACATCTTCACCCGTTATAAATCACTTAATTTTCCTGTAGTTATGTCAGTTTATGCCACTGAAAATCCAGTCTGATAACATAATTGGAAATATGGGATAAAATGCTGATCTTCAAGAGCATCATAGTCTCTTCACACAGATGTTTCCATAGTAACATAACCATCGTGATGCAACCATAGTGAATGGGGTTTTAATGTGATTTATTTCCTCTTTTGTGATTTTTAAAATGAAATAATTAGGATTGAGACCATATAGAAATAATACTAATTGATCCACAAGTACAAGGAAGGATTTGGCAAAGTAAATATGATTATGTGTCTAAGGGGGACGTACAGACATGTTATGAAAGAGAAGTGGGAATATGATCTTTCTCTAATAGACCTGTACTTTAGATTTAAAAACCTTGGCTGTGTTTATGTAGATGTATAAAAGCCTCCATCAACAGCGTTATACATTCTTTACAAGTATTTTCTCACCAACCAGAATAATATATGAAAGTGCTAAATCAGCTGCCTCTGCCTCACCTGTCACAACCAGAGCCAATCTCCTGCCATAATCACCCCAAGTCAGTGAACATCCCTGCATAGGCCTGTGTCCCAGTGTCTTTCTCCCAAATGCCAAATTCCTTGATCTGTAGGACTAATGATGCCTGGTTTCCTAAAGTTTTCTATCTCAGGTATACAATGCACTGCAGTTTCTAACCTAATTATTTTTGATATTTATGGCAGTCATGATAGCCCTCCTGTATGAATTCTCTGCCCCTTAATACAAATTGGACTCATTCATCACCCATTAGAAGAACTGAAAGTCCTCTTCCACACCTTTTTTTTGAAACTTTTAGAAAATTAACATATTTTAGGCCATTATCCTAGTAAACTCCATAAAACATGGTTTAAATTTCCATGGGCTAAAAAGTTACCACAAGCGAGTGGGCAGAGATGTACACTTGCTGTGAAGACATACATTTCTTCCTTATGAAAAAGATAAATGAACTTCACAATATATCTGAAAAATAGGAATTTGAAACTTCTGTAGGTTAATCATCTCATCTGTAAGGCCCTTCACCGCTTGCGTGCTGCCCTGTCCCAGATCTGCCATGCACTACAGGAGCACAGGGATGGTGGGATGACCAAGCCATTGGCTTGGAAAATGTTGAGAGCTGGAGGTGCTGTACAGGAGAGGAGAAACCACCTCTGAAGAGGAGAACTGGTCACTAGAGGCAGGATCCACCTAACCAGCTATTTAGATTTGCCAGGAGAAATTAATTCACTGCCTCCAGGAAAAAAATTGCTATCTTGTTTGGATATTTCCCACAGTAGAGTGATTTTAGGAGCTTTCCCCAACCACAAATGATTTCTGAGGCACTTACTGTAACAACCACGCTGATAAAAAATAGTGTGAATAAACCAGGCATTATCAACAGCCACATGTTGCTACATATAAGATGGGGACACCTAAGTTTTCTAAAACTGAATGTGTTTAATTCAGATTTGTGTAGTCTTTTCAGTTTTACCTGGTGCTGGTACTTCATTTGGGTTTTTACTGAAGCCTTGACCGTGATTTTCAAACTAGCTATCCATCCTTTCCCAGAGGAAAACCCAGGAGAAATTGCTACTCTCCAAAACCCTTGCATGCTCTTCTCCTCACACAAGGCTCTGCCTTCTCTGTGGAGAGGAGCTGTGCCCTGTCATGAGCTCCCAAGATGACCTTCAGGGTGCTGCAGGGCACCTGGGGGATTGTACCCCCAAAACCATGCCAAAAAGTTGGGCAATGAGGAGCAAATCCAACCTGCCAGCACGGGGGACCTTCGTGCTCTTCCAGGGCTTCCCCTGAGGTGCTGCCAGGGTGAGCTGGGAAGCTGCACAGCCCCAGGCACAGGGGACATGCAGCCTCTTCACAGCTCAGGATTTCAGGGTTTAAAAATGACCCAGTTCCTAGATTAGATGCAAGTAAACAATAGCCTCTCTGCTAGCCCATCATCACTGAGATGGATTGATTTTGTTCCTGAGCTGGTGGGTTGTTTTTGAGCTCTAAGAGCATCAGAAACAGGGGATGAATGTGATGCTACACAGTGCTCTGTCTCAGAGAGGTTCTCAACATCACAGCTGGACCCAATCTTAGGAGATGGAATAACATGCCCTTAACATCTCTGTGACATTGAAATCTTGCACAGACTTACTGTCAAACCCCAAATTCTGCTCAGTTTTATGATGACTTTACATTTAGTGCACATTTGCAAAAAAAAATCCAGATTTGGGACCTAAGTGAAAATCAGATGTGCAGGTTGCAACATCCCGTTAACCTGCAGGGGTACTGGGTTGGAACAGAGAAGTGTCTGAGCTCCCACAGGGACAGCAGCAGCCCTCCAGCAGGCAGTACCCCTCCAACAGCCACATTTGCCCACGTGGATGGACAGGAGGTGTCTTCCAGGTCTGCCCCAGAACAAGCCGAAGCTGGGCAGGTGGCGGCATCACAAGCTGGCCTCAAAATCAAGGCACACTGGAAATCCAGGCATGTGGCTCTTGCCCATGGCAGAGATTAGGTGCCACGTACAGAATATTAAGCCCTGCTAAAATTTCCCTGTTTGGTCTAGCTATCCCACATTTCAGCTTTTGTTGAGCCCTTGAAAACAACCTGACCCAACAAAGTGTTTTCCTCAGAAGTGTAAAAAGAAAATAATTTTGCAAGTACAAAATGGAAGCAAGCTTGATATTAAAGGGGGTCTGCATGACTAAAGAATTGTTTTGGTTTTAAGCCTAAAATTTAAGGGAACGTAAATCAAATAATATGGTCTACTGTCTTTTGGCATTTTCAGAGAGAAATCGCAATATTTATTTAGAAGTGTCATTCATTGACTGTGTTTATTATTTTAGTTTTGGTTTTTGTTCGAGTAGAATTTCACAACAAATTTTAGAATGTGTGTTTTTAGTGCTTATTGCTGCCAGCTGGATGACAGAATAGACAATATTATTAAGGATTATAGGATCAATAATCCACGTGCTAAGAAGGATTTATGTAAGAGACCATAACAGCTTAAGCTTCAATAAATAACAAGTAACAGAGGAGAGAAATAACAGACATTATCTAAATAAAAACAACAACATTTTTATATACCAGAAAGGAAAATAATGCATGCACTATTAAAATCAATAAACATTTTAAAAATGGTAAATAAAATGCATACTCTTGATTTGTAAGCACTTTAAGTACATATTTTCATGAACTGAAATATATTTTGAGGTCTGAAAGACCAGAACAAAAGGAGCTTTTCTTGTCTCTGCCCATTTTATCAGCTTCCATGATAAAAAAGAATTTTTCCTTTTTCACTGTTTGAAGCTCAAATCACAATCCCTGAGGGAATTCATGAGGAAGCAGAGGAGGTGAAAATAAGCTCTACATTTGAATACTACAAAAGCCAAGACTTCACAAAGGTATATTGGAGTTGATACTTCATTCAGGTATTTTTTTATTTCCCCCACATTCCTTTTTATGTGCAGTAGTGCGCTTCCTCTTTTGCAGAGAGAACATCAGTCTAAACACTGAACATCCAGGCTTTCATGGTTTATAAAAAGATGTAAATGTGATCAAAACAGTTTTTTTTTTTTTTTTTTGCCTCAGAGATATAGCAGTAGCTTTGATTTCCTTAATTGCACGCATCACTCTGGAAAGGTCATAGTCTAATTCTGGTTACTATTCTGGGAGCAGAAGAAATAATTTTGAGGTTTTTTTGCCTGCTTTCACAATCCAGCAAGGCTTCCTTCTTTCTTTTACAGGAACAGCCACATCCTCCAGAGATTTGACTGGCATGTGACTAGTCAGTCAACAGGAAATTATTTACAGTTTGATTTTTAATTACTTCTGATAACATGAATGCCTGGAAAATTGTAATCCAAGGATGAACCTCCCACACACTGGGAAAATTCAGATCATTTAACACTGTGTTGCCACTTCTTATTTACAAGCACACCTACCAAGCCAGGCTACAATGTCTCTGGTTTTCTTTGGTTTGTTTTCCCATCCTGTGTGTACAGGAAACCCTGGGCAGGGCTCAAAACAAAACAACAACAGATGACATTTTGCAGATGACCTCCCCATGCCTCAGGGATCACCAGTGACCCACAGGCCAAGAAACTGCCATCCACGTGGAATATCACGATTCTGTCCTGGGGGTGCAGAGGGCTGCAGGCTGCAGCTTGCTAACCCTTTTGGCCTGGATCCAGCAATACATTTGTGCTTGCCAGTAAACACCTGAGTTGGTGGCTTTGGCTGGGTTGCGAATGTCAGAGTGCTCTGTTGGAGGACAGCCAGAGCACTCAGCACCGTGCACTGATTTCAAGAGGAAAGAGTATGGAGAAAGTTAATCTGCTTGGTGGTGATTAACAAAAGCTACAGATCTCTGTAATAGCTGGACTGATTTATTGCCTCCTGCAGTCAGTAGAAGTATCCCTTTGGTCTTAATGTGACAACACAAGGCTCCACATGATTAATCCACATGAATCTATCTAACTCTGCGACTTCTCTGGCTTTTCTTGGAATGGCATTGTCAGCTGATAAAAATCTGGTTCGTTCCACCATTTCACTAGTTTACCCCATCCCTTCCTTTCAAATGGGTTATGGATAGTACCAACAGATGCCTTCTTTATAGGCTTAACAAAGGCATCATCATAGTAAACCTACTTGCCAAGGTAATTTCTTTTATTGTTTTAGTTTCCTCAGTTCCTCTGAAACAATACGTCCAGCTTTGAAGAGCAGAGTGTTTGTAAATACTCTTTCAGAGAGCTGTTATGAGAAGTTTATAGTTCAGCAGCATACTTCGTGCATCCGGTTTTCTTCTCAGGATGTGACTACTCATGCAATTCTCTCCCTGTTGATTATGTCATTGTTTCAGACAGCTGCTAATTAGGGTTGGAAAACCTGGTGATTCTTCCTGCTTGGACAATTCTGAGTTGAGTGATAATTTTGGTGATGGGACTACATTTGAGAATTCTTCTGGTGTGGGTACATGTTTCCTTCCACTCATCTGTTGCCTGGAGGATTGAATTAGCACCTTTTTTCTTTCACACCAAAGGGTCAGAGGTCAGTCACCACTCTGTGCTTTCAAAGCAAAGGCAGGGATTTCTCTCCAGATGCTCATATCTGCAGAGTACACCTGCAGGACCCCAGAAGACACTTGCTAACCCCCATATGCTGCTGCTGCCTCCCAGGTGTGTCAGCAGCCCATCTGGCAGCCTTCGGCACTCCACAAAAAACAGTTTTGTTCCCTTGGTCTCTTCCCTGTGGAATGTATACTCCTGGTGTTTGCTGTGGGAAGTGGGGCAGGTGTTTTGAGGAGCAATGTTCTCACCAAAGGCTCTGCTGGCAGCTGAGCCAAGGCAGCCTGTCTGCTTGTGGAACACTGTAACCCAGGAGGAAGTTTTGGGGCTTTCCCAGAGGGGTCTTTACCATTGGAGGAAGGAGGCTGCAGCCTCACCTCTCTCAGGAAATCCCTGCAGTCCCAGCTTCTGGGAGGGAAGATGTCTCAAATTCAGCATGTGCCAGACTGCTGGGTTTCTCCATCCTGGCCAGCCCTGGTGCCTGGAGCTGTGCAGCCCTGCCAGCCCGTGCTCCTGCCCTGTGTCCTTGTGCACGCAGTGGTGCCTGAGGGAGGCTTCACCCATGGGGCAGCAGCTCCTCTGTGTCGTGCTGGGATAGACCCTCAGTGACAGCGCTATCGATGCTGGGCATTGTTCCCCTGAAACGCATCCCAGAAACACGGGACAAGGTTACATGCTTAAGCAAGAGTGTAATTCCCAGCACAAAAAGGGAGGTCACAAAAGCAAATGCAAATAAGCTGTGCAAATGCTCTTTTTCCCCGGAGTAGTCACTGGGCTTCATACTCATTTGAGCTCCTACTATAGCTTCTTTCTTTCCTTTTAACAGCCCAAAAAAGAAAGATATCAAGCCTGTCCCCCAGGCTGTGCTCAACCTGATGGGATGTTTAGGTTGTTACAATTAATTTTAATAACAGCAGGCCTTTAGCTCATGCTGATGCTTTGGAAAAAAATTAATTTTACTCAAAAACATTGACACCAGCGGTTCTGGTACTTCATTTTTCCTCTTCTTGCATTTTTTTTAATAATAGCTTTATTTTCTGAATTAAGGCTAAATCATCCACAGCAATTTTAGTCCTCTGAAAGGTATTTTTGGCAAGCATAATAATTTCTCAAGCATCTTTACCTGCCTTTAGTCACTTCAGAAAACAATGCCTCCAATTTGTTCTATGAATGCAAAAGAAAAGCCAGCCTGGGTCAGAACAATGGCACAGGTGACCCTATGCCCTGTACAGTGAAGCCTGTACCTTGGCCCAGTACAAGGAGTTCCCTGGTGTTCCCAGAAATGCTTAAGAAAAGGAGTTTGAAATGTGAGTCATTCTTGGTAGCTCCTTCTTCTCTCCTGGTGCCAGTGCCTCGGGGATTTGCCGAGCTGAGGCGGCTGCGGCATTTAATGCCCATCCTTGGTGCAGCCCTCATATAACCCTTCTCTCATCCAGTTGGGTTTTGGCCTTGGAAGCATCCTGTAACAATAAGTTCCAGAGTTTAATTTCCACTGTGTGAAAGAGGACTTCCTCTATTTATTTTCTGCTTGCAGCCTGCTAATTTTAAAGGGTGCTCTTAGTTTTGTGCTGAGGCAGGAGGGGGCAGTTACTCCCCACCCACCTTTTCCAGAACTTTTAGTATTTATACACCTCAGTCACCCTGCCTTGACTCCTTTCCAGACTCAGCAATCCCAGCCTGTTTAGTATTTTCTGGCACCATTGCCTTCCCATACACCTAATCACATACCCTCTGCATCTTATCTAGTTCTCCCCATGCTCAGCCATGTCCTGCTGTGAGGGAAAGAAAAATCTGTTTTTGCTTTCTGCAATATCCTTCTTCCCTTGCCATCTTTTGGCAGGCAATAATTCACAGGACATGCACCAGGGAGGTTTCCCAGGGACAGTGCAGGGCTGTTAGATGGACTGATTGGTCTCCCAGGGAAACCAAGTCCTGCTCTTTATATAGCATGGTCTGCAAGGACCTCTCCAACCAAAATCCCTGGGAGGCTTTATTCCTTCCTATCCCAATGGCTTCTCAGTGGGAAACTTTCAGTCCCCAAAGCTTCCTCCCACCAGAAATCATCTCAGCCAAGGAGGACATGAAGGGTGCTTGGAGCAGCTCTGTGTACATGACAGACCCCTGGTCACCCAGCTTCAGCTCAGCACCTAAGTGGAGAATATTTTACTTTTTTAATTAGAAACTCTTTCCTTCTTTTTTTAAAAACAAAGAATTGGTGTGTAGCCTTAATCAAATTTGCTCCTGAGTGGAGTCTTGCCAGGCAGACTATTGCCCTGGAAAATCCTGTTGGCCACAGGGTTTCACAGCTTTCTCAGATGTGAGGAGAAATTTGAAGCTGAGACAAGAAGTACTGAAGGCCCAAATGCCAGGCCTGGAGTCATTTTAACTTGTTTGATAATACCAGGTCTCCTTCCTCTGTTATTTGTGCTGGATTTGCTCCATGGGTTTCCATTGAGCCAAACATTTCTGGGGCTGGAGAGAAGGCGGGAGATGGAGCTGGCCCTTTGTGCGCAGTGGGCTGACAGCCAGCTATTGAGGGGAGCTGAGGACCTGGTCAAGGGACGGCAGTGACATTTACCACGGCAGAAAAACTGGCTGCTGGCAGTCCTGCTTCCTTTGCTGAAGGGACAGGATGACTGGGCAAGCAGCTTTTGCAGGGGAAACGGAGCAGGAGGAGAACAAATCTCTTGTTTCTCTTTGACTTTCCATTTTCCTCATCTAAGTAATGATCTTCCACTGTTTCCCAGACAGGGTAATGCTTTGTCTGAGATGTTATTGCCAAATATCTATCTTAAATGTCACACACACACAGAGAATAGAGTGCATATAGGCAAAGCCCTAGATATGAAGGGGTGCTGAGGACCAGAAGATGACAGTGGAATGACACTCCTGGTGTGACATTACAAGCACTGGTGTTAAGTGGAGCCATCTTCTTCTGCCAAGATATCTGAATGAGCATCTGTTGTTGCTGACTAAATGGTGGTATAGATTGAATTAATCCTTGTGACATGGGAGCTCTCAGTCAGAAACAATAGCATCATCTGGAAGAGTTAATTCCTGGAATTGTGTTGCCTATCACCCTGACCAACACCCATTCAAGGCAGGCATCGTGACAGGATGCTGTGTGGTACCTAATTCCTCCACCACTCCATTCCTCCACCACTCCATTCTTCTTGCTGTCCCCTGCTTTAATTAGGTACCATTAATCAGCCACTGATTAATGAGGACCCCATATCAACATGTCCAGCAAAATAATACAGCCAGAGCAAGATCCGTCCTTGCCACTTGAGCCTTGTGTGCCAGTCCATATGGAGCTGCATTGCACTTGCAGCTGTTGATCAGGGAGCTGTGGGCCCATCCAACCCCCATTCTTTAAATAAGTGGCATTTCTTTCTCTCCCTCTTCTGCTTCCACCACAACAATGAATGTCTGTGAGCAGATGACTGAGGTCTCATTCTGCTCTTTGCTGTACAAATGGGAATAGGCATGGATAAATCTTTCAGAGATATTTTTAAGCCCAACGTCAAGATAGAAGACAAATGATATTTTCTAAGGCTTTGGGATACTGAAACCTCTAGAAGTTGGAGGATGTAGAAGAGAGAAGACAGAGCTCTCCTAAGATATTTCCTCTGGTTATTTCCATGGAAGTTAGCTAAACTGTTTTACAGGTTAGATTCAGCTGTGGGGTTTATTTTAAATGTCAATGGGTATATATTTTTATAATTTAAAATTTTCTCCATGTTACTTACCTGAAAATAAGGTAATCAATCTTTCAATTTTGTATTGAGACATGCTGGTTAGACCATTGATTGTGGTTGATTTTCTACATCAGAAATATTTTAATCATAATGTGCTAAACACTGGGTGCTCAGTCAGGCACAAAGTTCTCAATGCATAGAACTCAGTGAAGGACTGGTGTCTGAGTAGTAAGTAGGAGACAAATGCTGAGAGGAAGAAGATGGAAAGTTAATTGTTGGGAAATTGTGTTTATTTAAAATAGCACACAAAATGATGATGGATTACACGCTTCTTTCAACTATTCATTAATTGGCTTTTCCAATTGCATCAGTCTTATATGGTAAATATTGACCAATTCAAAAAGTAATGTCAATGACAGATCTTTAAAGAAAGTGGGATGTTCTGCCATGTTATCAAGCTATTACTGGCTGCTGTTTATTCAGTGTTTGCGGCAATCACTATGGCACAAGGACTTCAGAGTATCTTTCTTTTTGTTCTAGTTATTTGTTTTCTGTTGTATGTGTTTGCTGCACAGCATCAATCCTAGTTTAGGATACAGCCTTTTGTCTCTTGAAATTATTTCAGTCTTTCATAAAACACACTGAAAAACTGACAGAAATTCTTAGAAGGTCATAAAAATTTAATACTTCGTTGCTTCACTTCTGGTTTCTTTAATCTTCTCCTCCATATGCAATTGATAGCCACTGCATTTTGGAACAAGATATAGGATGGTGGCTTTGAAAATAAAACTGTCTCCTCTATTGCAATAACTTATTATAGTTGTTCTTCTTTGTTTTCTGCAAATTGTCTTTGTGAAAATCATCTTTGACTTGCAATCATTTTCTGGGCTTTCTGGCTACAATGCATACTGCCCAAGAGACAAAGTGACAATGGTCCCGAGGAAGGAAAATTTAAAATTTCATTGAGTACCTGTGGTGTCTTAGTATTTTCCATTTTTGGACTCTCTCTAGTTAGTATTTCTACAACAGTTTCATCCCAACTAGATCTGACACTCTGGATATTGCTTTGAATAGTAACTCACCACATTTTTGGGAGCCTATCACCCCTGACATCACGCATCTCACACACCAAATGAGACCAATTTATCCTGGGCATATGGGACTCACTTTGTAAAAGATGCCTGCATTTCCCACGTCCGGTGCATCTGGAACACCACTGCTCAAACAGACAGTGTCTAAACATGTTTTTTCTAATATTCATTTCCATCCCTTTTCCCTCTTGTCTTGTATTCTCCACTTCTTGACACAACTCTCTCTATTTGATAGTCCTGCCCTTTTTCACCATTAGACTCACAGAAGTACCAAAGAGCATAGTCTTCATTCACTGGAAAGTAAAACCTTCTGGAATTTCCTGATTCCAAAGCAGGTGTCAAAGAAAGATAGGGAGATCTTTCCCTAATGAAGACCACTCCTCAATGTGATTCTGATTATCTCTTTGGTGAAAAGCTGTTGTCTCCTACTCAGGATAACAACCTTACTAGTTTGACCTTGAAATGTTCTTTAAACTAACCGTGATGGCAGCATAAGTAGTTTGATTCTTTACTGTAATGTATCACTTATACTGGAACCCAATTACAAATAGTCCAGCCAGAGAGTCCAAGGTCTGGCCCCAGTCTGTAGAACATGTCAAGGCTGCTGTATGTAAAATCTGCCTGATGATCCAGTTTTACCTGAACTACAGCCAGAGAAAGGAAAAAACCTTTCAAATATTTGTTTGAATTTGTAAAGATATTTTTGACAGCTAGGCTTGCATATTTTAGAGTAAATATGGTAACATTGAAGTTTACCTTTATAAATATCCACAGATGTCGGATTTGAAGTTTACCCATGTGGGTATTTATTCATCCAGTCAGTGCTGAGAAATTGTATTCCTAGATTTCTGTGACCAAATAAAAGAAATGGTTACATACAGATTGACTAAGTACATCTGAAAAAAACCCAGATTTTTTGAGGATGCAAGTTTTCTGTTAACACTGTTGAAACTGAACAATTTAAATATATTTTAAAGTGAACAATTTAAATATATTTTAAAGTTTTCTTTTCATTCTTAATTATTCCCAGAGCATTAATTACAGCAATGTTTTAAATGTCCTCAAAGAGGGCTCTTGAACGTGGCTGCTTGTTCTATGTTCACTTTCTGAACCTTAGAAGCTAAAGTGGAGATGAAATATAACCTCATTAATTAACAACATTTATTTTATGCATTTGTAAAACTGTTTAAAAAACATTTCCTTATATATATTAGATAGACTATGCTCTATATTAGCTAAACTTCAATGTGAAATAATCAGGAGCATTGCAGTAAACAGGCATTTCCTTATGTGAATAATTTGGTCTCTGAATACGCTTGAGCAAAGACTACTGAAATGTATCTGTGTGCTTTGACTGACAGTCAGTGCTTATCTGATGCTCAAAAGCTATTTATGACATTCATTTCTATAAGTAGCACAGAGCTTCTAGCATGCCGGTGAAATGCATTTTTGGGTGACATGGGCAATCCTTCATCTCTCTGTAGGCTATAGAATTCCCACATAATGTTGTAGTAAAAACATCTGCAGCTCAGTGTAAAGACAATGATCACAGTTTTTAGAACCTACATGTTTAGAGTTGCTGCCTCTTTCTTTTAAAGGATAAATTACTTCATATGCCACAAATAAAAAGTAATGCATCTTTGGACCAAAGTAATATTTTTTGGAATTCAACTATGAATTCATTATCTGTTTTGCTGTTTCTGAAAAGAGAAAACAAAGATCTGAAAATCCACCAGGGTTTCAGGCTGCTGTGGTCCTGGTGGTTTAGAGCTGCCTTCACTAATGAAAAAAATTAATCCCCTTCTAATGCCCCACTTTTAAAACTATCCTTTATTTTAAGCTTTTCAAGATGCTCGTGTTCCTGTCAGTATCCGATGATATTCCTATAACATAAGTAAAATCTTTTGGAATGAAGGAGAACAAAACAAAACCATAAACACTTTGTTATTGAGAAAGCACATCTTTCTGAAGAACAACACCTTTATTTTCATTTCCCTCAAAAAAGACAGTGTGCAATATGCTCATAACAGTGACCATACTGGAGGTGGTTTACTATTTTTATAATACTCATAATTGAGTTGTCACTGGCTCCTGCACTGTAGGAACAGCTAGACAGCCTCTGAATATTGTGAACACACTTGTACTGAATCTTACAAGTGCAGTATTCCCTACTGATGCTGATGGTCGGTGTTGACAGGAGCTCCATGGTGAGCTACTTCATGGCCTGGTACGTCTTTCAGTCTGAGTATCCATTGTCTCCAGACATTGCAGATGTATCTGTTAGACTTTTCTTCTAAGAATATTTAATTACCAGAGATATTGTCGGTGATGGCAAAGGGGAAGAAGTCCTTTTTGACAAATCTAGAGCCTTTGCTTCACCTGAACCAGTCACCTACTACAGTAATAGTAGTACATTTTAGATTTATCTCACAGATTGGTGCTGGGGCTGTAGTAAAATAAATGCTTAGTCTCAGATTCACCACTGTGAGTGGCTTCCTTTAGTCTGCTGCTCACCTCTCTGACTGCCTTCATTATAAAATCATATCCAAGCAGGTCAGCCCTGGAAGATAAATCATGTCAGCACAAAGCTGGTTTGTGAGCTCTGATTTATTTGCTTTTTTAGGCCTTCAGGGCTTGTGAATCTCCACACATTGTAGTCTGCACTTTGAGACCAGTCTGCTCTGAAGGGTTGGATTTTTTTCCCTAATTAGAGCACAAGTAAGTTGTTACTAAAACATTTGTGACAACATGAGATGAGTAATAAAAGACATGAGGTCTGTCTCCCAGGCACGATGCTACAAGAAGCTGCAATATCATTATACGGGTTGATTTGAGCTCATAGAAAAATTTTCTGTTGGGGTCAGATTGGATGCAACTCATGGGTTGCTGGGGTACCTTTGCTGCCGAGGTTTTGTAAATTTATTACATTTCTGTTTTCAGAGCCCTGGAAATTCACTTTAGTGAATTTACATAGCATTATTCCCTTTCGCGTTGATTTTGCTGTTTCCCCAGGTGTCAGTATCATAGCCTGTTTTATTAATGAAGCAAAGCCAGCCTAAAGAGTCATTATCTTTTTGCACTTTAGGATGTTTGTATTAGCTCTTTCAGCTCATGTGCTATGACTAGGTATAATCCAAAAGCTGAGGTGTTTGTGTAGAAAGAAAAGCAAACCTGGATACTGAAGTCCTTTACCTGCTATTAGCATATACTCCTTCCCTGTCAGGTGACAGGAATTAATCTCTGTCCCAGAGGTGTGTCAAATAAAGCAGTTGGGAGAGGGATAGATGTGTCAGTGAGCTGCAGCTTGGAGACACCCTGCTGCAGAGGGGAGCTCACTGTGACCCGAAGGACTACAGGGGTCTCTGCTTCCACAGTGGCAGGGAACCAATGGCTCACCCACATGTGATTCTGGCCCCCAAAATCAAAGGGAGGTCTCTGATTCTCCTGGCTGCAGGAGTCTCACTTTGGCTCTGCTCTGAGCTCACATACACCCTTTGCTGGGTATTCTTCTCTGTGTGCTGCACGACGGCATCCAAACCTCACGGCAGTTATTGAACTCTCTCCATTGCCCAGAAGGATGATTGAAGCCAAGCCATAGTGGACACTGAATGTGTTTTGAGAGCAGGAGTAAAAAAAGGTCATAGAAGGAAGGAAAAAGTAAGTTCACTGGATTCCAACAGATACAACAAACATCAATACGAATACAAAAGCACACTGGGTTTAACAGTGCAGTACTGTCAATTGTGTTTATTCCTTTGAATTCAAGCAGGAAGGAAGGGATTTTTGTGGCTCTGGCACAGGGCCAGATGGTTTGCCTTTCCCCAGCTCGCAGCTTTTGGAAACAGGAACTGACTTATGCCAGCAGTGCCTCCTGCCCCTGCCTCTGCCTGCCCACAGTCTGGCTGGAGCTGCCCTCATCCCAGCCCCTGCCACTCCACTCCCTGTCCTGGCAGCCACTCATGGCTCTCCTCATTCAGCCTTCATGGTCACACAGGGCCATTTCCAGGCCCACATCTCTACGGATGCTTGCACTATAATGTGTGCCCTAACAAGTTGTGAGCATTTGAAATTGGCTGTGGAATGCAGCAAAAGTGGTCTCTTCAGGGCTCCTTGAGTAAACAGAGTGTGCATTCTTCCAAAGAAATACTTAAAAGATTTTGGACTCCAGGTACAATTATTAAAGCAGCAATTTTTTTTTCCATTTTTAACTCCTCAGAAATGGAGAGTTTATTTTTGCATTTTTATAAATATCTAGGCCTTGTGGTAACCCTTTGTAGAATAGTACATTTTTATTTCTGATAATTGCTGGAAAGTGACATTCCCATTAATCCTCACTAGTACTGTTCAAGGATTTAGAAACCGCTTTTAGATACGAGCACAGCTCTGCAAATCCCCTAAGGCAGAGCCATGGGTAATGGGAATATAGAGGTTACTTGAGTCATGAAATGCGAACTCTGCATCCTGTCAGGTGGTGTTGCAGAGAGGGGAGAAAGGAAAACAATGGTGTTTTCATTCCTTTGAAAAAACACTGCAGGAATGGGGAGACTACACTGTTGCCTGCAAGAAGTTAGAGATTTCCCAGTGTGGTCAGATGACCACTTTACACTGGCAACTGCATAGTGACAAGGCATGCTGAGAAATCCAAGCCAGGATCATTTGGGACTAAACTGATTTAAATCTCAAATGCAAAAAACCTGTTGTTTAATGAGAAAAAAATAGCAGTGTTTTGAGAAACATCACCAAGCTATGCTTGACTTCTAATTTTTCTGTTGTCCAAATAAGGACTTTGAGTCTGTGGAGCAGATCATCTGTTGGCAAAGATGTCAGTGCTCCCTCTGTGTAGCACTCCCTGTTACTCACACTAGTAGATGTACTGGGTGCACAAGGTACCAGGTGGGGACAAGGGACAACCCTCCAAACTATCCTGAAAAAGCCTGGTGTGGACAAAGATGCCTTCAGGTCACTGCAACCAATTGATACTGCTTTGAGGTAGAGAAAGGCCAACCTTTTCTCTGAACAGTGCTCCTCACAAAGTTTTTTTGAACCCTGATAAGATCAGGTGAGTAATGGTGTTAGTGTCACCAAAAGAATTAAAACTTCAGTGTGGTGACATCTTAGAGGGTGGTAGGGCTCTGCCGGGATGAGGGTGTGCAAGGCGAGAGAAGAGAAAATTGCATACACTGCTGCCTCGGGCAGGTCCTCAGAGAAGAGGGGAAACAAAGCAACAGAGACAGTCTTGGGTTTTGTTTTTCTGCTTTGCTCTATAGAAGGACTCAGTTGCTCCTACCTCTTCTCAGCTAGAGCACAGTGAAAACTGCAACAGGGGAAACCACAAGGGGTGGCCACAAAGGAGGCATGGATGCCCTGGAGGTGGGAATCTTTTGCAGGACAAGTCCCACCCAAATACTCCATCAAGCCAGTGGTGCAGCAAGAACAGATTCAAACATATTTCAGTGTGTGCATCATATAAATACCATCCTCATCCTGCTGCTTGTGCTGTACAGACTGAACAAGAAGTTCAGTGTGCAGGCCACTGCATAAGCACACTTTGTCTACTATGTAGACAAGGACTATAACCATTGTTTCTTTGAAAATAAACAATGAAAATGGGTGGATTTAAATTTTTCCTGCCACATCTCTGTGAGCACTTCGGGTCTTGGGTATAATGCCTAAGACTTTTCTGAGACCTTCATTAAAATTTTCTCTCCTCGGCAAGGTGTAAAAGGCTTAATTCTTGCTTCCTGCAGAACCAGTAAAGTCTGCAGCTTTGTCCAGCTCCACAATTAACACTTCAAAGTTTCTACTGGTCAGGGCTAACTGATAACAACCTGAATATGCTGGTACTTGGGTAGTTTATTATTCAAATTAAGTATTTCAAAGGATTTCGGATTGAGACATCATGCCTTTCAAGCTATGGAAAGACCCCAGCTTAGGGTTACCATTTCAAAGAGATTTTTACACCACCTCTTAGATGCAGAAATGTCAGTGGTGGATAGAGAACTGATTTTCAGATTGACAAGATTGAATAATGGGAACTGGCTTAGCTGAAACAACACATTAGGTGTTTTGCAAGAGGCACTATAAGGCACCCTTGGAAAGCTGTTTTTAACTGGAAGGATGAGGCAGAAAATCACTGAATTTACAGGCTGTGCATTTGCTCTGGTTATTTTGAAGCTGGTTGGAGACCAGCTTAGAAAGAGAATGCATGAGGTAAACTCACAAGGATGAAAACCCAAGCAGAAGCAGAATTTGTATTTCCACCCAGGTGCCCTCAGAACTCACAGTTAGGTGTAGTTCTCATCTTGAATCCCCTCAGTCACATCCTGAACCTCAGCCATATCACTGCAAACCAGGACTGTTAATGCTAAGCATCAGGAAAAAAAAAGAAATATTAGTATTAAGATATCAAGATTGAAAAATATTACTGCATTGAGTTTTAGTTTTTATTTATTTCCAAAATTGAACCTTTAAGTTTTACATTTTAAAGCTTCTCTCATATAGCCTGGCATTTTATTCAACTGTATCATAGCAGCAGCAATCACAAACTAGGGCCCCTTTTTCATGGGTGCTGTATTAATCCAAAGCAAAATCAGGGCCTGATTTCCAAACACTCTTATAGCCAAAAACCATAAAAACATTGCATGACCTGAGTGATTTTGAAAATTGAGGCCCATTTTCATAATTCCTTAGATATTTCATCTCCTATATCCCATTGAAAACTATTTAGTCTTGTAAACCTAAATGGAAATCAGTCTAAGCAGCCTCTAAAATCTGAGCCTTACCATCTGAGGTCACCTGACATCAAAACCGACATCTTAATTAAAAAAATAAAACAAAAACCCAGAAACCTGGCCAAGGCAAATATAGTAGATACATTATAAAGAATAAAACCAAGATGCTGTCTCTGAAGACACCACAATAACTGCTACTACCTACCATGACTGTACAAGTGAATGTATAGGGAGTACTTAAGACAGACTGATCTTTAGTCTTTTGAGTTGAATTTGTCAGTTCATTTGATCTTTTTACATAAGATAGATTGCAATATTACAGCTGCATGTTTGGTTAGTAATTTGTCCTACTCCAGAAGTTGGGGGGGGCTGTTCTGGTGTAGGTGAGATGCAATTGCCATGACTCAGTGCCCTCTTGAAAAAAAGCCCCATGGGAATGACTTATGCACACAAGGGATTTGGCTGTAGTGTTATAAAATGCAGACTTATTCTCCTCATCAGTTCATGAGGATGCAGATCAAAGAAAAAAATTGATGTTTTTTTACCAGCTTGATGGTGTGCCATGCTTCAGTCAAAGATCAAAGGAGACAAATGTAAGGTGGAGGTTGCAGCAGGCACCCTCTTACAGATGCTGGTGAAATTATACTGACATGTGGCTTCATCAGTCAGAATGGAAATCCATATGTAGAGAAAAATGAAAGGTCAGCAGGTAACCTCCACAGCACTAATTGAACCCTCTGGGCAGTGACTGACAAAGGAGCAACCAGCATAATGCTTTCTGAGCGTGCTATTTGCAGCAAAATAAATCATTTGATGGATGTAGTTAATTTCCTACCCACTCTGCGAAGATGCCCATGATGAAGATCTCAGTTCAAATGTATTGCAGAAGAGGAGGACTGCCTTCTGAGGACGGTAAACCAGTATAAAGTGAGCAGGTGATTTTTATTGGCATGAATGGCTGCAAAAGTCCATATCTCTTCTTTGACTCAATGGAGATTTTTGTCAGTTTTTGGTTTGTTTTAGTTTTAGTTTGGTTTTTTTTTTATTTTTGGGTATATGTTTTGTTTGTTTGTTTGTTTGTTTGCTTTTGTTTTTTTTTCCTCTCCTGTTATGTGGTTTGGTTTTGGGCTTTTTTTTTTCTGCTTTGACTTTTGTAATTTGTTTTGTTTTTCTTAATTTTAAATAGAACAGTGGAAAATAATAGGATATAACCCATTCTTAAACTGCAGTCTAAGCCTCTTCTCCTGGATTAGTGCAAATAGAAAGCCAACACAAGTACAATGGATCAACCACATAAGCTTTTAGGTCCAGTTTCCATGTGGCTACAAACTAGCACATTCCGGAGGGAATGTTGAATACCAGAGGACTCTGCTTGTGGTGATACAACTCTGAACACAGTGACACATCCCGTGACTACTGTGGCATACTGGAAGCGGCCTCAATGATGGCGTACTTGGCCTATAAATTGTCACTGGTAGGCAGCAGCCCTGTCCTTGCTTCAGAGTGACCACCAGCCCCAGCTGCCGCAGAGGCCAGAGAGCCCAGGGGGGCTGTAGCTGTCTGTTCTGTTTGCTGCTATCATTGCAAGGCCAGCCAGGCTACCCAGAGGCTTTACAAAACACTGAGATCTGCCAGTGCTGCAGATGGGTAAATGCACTTCCAGGGATGAGCTAAACCTGGGGAGACAATAATATTTCACTGGAAATGCCAGGACTTATGTGGTACTGGCCTGAAAGGAGCTGCTACAGACAGACAGTGTAGTATTTGTTGACTTAGGTTCACTTTGAGGCTGTGCAGGAAACAAAATCCAATCTCACATCAGTTTTAAGTGGCCTAATGTATATAGATTAATGTACGTTTTTCATAGGTGAGTGACCTACACCAGCATAATCAGACAACCTTATCCCCAGTATGGGGGTTGCAACATATAAAACCCAGTAAAATTAGAGCAGCACACCCTTTTGTTTACTGCCAAAGCCAAAGAAGTAATTTCAACAGGTCATAGAAAGCGGAGCTGGTTAGATTTCTGAGTTCTTTTAAGCAAGGTAATTTCAATCAGTGATTATTTCACATAAACTGTTCGCTGTGACTAATTGTTCTAACACTTGCTGTTTGTTATTCATGGTAGGGGAGTGTCAGACTGTCTATTCCAGGGACTTACTTCACCCAAAGAGTTCATCTACATTGGCTTCCCTGGCAGCTAAAGTCAATGTAACAGCAGGGAAAATCTGTTCTCAGATTGTATGACTAGAATTTTTATAAATAGGGATGACTGATGTAGAGCTATGAAAATAATTGATTTTTCAGTATGGCAGTTGAACTAAAAAATTGAGAGAAAAAAATGTAGTCCAACTCAGCACAATTTGTAGGGCTTTTTTTTTTTTTTTTTGTCTGTGAGATGAGGAAAATATTTCATTCAACTTCAGACAAAGCCATTTTTTTCCCAGCCAGGTTGTTTCTGATGAAAAATTAGTTGTTGGAACAGACAGGCCAGATGATTTAATTGTCACCTACAGAGCAGATGAAGAAATGTGAACATAACTCTTATAAAAGGGCCTTCCAGCTAGGACATTCCACTGGGACTCCACACTGCAGAACCCTCCTCTGCCCACAGAGACCCATCTCTGCAGCAGCAGGTTCCGCACCCATCCCAGGCAGAAGCAAGCGATGGACTCTCCAAAGGGGACACATAGTGGTGCAGCATCTTCCCGGACTCATCTTCAAACCGAATTGGCAAAAGAGGCATGGAAGGGATTAACCTTGCAGTAGAGAGCATCTTTTCCAGGGTGACAGGCAGCTAATCTTTCAGGGACCAGCTCTGGAATTAATCCTTGGCTTCCCAGAAATGTGCCTTGGTCATTGATTTCAGCACAAATTATTCCCCAAATCTGATGAGAACAACTTTGTTTAGAAAGACAAAATGGTGTTTTTCAGGAAGAGATCATCAGCTGCATAAAGGCTGATTCTTGTACATGAATATTTTAATGAGAGCCCTTGGCTAGGACAGATGTTTCTCTATGGACGTTAATGGGAATGACCTTGTATACATTTCTGCAGATAAATCAATGAGAAGGAGTAGAGATATCATCAAACGTACTTATAAAAATTTCTTACAAGTTCTGAGTGTTCAGGGTTTTTTTTCTCCTGATAAAATTGAAAACTATCTTGATAGCCTCTGTTTAATTGGATTGAGAACTGGGGCTGCCATGACATATTTAGCTGAGCCAGTTTGTGACCTAGTCAGTACCAAAGGGGAGGGGGAAGTCTCAGTTCCCCTCCTTCGCACCCCTGTCATCTTTATCCACACAACCCGCCATCTCTGGGACAGATCAAGATGTGGGAGCTGACAGTTGAGTTTGTGTGAGCTGATTAATTCATTCACCTGTGAAACAAATGGCCACTTTTCTGTTGGGATCATTCTGAGCTGGGTTAGAGAGTGAAACAGCTGCTGGAGTGGCCCAGACAAGTACTTCTCCCCATGCCTGGTAGGCAGGAGAAGGACTGTGTGTGGTCTGCACTGGCACTGCTGTGTCAGGACTCCTGTTTGCTTTCCAGACTCAATGGCTGCATTTTGCAGTGTTGCAATAGTGCTTATCTTCTTGGTAACTGATTCTGGCTCTTAAACCACTGTTCAAGGTGGAAGAGGTTCTTTCCGGGCACTTTTGTGGAGTAGGTAAGCCTCCAAAAGGGCAGTTTTCCTTATTGCTGTGTCTGTGAATCATGCTGTGCTTAATGTGCAGGCATGCTCGTTTTGACAAAACGGGAGATAATTCACTGCTAGATTGGTCTTCAAAATTAATGTGACTAGTCTTGTGATACTCTATATTAGATATGATTATAGACGTGGCTGTACTTGTTCAGGAAAAGAATTTGTTCTGAAAGAGACAGATGCATAGGAAAATATCTTTCTATTTTCCTGCCCTATGTTTTGTTTAATAATAAGGGATGAATAGTGTTTAATAGAGGGAATGGAAGCAGCTGTGTTGCAATTAGAAGGCGTAATTAGTATTTGCCCAGAAGTTTGAACATACAACTGTACTGGGTAAGGAGATGGCTCAAATGACCAAAAATGAGTGGTTTGTGGTTGGTGCTTCAAAAATCCGGTTCCTCCTGTGCAGTTAATGTTAAGATAGCACAGTACACTGGAAATATAATCCCTTGCAAATCACTTTCTGGATCTGAAAGTAGTCAATTATCTGTGACTGATTACTGTCTTAGGGCCAGAAAAGTACCAGACACCTGCTATTTCCATTCAAGCCACTGAGAATTGTCGGTGCCCTTCTTACTGTTAGATCATTCATGCTCTCAACATATTCAAATTTGGTATTGTAGTGTATTGTTAAAAGGAGGACAAGCACTGACTTCCCAGTAACAACTGTCCCTAATGATGTCCTTATTCTAGGTTTGAGATAAGAGCAGTTCAAATACCCTTCTGTTTGACTGCCAGTTTTATACAATTTCCTAATTTAGCAAGGCCAGTGCAGTTTTATTTACTATTGTGTATTCAAATTATATCTCTAAAAGATTTACTGATTTAATTAGTATTTTTGAGAACATGTGTAGAAAGGATGAGAAGATTAAAATGATAACTGGTTAGTTGCATTTCAAACACATTTTCAGATCAGATATGAAAAGAGACAGAGACATTTGAGAGGGTTGTTGCTGATGCAAGAAACCTCAGAGGAGAGCAGTCAATAGGGGCGAGACTCTGCTCTGGGACTGCTAACAAAGCTGTGCTTTCACTCTGTACAGAAATAGGTTTGCTTTCTGCTCTTGATAATCTCATGTGACTTCTGTTACTAAGCAGAGAGGGTGTCAACATGCTAACAGTCAACTGGAAAAATTAAGTAACTCTCTTTGTAATCTGATTACTAAGGAAATACTTTGTGAGTAGGTTAATCAGATGGCAAAGTAGAATTATTAAATAAAAGCATCACCACTGGTTTCAGGATGTATTAAATAATTGCCATGCTATTAACAGTGCAGTAACTGGAGTGCTTAAAACAGGGAAAATCTGGTCCACAGATGGATTTTCTTCAAGTCTCTGCCAGGCCTGAAAAAGCTGGCAGAATGGGATGTGGATGAAGACATGAATTAATTTCATCTAAGGATATGAGGACATGGCAAGAGTCAAAACAGGGAAAGGGCAGACTGTTTAATGTATGGATACAGAAAAAAAAAAATGGAGGACTCTGATGTTCAAAGTGGTGAGGGTGCTCATTGCTGCAGAAACTCAACAGATCTGTCTTATGACATCAACATGCAGTAAAAGAGCCACTTGATCTAACCTTAACTTCAAAATAAAATGGCAGAACTCTCTTTCTGTAGGTCAGATGCTGGTGTAAAGCTGGGTGAACACCTGTGAGAAGTCTTCATGGGAAGATTAGGTATGAGAGAAACCTGTAGTGAAGATCCCTGCCATAAAGCCAGGCAATGTCAATGCAGCATCTCTTGTTTGTCCAGAATCCCTTCTAGACTTTCAACAGTTCCACAAACACAGGAGAATACATTTAAGGTATTTGCTTATATGAACTTTATTGCTTTGCATTAAAAAAAAAAAAAAAAAAA
>VZTX01008504.1:52790-151789 GCA_013400915.1 Pardalotus punctatus | reverse complement strand
AAAAAAAAAAAAAAGGTTTACCATAACTGCTTAATATGGTATCAGTAAGCACATTCATATGTATGACCTTTCCTTTGGATGCTTCTCCCAGTTGGTAATTTTCCTTGAGCTATTTGTTTCCTTTCTAGGAAAAGTGAGTGAAATATCTTATTTTGCCAAAACTCTAAGTAAGACTAGGGAAAATTGTTTCCATCTCAGACCATTCAGCAAACTATTCAGGAGATACGCTACTCAGAGCAGTTCAACTGGAAAATCTTAAGGATGTCTCTGTTTCACATGTCTTCATGTTTTTGTCAAGTTTTCCTATTTCCTTCAACCTCAGAGGGATGAGCAACCTTCTTCGCTCTCACAAAACACTCCTGCTGCAGTAGAACAATGACCAAAAGGCTCCATCAACGCAAGGCAGATAACATTAATTTCCTTGGAGATTTGTTTTGATGCTCATCCCCAAGTGGCCAGGCAAGAGCTCTGAACCCTTTCCCTCCCTTCAGCTGCCAATGCAGCATACACCTTGCTCCCCTCACTCTCATGGCATACGTGCTACCTGTGAGCAGGCTGTTGTATCTGCACTGCAGTTTCCAGCCAGCTGGACCTAAGAAGATGATTAGGAGGGTGGAAAATATTCCTCTAATTCTCTTTGCCCTCTGAACCAAGAATGGTTCTGGTGCTGCGCTCAAGAATGGATTAGTAACTGAAGAGCCACAGTATCAGTATTTTAGGAATCAGATGATGGATGTCCCCTAGGCCCCCAACAGCAATGCTTGATACTTGTAGAGCAGCTGTGCTGCTGTTACAGTTTATGTGCTGGTGTGTCAGTGGTGGAAGATGTAATCAGGATGCCATAGCTTTTCAAAAAGAATTATATACATTGGATGCTGTCTTTTGAACTGGGAAGAGGGGATTAGAAAGTAAGTGTGGAGTCAGAATCAGTGTTCCCAGTTTCATCACTGACATGCCTGGCTACCTCACTTCTCTCAGTTCTAAAATGAATATACATCTGTCCCCAGTTGTATATCAGGTACTTTGTTCTTTTACTTCGGGGGAGGAAAAAAACCCTATGTTTCTATGTCACATGGCGGTATTGTCCATGAGTTACCTAGGTTAGTAAAACCACAATTGCTCTGTGATAAGATACATGCAACAATATTGACTGGATTATTTTTTCTAAAGAGTATGATCTCTCACTGCTTTCATTTTATTGTATCTCTTCTAGAGTTTTTACAGGTTCATGAAATTCAGACATTGGGGAAATGCATATTATTAAAATCAGGACCTCTTAAAAATGTAAACACCAGAAAATACTTGACACTTGCAAGCCCTCCATAAGTTTTACCACCACATTCCTGCTCTCACAAATTGGTTGTCTATTTCCACACCAATGATCTGTCCAGGAATTTCTGGTGACACTGATATTTCAAACCTGGGACTTGACACTTTTTTGTGTAATCCCCATTGGTTAAAAAGAGATGCACTGTGTCTCTGCCATTAGCAGAGGTAGAGCAGTAGCTTTGCTCTGACAATGGAGCTTTGATGACCTAAAGACTTATAACCAAGCCAGCTGATACAGATGGGGCAGAGGAACCATTCGATTTTTGTGCATGCGCGTCAGAAATAGATGTAGATGTTCAGTCTGGCTTCTTTCCCCTTCAAGATGCAGAGTGTCTCTTCCAAATGCTGAGAGCTTCCCCACTGCAATAGTGCTGCTGTGGTGTGTCTGGGTGAGCTGAGGACTCACCAGAGCGCTGTGAGGTGGCCACACTCTCTGCGCCTCCTCCACGCCCCAGCACAGAACCAGTGGGGTGTGAACCCCCCAACATGGGGGCAAACAGCTTTACAAGATCCATGTCATGTTGTATAACCTCTAATATGCTGGAGGCCACATTTTTTACACAGCAATTGGGAAGATTCTTGTTGGACATGGTTTTTATTATTTCAGAGCTGACATCTTTTTTTAAGTGCACATCCAGTGTCAGTGTCTAGCTGTGCTAGAGGTCATAGTGTGTATAATTGCCACATTGTCTCAACATAAGGGTACACTGAACTGATTTATGTATTGCCTCCCCATGGCTGAGTTCCTGGATAACCAGAGTTTTTTACAGTTGCAAGGACATTGGTGACTTCAGAATACTCTTGCAACAATTTCTGGTGGATCAACAAGTAGCAGGCTGGACAATTTAATAGAATAATTGTTGAATAATATTTTCTCTCCCTGCTTATTCAAATGTAACCTGCTTGTCAGACATCCAGTCTACTCTACCCAGTCTCTTTAATTGTCAAGGCACAAAACACTGGGTGTGCAGAGTAAGAATAAGAACATGACCTCCACTGTGGTCATTGTTCTGCAATACTCTTGTCACTGACAGTGTTTCTGAGTGCAGCTGAGTTTATTAAAGCACAGAATTTTATAGTCTTCCTTCAGAGTGTTCAGGCAAATACATTCCACAAAAAAAACCCCAAACAAAACAAAACCAAACCAAAACAAACCACATGAAAAGCTGAGCCATCACATAAGGAGTTTTTTTACTCCATCAGGAAACTGATGATGGAAAACTGCCATTAGCTGCTTTTTCACATAGAGGTGAAGAAATATGGATGCTTAACTTAATCAAGGTATTTTAAATAAGCTGAAATAAAGCTGTGTAAATGAAACCAGGACTGCATCTTACTTTCCCTCACATTCCTGGAAGGAGGAAAACTGTCTAGGATTATGTTATTTGCAAGGAACATTTAGACCCAATTGCTACTGATTACATCTTCTTGTACAGTTCCTCAAAACATTAGGACTTCCATTAAAAGACAAAATTAAATCTAGTTCTCTTGAACTGGGATTTTTCAGAAAGAAAAAAACCCCAAACATTGACTCCTTTGACTCTACACCAGTACATAAAAATATCTTGCATCCAACTCATTTAGAGAGTAAAGTTGGAAAGATGTCTAGTGAAATCAAGGGAGAAATTTTGCCAGAAAGGAACACCTCAAAAAACAGTAGAGTTAGAATAAAATTGCTGGTAGAGTGGAAATAAATAATCAAACAAGATCAAAAGTGTCAAAACCCAAGAAGCTAGGAGCTGAGAAAAAGCTGTTAGGAAATATCAGATATTGAAAAGTGGCTTAAAAGTTTTGCAGGGGTGCCTGAAGAGTGTGTTTTCTTAAGTTGGTCTGGCCATTCTTTCATAAAAGGCTGTGTTGGTCTTGCTGTCCTCCCATTCCTCAAGCCCTAGGGAGCTTTACAGCAGGGACCAGCTTTCAGAGGGGACAAACAAAGGGTGTCTGAAGGTGGGACACAGTACTGACAAGGAAGCTGCTGGGGTAGCATGCATCAGGGCTTTCTCTGGCCCAAGTTATCCTCCCTTGCAATATTACTACAGCTTTTCCAGTACAGAATTTTCTATATTCCTGTGTGCAGTGCATGTGGTGGAACATTACTGATCTACCCTGATGGGGTCTCTCAATGTTTCTGTAAGCATGACCAGAAATGCTTCCCCCAAAAAAGGAGCAGTGGTTACTGGTGATGCTGGGCTTGGCAATGCCTTGCACAGTGCAGTAACTCTAAGGATGCTCTGAGCTGAAGTTTCCCAGCTTCCTGGGCTGGAATTTATGGAAATGTGTATTTCTTGCAACACTCGCTTCTCCATAAGTTGGTTCCCCTGTGTCCTTTGCTCAGCCTTTCCTATTAATTTTTTCTTCTTCTATCTTCCTCTGAGTGAATTAAACTGAGGAAGAGTGGCCTCTACCTGCAAGTGTTATTGTTAGTGAGCCCTAGCTCTTCCCCCAGTATCACCTTCACACGTTTTCCCTTGCAAACATTGTGTAGGGAGTGTAATTTGTCTTCCTCCATCTCTCCTGCTTTTAAGAAAAAAGTCCTGCTCCGAGGATGTGGCAGTACTATGAGTCATTACTGCTGCCATGGCCTAAGGGTACATGCAGTGAAAACTATGTCAGGAATGGTAATCTGTTTTCTTGAGAAACCCAGTGTAAAGGGCAGAAATTAGAAGCCTTTAGGTGCAGAGGACCTTTCCCTGAGGGTTTATTTACAGGGGCAGCTTTTAGTTACCCAGGGGACATCTCTCTCTTTCTACCAGCTGTGCTGTGTTACCTGATACATCAGCAATCACCAGGCTAGCTTTGCACTTTCTGGTCACCTTTTGTTCTTGGTTCCCAGGGACACAGACCTACTACCAGAACATCAGGAGCCTGAGTAGAAAAGGGTATGGCATTTCACCCTATTGATAAATGTGTCCCCCTTCTCTGTAGGGGGACACAAAAATAATAGTATAGAAGCACCAGAGAATTAATAGTATTCAGAACAGGCTGAATAGACACATTCACATCATGGGAGCATAAACAAAATGCAGAAAGGTGACAGCACAGCAGCACTAGGGTAGGTGACAGATATCTGAGGTCTGCACACCTGAGGCCTGATTCCCCAGCAGAGGTTCATTTGGGATGTCTTAGGTGTCTGTAAAGCGGCCAAAATAATTGCCTTGGGCTTCCTCTGCAACTAGGAAGAGCAGCACATCTCGAGGGTGTGATTAATCTCACCTATAATGGGTCAGTGTAATAGTAGGTCAGATGAATCCTCTCCTGCAAATGTTTGCTTCTCTCTGCTATAAAAAGGAGCCAGAGTGACTAATGCAGGTACCAGCACCTGCTTAATCTGCAGTTAGATGGAGGAATCCTGCCCTCCCTGCCCAGCTTGGCTTGTAGCCAAAGCATGCTTAAATTGCTGCCTAAACTTAAAAGTGTATTTGAGGTTACTCTTGAATTTGTATTGCTGGTAAAGTGTTTTCACTGATGCTGGAAGGCAGAAAGAGGGAAGGAGGCTTGGGTTGGGTTTTTTCCTCTGTTCTTAGGTGGACTAAATGCTTGAGAAATACAGAGACCAAAAAAAAAAAAAGCCAGAACTGATGGTATAGGCTTGGAAAAGTGAAACTGGGACCACTTGCTGCAGATGCGAGCTGGTAGAAAGACATTTGTAAATAGGTGCAATTTCATCAGATGACAGCTGACTTGTCTGGAGATTCTTCTTCTTCACAGAAACGACCTAACGACCTAAAGGGGATGACCCACACCAGTTGGTATGAGCAGCTGGCACACATCTGACCGTAGTGCACAACTTCAGTTCATAGAACCTCTTACAGTCCATCCCATCTATTTGCAGTCAGGCCAGGATTCATCAGTTTTCATTGACCTGGAGGGTTTTGTTTCAATGACTCTCTCAAAGTTGCAGCATGCTTTCTCCTCCATGGCAAAATAAAATTTTTGGTTTTGCCATGCAGTAGCTGCACCTGGTTATTCTGCTGTCAAAGCCAAGTGGAGGCAGGACACTGTGATATGACTGCAGGGTTAGAAAGGCATAAAGAGACACAGGGAGAGCTTATGGTTCTGATGATGAACGTGGTGTGGGTCGGGCACTGGTACCTTTCAGGAGCCCTGAACAGAAGAGCTAACTTGTGCTTGGTTTCATTACAGAAGCAAAACCAGTTTACCCCAGTTTAGCCCATGCTGCAGACACCCATCAGCACCTGAGGGTCTGCCTGGAGGAAGTGCCCCTCTGAGGAGATATGAAGATCTGGTGACAGAACCAGGGCTAGGGACCTCCGCTTTTGGGGTCCGCAAAAGAGGATTCTCATCATGATGAGAGGTTTGGACAGACTTTACAGGGAAAAAGGTGGCTCTGCCACCCTGGTGCTATTGAGGTTTCAGTCTTGACAGTGGGAGCTTTTCCAGTGCCTCTGGAGCCCTTGGTTTAGCTATATGCTGCACAGCTGTAATTCTCCTTTTGGATGCGACTTTTGGAAAGAAATCTACTTCATTCTTCCATTCCTTTGGATCTCCTTCTGACTGTGAGGCATTGCTACCCTCCCTTAGAGGATTAAAGAACAGAACAGTATGTACCCTTGGAACATGAGGTAAACTGGTAAAAGCCTCCCGTCCTTGCTGAATGTGCTTATTCTGTACCAAACTGTGGGCAATTTGACAGAGAGGAGAAGGTGAAAGAACTGATGTAGTTGAGGCAATTCTGCAGTTAATGCACTCTGAGAGATCAGCAGCAGATAAAGCACTGCCCCTCCCGTCACGATGCCATGTTTGGTAGAGATTGTGTGAGCTGTCCTTTCAGTTTGCCTTGTTTTGAGCAAACCTCCAGGCTGGGTTTCAGCCTTATCTGTTGATAAGTACAGTTCAATTCATGGGCCAGTCCCGGCTGCCAGGGGTGGGTGTGTTTTTGCCACCTGGGAATAGATTGCTGTTCTTTGGGTTCAGTTTTTCACAAGAGCAAATCTGTCTCTCAAATATGGCTTTTGTGGCAAAGAGAATACAGAACAAAAAAAAAAACCCAAGGAAACACATAGATCAACTGAGCACTCTGAGCTATTTGTATCTGGCTTGTCATATTTGTATCTGGCTTGTCACAGAAAGCCATTGCTAATTTTCTGTAATTTTCCCACAGGGTTAAAAGAATGATTCCAGAAGTGTCTGTGTGAGGACAGATGCCAGGAGTAAGAGGCACAGTGTGTATTAACTCCACATAAATCTCTATCCTTTTAGAATCTGAGTCAGACTACCATAAAAGAGCTGAAATGTGGCTTCACATGAATGATGTAAAGGTAATTTACCCTGCTGTACTCATGAGGAAAGTAGGAAAAATCACCCTCCCATTTATTTGAGGTGTTAGGAATTATTTGCTCGATAAAAACACCTATTCACTTTGTTTATACTTGGAGTAAATGGAAAGGGAGAGAGATGGTATCTAACCAGGAACTGGAGCAGGAAAAAAGGTAAAACCTGAAAAACAGCAGACAGATAGTCTGCTCTCTCCAACACCCAGGTTTTTAGAATGAATGTTTGTAAATAGATAGTTTTTAAAAAAGGACAATGCATTTTCTGTTTACTTCTGGCATTATCCTCCAGCACTGGGAGTGAAAGAGAAAGGTGCAGCATAATTGTTCCCTCCTGATAGAGAGTAGGAAGATATTTTCACAAGAGAGCAGTGGAATTGGACTAAATTGCATTATAACTGCATAGAAATATTTTTAAATGTTGAATCAAATTCTTGTGCACCACTATTCCTCCTTTCAACAACAGAGATGCATGTTTCCTCTGGCATCTGTGACTATTACATGCCAGTATTCCAGCAGCCTTTTTTGGTGTAGTATGAGAGGTACTGAAAAGAATAAATGCTTTAAGAAAAAATATGACCCTGGAGACAAATGGCATTATCACTAATTGCACTTTACTAATTCTACCTACTCAAAAGGAATGAATGTAATCTGGAACAAAGTATGTGGTTACTGCAGGATGAAGAAATTCTGCTTGGAACTGCAGCTTGCAGTGGGTGACTCATTGCACAAAGAGCTGCGGTGTGGGTAGCACCAGCAGACAATTGTCAGTAATGACTGCCGCGTGCAGCTTAATGAATGAAACACAGAGCATGAGCTCCCTGGAAGCTGTAGCTATGTGAATGGCAAGCCTTTAATTTTAAGATAGAACCCCACATCATAAATATTGGGTTTGATCAACATGTTTTTAAGGTGTTTAATAATATCCATGAATGAGGTGGAACACTGAGACAGCAGAATTTCAGTCTGTATGTAGCATTTTGAGAGACTCAACGTGTACCTTCATAAAGGCAAACAATCTTTTTTTGGAATGGTACATTCCATTTTGGGTTTGATGTCATGCATAAAAGGGATGTAACTACTATTTTTATTCTGGTGCAAGCTCATATTTTCAGATATTCCAACTATATCCTGCTGTTTGCAAATATTCTTCCACTATCCACCTGTGCTATCACTGCACAGATTGTGAGTGAAAAGGGGTACATTACCCTGGCACAAGTGAAATGTTTCACCATGAAGCACTAAGGTGACTGACAGCAGACAGCATCTAAGGCTCCCAAATGGCATCTGGCCTGTCCATATTCCATGGCTGCCTGACTAGCAGCTAGTGGGCAGTCAGTGGAAAGGAGCAGGTGTACATTTCGTTCTCATGTCAATACACCCCTTAGCAGTTGTGATGATATTTGACAACTGAGCTGAAAGTGTTATTTTAGGTGCAAGGGCCATGATTTGCAAAGGCTACACTCTAAAGTAAGACAAGAAATACTGAATTTTGAATTATTCCTAGTCTTCTGCTTGAAGGAGTATTTTAAATATGGCAATGATTGTATCTTAATAATCAGATGTGTTTGTAAAGGCTTATCATGTAAACTTGTACTTCTAAGGATAACAGGTTATATAATGAATGAAGTACTGAAGAAGTAAATGATTCTCTGCAAGATATCTTTTATGTGAATGGTAAGCCTGTGATTTGAAGTTAAAGCTTTACCTTTGATCTTGATCCGAAAGTGTAGTGAGTGCTGTATTGCAAGATGCTTCTTGCTGTGCAGCCCATCCCTTTGTGTTACCACCTCAGATTAGCAGCTAATGTAGGTCAGGTGCTGAAACTGCATTTACTGATGTCCTATTGTCAAAGCAGACCCCCTTCAAAGTCACAACAAACCCAAAGCTTACAGGAACAGTGTGTTACTCAGCACCAGTTTTGTTTGGCTGATTTTAATTTCCACACTGAATATGAACACCCTTAATTTCCAAACTGCTTTTGATCATGATAAGCTTTAGCCAGGCCTGAGTTGCTGCTCTTCTGCTATGTCCTGAACTCAGTGTCTGCACTCTGTGTCTATGCTGCCTTACACTTCTTGGTACAGATTTCCTGTCCAAATACCAGCTAATGAATGTATTCCATCACCTTCCTCCCACTTCCTTCTTTGAGGTATACAAATCTCAATCCTACTGGAACATGCCAAGTGAAAGATACTGCCACTTTTTCTATATACTCATAGCAAAAAGAGTTTAGGCTCCCTTATGTACACTTTTCGTTCTGCAAGTCTTAATAAAAAGAGACTGTTGTTTGAATGAAACTTTTATTAAATTGGATTTCTGTCACAGGCACAGAACAATGTTACTTCCGTTATAGATGCTATTGTTGTTTCTGTACCATTGCTGTTGATTTCTAACTGCCTTTTTTTAAAGAAACGCTTTTTTTTTAGAGGGAAAGCTTATACTTTCTGGCTTTGCCTGATAGCTTCTCTTCTTTGAAGAGGTCTCCAGACAGGGTCCATCATCATTATTCATTGACCTCTTGATCTATTTTTTCCGTATGCAAAGTCCTGCTGGTTTAACAACGGCTTCTTCAAATAATGAATATTGCACTATATCCAAGGAAAAAAAAATCAATTTCTGAACTAGTTCTAATAGCAGAACCAAAAATGGGAGAAGCTGAACAAATCTAGGATACATTTGCAGTGCAGGGTAAATTTAAGATCAGTGCTGAGAAACATGCAGCCTTTGGACGTTGTGGAAACAATACCCAAGACAGAAGTTTATATCATTTATAAAAAGGAAGGTGATCTCATATGCTACAGAATCACGGAAGTGAGAAATGGAAAAAATGCACTTGGTCATCTTGACATCAGCTTAGGTTTATTCTGTGCAATACATTTTCTGTTGCCTTCTCCAAATTTCTTGTAAAGGTTACTAAGGATTTACTGTTTATTGCAGTCTTTTCTCATTTCTTCAGAATGGTTTTCACTCACAGCTGAGAGGACGGGTGGTGGGTAGTGTGTTCTGCTGGTGCTTAGCCATGACTGTCCTCACAGCTTGATGAAAATGGGATAGAATGCGGAAGAAAAGCAATATAAAGGTATCGTCTGTTGAAAAGGTCTCAGCCAGAAAGGTTAAGGGTCGAAAGGTAAAAAACTGAAGGGCTGAAGGAATGGATGGTTTCACTTATTTTTGCGTCCAATTTGAAACCTCTTGGAGAACTTCACAGAGGTTTATTTGCATAGCTGCTAGACTTCCTCCAAATCACACTCTCTCCATGAATCTGAAGTCTGCATTCTCCTGGCCAGGCCATTTGCCTCTCAAGAGATTGCAAGCACTCATATTTCAAGCATTTAAGAGGGTACCCTTTAGATTCCAATTGCTTTTTCTTTTTTTCCTTAGCTTTGAAGACAATTTGTTTGATATGGGATCTAATCTGACCAGTTGCAGTTCCAATGACAGAAGCATAAAATGAAAGAAGTATTTTTAGAGAAAAACTAGCCCTATACTGCATTTAAAAATTTCATGACTCAGAAAATGTCAAATGGGTTGAGTTCTCCGTGGCTCCTCAGTGACCCCCACAGATGCTTCCTGTCTTGATTTCAGTGTGTTTGTAGCTCTTTGTAGTTTACTTACATCCCACACAGACATCCCTTTACCAACATCCTGTGAACCTCTAGTTGTGTTTCCTTATGAGTGCTTGGCTTCCTATGAGCAGAAGGACTCATTTGTGTGAGGCTGCTTTGTCACAATCAAGAGCTGAGGCAGCTCAGCTCGCCTGTACAAAGATACAGACTGTGGTAAATGAGGTGTCTCTGACCAGGACAAACATATTGCCTGTGAAAACGGAAACAATTCTGTTGGATTTTTAGTGTTGACTCCTACTTTGTGTTCCTACTGAGTAGAAATAGTGGCTCATGAGTGTGAAACTACAGCAACATTTGTGTAAACTGACACAATTCCACACAGAGTTTATGCAGACTTATTCCAGCCTCTCTCCTGTGAGTGCAAAATTTGTTCCTGATAACGGTATTAATAATGATTCAGTGCTCAAGCTTGTGATGAGCCGTCAGTCATTGGTCTTTGGAACAGATCAACCTCCAGCCTAATATAAGCTTTCTAACTTGCAATGGCATGCAAACACACTTGGTGCACTTCCTCGGAAATAGCTCCCCATAAATGTATGACATGAATCTTAACACAAATTTTATAGGAAGTTTGCAGCCAACTGTAACTGAATCTGAATTCCCCTCTCTCCTCTCCTCCCTAAATGTTCTTTAATTTCTCTGCTGGGAACAATCCCTGATCATTAAACCATCATGTTCCACTACTGAGTTAGAAACAGGCTTGGCACAAAGGGTTACCTAAAGTTTACACAAACCAGTTTTTCCAGGTTGTGTGTGAGGACTGTGGTTTAAAAGAGTGGAAAGTTACCAGAAGCAGCACAAAACCAGGTGTTGGATAATCAGAAGCAAAGATTGCAGAAGCGACTGGGAAACCTTAGTCAGGGGGATAGGATAGACAGGCTGACACGTAGTGTGGGGAAGGGAGGGGGCAGTTAAGACAGGGTGACTAAACTCAAAGAATAAAAAACACAAGTTATAAAGGCAAATTTGAGCTCACTGAAAGTCACTTTGCCCTATCTGAGTATAGTGAAGAAAGGCAAGCAGAAAAATGTGCATTCCTTGTATCATATTTAATAAGAGCTATTTACTCTTCATGATACTACAATAAGTTTTGGGTCTTGGTTTGCTGTATGGGGCAGTATATTCAATGATATATGTGTAGCATGTGCACGTGCATCATCTCATGAGTGCCATCTGCCACTGAAGAGATGAGTGCTGTAGAGGAAGGCTTTACTTTCTGTGGTAAGGGAAGTGCTCAAACCATGGGGCAGCAGGAGGGCAGCACCCGAGTTTGTGGGTAGGGAGGCAGACCAGCATCTCTCAGACAGCCCACAAGATAAAGGATTTTCACCGCAACAGTATAGATAAACATTCATGATGAAGTTACCCACTCCAATTTGGGTAATGTACAGTCTCCTGTAACTTCTTACTTAAGCCAAATAAGCTCTTTTAACTATGTTTTTTCTTTACTTTTTTACTACCATTGCATCCCAAGAGCAGAGGTGGAGACAGGGAATGCATACAGAGCCTGATGGCTCCAGAAGTTCCCAGGATGGGACGTGCAACAATGTGGTTTCCTAAGTAGCCAAGGAAGTATTTTGACCAAAACTTTCATACTGAAATAACTTTCCCCTTGTTTTCTGCTTTGGGGCAGTCCCAGGAAAGAACAGGACAAAGCCTTTTCCTTGGGGCACTGTACCTTCTCCTTACCTTGCCCAGTGCTGGGGAGACCAGGGCTGCCTGCAGCTACAAGGGATATTCCCTATTTAATCCCATTGTCTCATGAGTTGTTGGGCAATGAGGTGAATCCCATTGCACAGCCAGTGCTCCCTTGACAGCATAAACTGTTTTTATTCTGGCTCAGAAACTGTTTTTCTGACCTAGCTCAGGCTGAGATATCTGCACTACAGTGGACTGTGTACTGTGTGCTGATTCTCTTCCTTTGGGAGCTATTTTGTGATCTTTGGATCAAGGAGGCTATGGAAGTGCAAGGTGCTACTAGATGTAGTGATTTTTTTCCACAGAAAAAAACCTCCGTCGAGGAGGTGGCTGAGCTAGCAGACAGGACTCCATGCACAAGTCTGAGGACGTCCCAACTGGTTTAAAGATTCCTTATACAGAATATCATGGCTCCCCTTCTTCTGAATGTCTCTTGACAGTTTGGATCATAAAGGCTCCAAGACAAGGTTACTGTGCACATCTGTCAAGCAAAGGCAGTGAAGCTCTAGTTTTGATATGCCCACCCTTAGGGCTACTGTAATGTGAACTAAAAGGCAGATATTTTGGGCAGATAAGACTCTGCCAGACTTCCTCCTTTAGAATGGCCTCTTAGCAAGGCCATATGACCTTTACTTTTGTGTGTCATATCATGGATTTCTTACGGTATTCTTTTTTGCAAGAGGCATTGCAATCAGAATCTAGCCCATCAATGGACTGGCATTATTAACCTTAGCTCTTGCGGTATTTTGTTGCATCTCCTGCTTCCTCATTTCTTCTTATCATGTATTTAGCCACAATTTCCAGTCCAGAATGCTGAAAGAAATGTATTAAAATTTTGAATCCCTTTCTTCTGATGAGGCCTTTCAGGCATGGGAAGGTGGGAGATCAAGAGAAGCTTGGGGTTTTTCTCCTGCCAAGCCCCATGCTCAGCGGGCAGGCTGGGGCCACTTTTTGCCCTCATGAGTGTCACTCTGCCTCCAGGTGCAGGTGCTGCAGGGTGAGGAATGGTGTCTGACAGGGCACAGGCAGCCGTGCAGGAAGGGGAGGGTAAGCTGAGGGATAAGGGAAACAAAAGGAAATTCATTAATGGAAAGCAGAGGGGGATGTGGTCTTGTTTTTATTTTTAACAACGGGCAGCTGTGAATTTTTACGCAGGATTATTTTAGGTCTCAGGCCAGGCTGTTTCATGCTTCATTGGTGCCTGAGTTTCCCCTCCAGCTATCTGAATCCAAGTGATATTATTTGCAATTACTTCAAGAAAGCCAGAAGCTCAGGGGGAGTGTCCTTGGTGAATGGCTGTAATTTTTGTGCTGTGGCTGCCCAAAAGCTATTACAGCTCTGCTATCTCTGGCTGCCTGCCAACAGGAAGGATTCCTTCTAGAATTAATTGCATTTCCCACCTTATAGATACTCCAGGGAGCATGAACCAGGCTTGCAACTGGTGTATTTTCTTGCAAGAAATAACGACATGTCTTCTTATGTGCACCATGGAAGGGCAGTGCAAGCAAGAAGGTTGACACGCCACCGACATTCAAATCTTTGCCTACAGCTGAAAATTAGTAACAAATGGTGGGAAAGGGAAAATAACCCCAGCATAAGGCTCATTCTTGTTTCTGATATAGAGGAAGTGTGGGCTGCTTTTCCAGAGTACTGTTCACAGTGATGTGTGGAAGCTGCTGCCTCTGTGCTTTGCTACATGAAAAGATGATCTGCAAGAAAACTGCAAGCTCAGGCTTTTTGGCTTTGTTTTATTTAAATGTTATTTAGATAGAGGTACCATGACTGCATCTATATTGCATAGTGAGTAGAGGCAGAGATTTGAATTTGCCCCTCATCTACTGGCATAGCCACATTCTGGTGCAGCCCTTGAGCAAGGTTTGAGATGTGCTGGCTGAGCTCAGGGTGTCTTTAGCACAAACCCCTTGCTGTCAGCACACAGCAGGACAACCATGATATTCCCTACCTGGTCCACTCCCATGGATCTCATGTGCTTCTCTCACACCAACCACCATAGGAGGAACATCCAAGGCAGGGTGCCAAGCCACACAGTAAAAGGGCAGGTGGTAATTTTTAGGCTGTTGTAGCGCATCCTGTCCATGCAATATGGGGGGTGCACTACATGGGACTGTGGTGACCAGCAGGGCCCTGGGGCAAGGAGCCCAGAGAGTCTCAGCCTCTTGCTGAACACCAAAAGATATTGCCTGGATCTGGCAGATCTTTGGGGACTGTTCAGAAAAAGAGCTTGTAAAGCTCAATGGCGTGATGGCTATCCCATCCCTTATCACACTCCTAAGGCAGGGAGTCGTGCCAGCCACCTGCTCGTGTTGGGCTGCAGCCATGTGCCTGTGCCAGGTCCACATGGACCAGATACTCATTCTCGTTTCCCCCTTGCAGGAAGAGAAGGAAGAATCACCTGAGAAAGCTCCTTCCATCTCTCCCTCCCTCCTTCACAGTATAATGAGCTTACAGGATGGATTGCAATCTGGCCCTATAGGTATCTACTTGATACGTTTGGTATTTTTATGAGAGGGCATGTTGAGACATTATTTATTGGTAGCATTTTTGTTAGATATATTCAACAGATCTGAAGTGGTGGTTAGATAGCAGGAATCAGACAAGCAAAGGGAAAGGAAATATAAAGAGAAAAGGAAAACAGAAAAAACCACCACCATCACCAACAAATTAATAACAAAAACCCCAAAATACCAATACCACAACAAAAATCCCTTTTCTTTTTCTATGTCTTTTACTGAAGTGCCAAAATGCCCCGTACTGAGACCTTTTGTAAACTTTGCCAAAATGTTCATGTTAAAAAATACTCCAGTTTAGTTTAGTTCATACTAAAAAAGACACAAAGACTGGGGTAATTTCATCTACTGTCTTTTGATCACTTCATCTACCAAGGGAATAAAGAAAATTAAAAAATAAACTGATTGTTCATATAACCTAAATGGAAACAGAAAATGCTGCTACTGCACATCTCTACATAGCCAGCTGCTGTCCTCTGGTTCTGTGTTATTCACTCTTGTTCTATTGCACCAAGACTGGTGTAGTATAATATTTATATATGACAGGTTATATAAGTAAGATTAGTGATACTTGAGAAAGGGGCACATTCCTCTTTCTTCACCTGTCAAGCAAAATGTAATTTGTTCAAAATCCCAAATGAGCTGTGGTAGCTACTCCTGGTATAGAGACAGTGCTGAAAACACACACTGGAGTCAGCATCTGAGCTGGGTTGCAAGTCAGGGGCCAGATCCCCAGGATGATTCACGTCTGATGAATATTTTACATCCCTGCATTATTGCTTGGCTGCATAGAACAAGGAAGCAAGTCAGTTCTCTCAGGGTCTGTGTTTCCATTCATGAAACCACCGAGGTACCTATGCTGCTGCACACATCCACACATGGATACACCCACCCATCTTTGCCAAATGCTTGCACTGGAGCACAAGTGGGAGTCATAAACCTTGGCTGCTTTGCCTCTGGGACCCAGTGTAGAAACTTATGGTAGAATATAAGGAATGTGATGCCACCTTAAACCCAGCAGCAGTGGCAAAGCCCACACATGCAGTGTGAACACTCTTCCCATACCTTCCCCACGCAGAAGCAGGAATGGGAATGTATAGACTTCACATCCCAAAGGGCCCGAGGGAACTCCCAAGCTGTAGAGGGGGAGTAGACAGGCACGCTATTGCCATCTCCTCTAGCTAAACTGTTCTGCTTGGCATAAATAATTAAATTCTATTGCATTGCACAAGAAAAATAGTGAGATTAGTTTGGGAAGGCAGTCACTTGGGAGACAGAATAGTTAGACTGAAATCCTTGTTTGGGCATTTAATTATTTATACCAAGTGTAACATTTTTGCCAGAAGACATTAAGAGACATCCACCTAATTGAGTAGCATGCTTATGATTAAGTTTAGCAGCGGTCAGGCAGAACATTGACACGACTACTAGTATATCTCTGCTTAAACTGAATCTGGTCTATTGTTTACCATGCTTAGGTTGACAAAAATGAGACAATGTTTGCATTGTGCACAGCTCCAGTATCAGTAATGCAATCAGCATTGTTACAACAGAGCATTAATATTTCTCTAGTAAGAAATCATCTGACTTTCCAGTCATGGACCCTGAATTAGTAAAAATTACAGAGATTCATAGAAATGATTGAATGCAGTTGCAGAAAGGTGAAAATTTGAATTAATGTTGTCTCATGTGGGATGCAGTGAAAGAGGTGGCTTACAACATGAGATAGGTCATTCATACCAGAAGAGGAATCAAAGATTTGGTAATATGTTAGAGATGCCTTGAATGTGAACTGCATAAACAAAAGGATCCCTTTTGTTTCTTTAGAATTCAGAGTTTGCTTCTTCCTTTGGCTAATGTCAACAAAATGCCTTTGGTGTTTAAATATATGTGGAAAATTTGATTTAACTGGTAAGCGCTGCAAGTGGAAATAACTATTGTTGGCTGCTTGTATGAAAATGGAGAGCTGATGTGACAGCTGATTTGGCTGAACGTGACGTAGCTGTATTAACCTACAGTTGTCATGTGGTGAAGCCCAGTCTGTGGTCACTGGAAAAGCACTGAGAGGATGCAGAGCCTGGGATCCCATGCACGGTCAGAGAGCTTGAGCTGCTCACTACACCAAGAGGTACACTTCAGTGACTTTTTGAGAAAATGGTACTCAAACCATTTTGCAATAGGTTTGAAGTATAAGAGCCACTTATTTATCACTGTGCACAGTCCTGCTGAGGCTACTGGGCAGCCAAGGGACATGGCTGGTCAGGAAGCATCGTGAGACAGGAGGGAACAGCTGTATCCTTCACCTCTGCCTTCTCTGATTCCTGACAGTTGTGCAGCCCCACTGTACCCTACAGCTGATCTCTTCAGACACAGCTGTCTGAAGCCAGTACACTGCTGTTGCCAGCACGACCATGCAGACTCTAGGTAGCCAAAACACAAAAATGGGACTCTCAGATGTGGCCACAGTACAAACTCTTACACTGCTCTTTTATGTTACGAGCTGCACTTGCTAAAATACAAAGGAGTAGAGTTGGTATTGTTAAGCAGACGATACACTGCCAATGTCAGTAAAGCCATTTATGTCAAGGTTCTCAAACTCCCAGATGACCTGGAAACTGCTTAAAACAGACACTTATTCTGCTCTTGTAATTTATGTTGCAGATGAGGCTCTCACTGATTTCACTCCTTCAGTGCTATTAGCATTTCTCATCAACTCTTTCTTTGTTAGAGCACCAGTTGGAGGGCTTTTATGTGCTTATTATTGCTAAAAAAAATCTTTGCATATCCATCGCATATGATTTTTCTTATCTGTGTTTTTCAGACTGCACCTTGGCAGGAATATATCACAGTATTAGTGTTCCCAGTTTCTAATTAAGTAACTGGCCACTAGTGTGCAAACCTGCAGTAAGACCATACCATATTTTATGCTCACATCAGACAAACAAACTGTTCAGGGTTGTTTCCCAAAGGACAGAATGACAAAGCTGGAAAAAAGGATCACTGTCCCAGTTTGGACCCCATTCACCACATGAAAATGTCAGAAGGTTGTAAAGAAATCCTCACTGATTTTGATAGTAGAATGCAAAAACCCATGAAAGTCTTCTGAGCACTGTTCTTGTAAACAGGGCTCAAAGTGAGCGAAAATGGCTCAAAGTTAGCAAAAATGGCTCCAATACCAAAACTCTTAGGTCTCCCTTTGAATTCTGGTCTACATCTCCTAAAGGTGAACTGCAGGATCACCTGCAGAGTATTTAGGTTTCCTTACAGCTGCCACTGCTCTTTAAAGCCTTCTTGCACTCACAACCTGGGTCAAAAAAAGGTGGAAACAGAGGGCAAAGCAGAAGAAATTCTTACTTCTGAGAGCTTCTGTGCTTTGCTGTAATTGCTTCTTCTTTTGCCTCCTCAACATGGAGGTTATATAAAGTTCTCTCAGCTTCATGGCAGTCTGAAAAAGGGATTTAGTTTTTTAGAGTGAAAATGGGGCTGATGTGATGCTCAGAAATGAGAGGACAATTGCAGTGTAAAATTGGCTTGCTTGTGCACGACAGACGGGATGGTGATGTGAAAGGAAGATTGTAAGGGCTGATTTGATTAAAAGGCTGTGAAAGCAGCGTCTGAATGGGTATGTCTGGAATGAAAGGGCGTCTGGGGGGACAATTTTCCTGCAGGGTGGGGCTTTTGGTGTTTGGCATTGCAGATGCTAGCTACAGAAATGCTAAGATTTGAGAGCACACACTTGGCTCTTAGTCTGGGACAAACCATATTTTCAAGAGTGCACATGGATATACATTAATAATTTAAAAGATTTTAATTTCATTTTCGGAAGGCAAGGGAAATTTTTTTCATTTCAGAAGCAGAATAGTATTTTAGGAATACTTACAAGACCTTTTCAGTGTCATGTAACATCTGCTACAACAGGCCTTCTTTTCTCTATCATATCATAATTTAATAAAATATTCTCTATATAAGATAGTCCAGAACAGGGATAATTCATGAAGCTTACAGGATCATCGCATTTTATATTCAGACATCCTGTTGGGTTCCAATGCAAAAATTGGACTCTCAGATGTGGTCACAGTATAAACTCCTACACTGACAACAGTGCTGTGGATTGGCAACATGCCACCAGCAGGTGCCTCTGGTTAAAGATGTGACCTAAATTTTACATGTTGCCACAGATATTTAAAGAAGGGGAACAGAAATGCATGTTGATTCATAAAATGTTTTGGTCTTTCCTTTTACTTTCTCAGGAATCCCTAATCAAGTTGAAATTTTCTTTCTAATTAATTATTTGCCAATATAAATCCCAATGCTTTATTCATGAACATTGTTGCGGTGCCTGGGCAAAACCAGTCATAAATCATTACTCACATAGCTAAAATTTTTGTCAACATCTTTCATTTCCAATTTGTGTCAGGACAGGGCTTGCACTCACTTGAGTGCACATAGTGACAGGTTGAAACCTGAGCCAGGCTTAAAGTGATTTCCATGCAGAAGAGAGTTCCTCTCCTTTGGTGGGAAGTACACGAAGAAATTCTTGCTGTGTGTGATACTCAGCAAGCATTCACAATATTTATTGAGCATAAAGTTGCCTCCATTAGACAAATTTATGTCAACAGAGTTATTATTCATGTGTGAGAGAGACATAAATAACAGAGCCAGAAGACCTCAGCATGCTGCAGCCTCAAAGCCACAAGATATACAGGAATCTGAGTGGGGAGCACTAGTATTATGCAAGTAATTTGTTAATGAAAATGTGTAACTTAAAGAATGCTTATTTCTAATGACGGAGGAAAGGGTCTTTAAGTAGCAGTCCCCTATCAAGTGGAAGTGGTGTAAACTGACTTTTAAGGTCTCTGATTTACATTTAATAAGAAAGCAGGACTCCAAATACAAGCCTTTCCAAAGCTAGAAGAAGCGAGTCCCTCACTCAAGCTTCAGGAAACAGGGTCAGGCTCCAAGGGAAAAAAAAGAATTTATGTAAATATACTAACTCCAGCCAGAGGTTTAGTTGAAATATTTAGTCCTTTAAAATATGAAACAAATACCTTCCACAGAACTGGCTGCCTAGGTTCTGGGGTTTGGTAGAGCAGTGTGTTCCCTTGTGTTTTTGTTCATGTCACCATAATGAAAGCTGACTTGCTTTTTGAATAATATATACTTTATCTGCATAGTGAGAGGAACTGAAATGAACATCATTAACTGCACGTTTATTTATAGGGCGCCTCATACTAAACAGAATGTCCATTATAGCTGTAAGGGTTTTTAAATAAAAGTAATAGAAAAAACAAAGAGAAAGTGGATTTTCATTGTAAGCAAAATACCTTTAAAAAGCTTGTGTCTCCTGCCTTGTAAATGGATAGAGAAAACGTTGTACTGGCAAAGTACACACTAGCTTTGGGATGTCACATGGCCAAAGGCCAGGACCTCAAAACCTTGAGCCTTTTTATGACAAAACATGTCTGTGAATACAGAGCAAAACAGACTCCGCTCTGGCATTTCCCTCAGCAATGTCTGGATGTAAAAGGAGCAAGATTTAGGACTTGCCTTGTCACACCACCCCTGCCATCCAGATGCTGGAGGAGCTGTTACCCCATTTGACACCTCTTTCAGCAGCTTGCAGAGGGCTCAGCCTTCAGTTGTTGCTGGTGTGCAGCAGTCAACTTACTCCCATAACAAAATTCTACAGACTGCAGCTGGATCTGGTGGATAGTGCCGAGCAATGCAGGAGTGGAGGGAGTCAGGCTGTTGAAATGTCCCTGGCAAAATGTTACTTGTCATATAAACATTTGGGGATGTCTTTTCCTCCATCATCTGGTTCTAAGATTGTTTCAAATTATTTCAGCAGCCACTACTGCTGACTTCTTTTACATCTTGTATAACAAAGCACCGCACAGTGCACTAGCCACCAGCTGATCAGAGCAATATTTGCCCTGGATATTCAAGGAGATTCTGGCCCTGCAATTCTGCTAAAATCTCAGGAAGCCACATAGCATTTAGAATCACAGAATCATAGAATCACTTAGGGTGGAAAAGACCTCAAAGACCATCAAGTCCACGCATTAACCAAACATTACTTCCTCTCTCCTTACTTGTCCTAGTTAATATAGCCAGTTTGCAGTGTGCATAGAAGATGCCATTGCAACAGGCTATTTATTTGGGATTTAGCTGCCTTTCCACACATGCCTCTTCCACAGATCATTTGGACGCGAGACCCTACCTAGCAAAGTTAAGAGGTGAGGGACACCACGAGAAGTGTATTTTTCATGCCTCATATGTTGTAACCTCCTCTGCTATGGGCTGCTGATATCCCAGCTGTCCAGGTGAGCAACAGTGCAGAACTCACCTGCCTGACTTCACCAGTGCAAGGAAGAATAATCATGTCTACACCATTATCAACCTGTCACACCGTCTTTCCATCCCTCCCTGAATCCAATGCAAGAACACAGTCCTCCAATGATTTTTGTTTACTGTTATTGGTGTTATTCTGGTGAACAAAAAAAAGGGCAAAGTTGCAGAGTATATAACCTCAAATAGTAAATCTTCTCAACAGTTTTGCAGTAGAAATAGGTGCTGCAGACAAGGAGGAGTTCAGGAAATCTCAGAAGTCTAAAGGATGAAATCTATATACCCTCATCTCATCCTGGAGGCAGAGCAGAAATAAGTTTTTCTTTAAGCACCTGCCTTTCTCTTGACTGATGGAAAATGCAGCCTTCAAAAATGGACAGTTCTATGAAATGAATAAGGAAAGGTGGGCCCACTTTGCTGTGTAATTATTATACTAGAAAAAAACTCATTCCAAATAATCAATGCCAGCAGCCATATGAGCATGCAGCCGGACAAAACACCTGTGCTACAAGAGCACAGTGGAAAGTGACCGTATGTTCAAGGAATCCAAATTCCTTTGTTCAAAGCTAAACATGAAACTATAACAGGAAGGATTCCTGGTAATTAAAACCAGAGTTTTACCACAATACCTGATAGCTAAACAGGCATGAGATATTTAGACACGTGTAAACCTTGTTCTAACAGAACACCATTGCATCTAAATTGGTTTTGTTGGAAGTCAAAAGGACCGCATTTTTAAGAGTGTCTGTACCCGAGTCAGCACAAAACAATCCAGTTGAGAAACAAACCAAGGAAGAAATTGTTCAGTGCACCAGAAGAAGGTGTAAACTTGGGGACGGTAGACATCTCACGGTTTTATAGGATTCTGTGGGTATTAGGACCCCCTGCCACCATGTGAGCTGTAACTTCAATTGCAGACCTTTGTAGCCCAGAGCACTGATGCTTTTTTAATTTGAGGAACATGAGCTGGGGCCTAGTAATAATTAGCTGGAGCTCTACTAGTAGAACTGCTCAGAGTGTTCAAACATGGACTTGTTTCTGCTGGCAAAAAAACCTTGTGCCAATGCTTGAAAATAAGGCAGAGCAGAAAGTATTTCCTTGGGTCTGTACAATTCTCTGCCAAGAAGGACCTGCGTTTCTCAAGAACTGTAAATAGTCACGATAGGTTTAAAGTTAATTAACTGTGCAATGGGCCAGGTGTTACTTCACGATTAGTTTGTGCACAGGATTTTTAACTAGAACAGGGAAGAGAGACAAAGCCCCTGTAGGACACAAGAGCTCCCTCTGCTCCCACTGGTGCACCTCTAAGGAATCTGGATCCAGACCTGAGCACTAACCACCATAACACGTGTAGCTTCAAGGGGAAGGATACATTTCACCTACTTCAAGTTCTTTGGCAGGTAGGTGCCCAGCCTAAGGCAGTTGTACAGGTTCTTTTTGTATTTATTGGAGAGATAAAGGCATTTCCATGAGCAGTTGATCCCATTCATCTCAGCCAATCTGATGTAGGATTTCTGCACCTCTCTTCCCATACTTGGTTGCACATCCAAACCACTGCACTCCCTCTTTGGTCCTTGACTAAATGCATGCTCAAGGGAACTGGTTCACCAAAAATGTATTTCTCTTCCCCTCCCTTCCCTTCCCCTCCCCTCCTCAGTTACCTTTTGGCTGAATCAGCTCTCCTAAGTGGTTTGTAATACAATTTTAGGATGGGAATTCAAGCATCATACAAGACATAGACTAAATGCAAAATTTTGAGAAGATTCAAGTTGAGAATAGCACCAAGGTATTTGTAAGGTCATAGCTGGGAAAGGAATAGAAAATAGGGAGAGGAAACTATTTAATTTCATGGAGTTTTTTCAAGGAGCATTAACCCTGAGATACAAATGCAGTTGAGGTAGTCTGCCTACCCCTTCTTCTGCTTGGTGACCTCTGTCTCCCCTCTTTACCTTTGTTCCCTGAAGTACTGTGACCTTGATAAAATGAAGTGAGTCATGCACAAACTCTCACCCCACTGAAGAGGCTAAAATGGAAAAGGACAAGGGAAGAATGGAAAAGTAAGTTGTGTGAGAAGGGACAGTTGCAAAACTGTACAGGGAGGATACACACAATTTGCTTGAAGTATTGAATGCACTGCTTTTCCGACTGGTGCCCCAGTGTCTCAGTAATAACTAAAGAAAAGCAATGGTTTTCCTCAAAAAGCAAACAGAGGATATGAAGGGATTTCCTTTGTTCTGGAGTTATTTGTTAATTTTTGCCTTCATGTCTTAAATCTATTTATGTTTCTCCATTATTAGCTGTTGCAGTCCTTAATTTGGGCACTTAAGTCTTTGATCTAGTCCTAAAACCAGAAAGATTTTAGAGTTACTCAAATTTTGACCTCATGATCAGAAAACCCACAAGCCCAACAAGAAAACACTGATGTTCCACTCACTCCTTGGCAAAAGTGGCATTTTGACTGAGAAAATTCTGCCTCATGATTTTCTGCTGCCAGATTTTGGCCACCATCAATCGTATTAGTATCTCATTCTGCTTCAGTGGGACTATGCTTCAACAAGGACAAATGAGAAAGAACTCAGGCCTTCAGTGGTGGCAGGTAAAGGAGGGATGAAAGAAATTACTCTGGTAATTCAGCTCAGATTTTTCTCTTATTACATTAATACCACTTGACCCCCAGAAAGGTGTTATTAAATCTAATCCACTTCTTAAACAGGACCCTGATTCCATGTTTGTGGGTGCAACACCACCACAGTAGTTCTATTGGAGCTCCCACCTCTGCTGTATTCACTTGATCAGGCAATTTTTATTCACATGAACACATCTAGAACATATTACTTGCATGAATAGCTCCAGATTTTCTTTCCGTAGGTGCTGTGAACCTGGTGTACAAGCTCCTGCTGTAGGCAGTGAAGAGCCAGGCCCTGATTAGTTGCCTTCATAGCAGTGTCTGGCAGGGTCAAAACCATCTTTGATTATTACCCTTGATTTCCTAATTGCGCTGAATACTTAAATTCAAGCAACAGACCTGATCAGCTCAGCCAGTGGAGCCTAAAGAGGATTCAGGGCACAGGTGTGTCCCCCAGCCCTTGGACTGTGGGGATGACAACAGCAGCCTGAGCACCCAGCAAGCACTTCAAGCACCTGAGCCTTTCCAAACGATTTCAGGGTAGGTCTGTGCTCTCACACTTTGTGAGCTGCAGCCAGGTGGGCAGGTGAGGGAGATGCTCAGCACCTGCCAACACACTCACTGACTCCCTGCAGGGTGTGTTAATTTAGGCTCAAGCAGAATCAGCTCAGGACTGCCTGCAAATGCCAAGCAGAAATGGACTAGATATTTAGTATATTTTCCACCTTTTCTATTAAGAAATTTGACCAGATGATTATTATTTAAATAAGTTGAGTTTTCAATGTAATCAGATGTAAATACAAACCATTTATTTTCCTTAGTGTTGAGGGATTAAGATGGATTCTGTCTCTTTCACAGCAGTTTGTAGAAGGGTGTTCATTACCATAATTTGTTTTTCTAGCACATTCTTTCTGTCTGCCAGGTTTGACAGTTTGGAGGCTTATTTGCTCTGCAGTGTTATCTCTTAAATCTATCCCTGGCTATATACTGTCTTTTTAATTTTCAAACCACATCAGAAGGATCCTTGAAGAGCTCAGGCTGACATCCAAAAAATGTTTGCCACCTAATGCCCCTCTGAGCAACTAAGAGCCTTGAGAGCAATAGGACTTTTACTCTAAGATTCTTTCTCCAGTTAATACAAGTACTGAATTTGCTGTTTTCTGTCTTTCAGAAGAACAAAAACATGTCCATGAGGAAAAATGTTCTGAAACATTTTTATTTCAAAATATCCATTAATTTAATTTTGGTCTGTTTAATCGATATGAGCTCCATTTCAGGTCACCTGAGGGTTGAACTGGATTTGTCTGGTGAGGCCCACTGCCTTGTGATGTTTGGGTTTTGGAACCTGATGCTCTTGTTTTCCCATGGAAAACAGTTTGACCACACTTTGCTTTCCTTAATGATATGACCTTCTCATAGGTGTTATTTGGGAACTGTTTGCCTTAAGGAACTCCATCCCAAAGGAAAATATAAATGTTTTTTTCTCATGTATCTAAATCATATGAAAAGGAAGATTAAAATTGATGAGACTTAAAATTAAACCTCCTGAAAACAATCTTCTGAATTAAGCTGAACTTTTCTGAAAACAAAACTGAAAGTTGAAAAAATTAAATAAAGCTTCCTACTGACCAGCTGTAGCACAACAGGTGATTCTGGAAGGTGTAAGTCATGCATCAAGCATAAAGACAAGTTTATTGTTGAGGAAATAGAGGCTGACTTGAAAACCCTCATAAAATGTCATAAATCAACTGTTCATATGCATGACCAAGCAAATCCAAGATACATTTTAATAAAAGCATAAATATATCCTTGATGAGAATCAAATATGTTGCAAGATTTTTGTAAATTTGAAGTCATCTGTGAAAGTTTATCAGACTGATTTTAGATTAATTTTATCATGCTTTATCTTACGTGAATGCTCCTTAAGACAATACTTCCATTGATGAATCAGTTCAGAAGTGTAAAATTTCTGAAATACTGAAAATTTCAGATAACTGGGAGCATAAGGAAATATTACTGCTTGCTCAGACACCATGGTACTCACATTTGCCACTCATATTTTTTTTCCTGAGCAACTATCATCCAGTTCAGCTCTTCCAAGCCCTGAGTAGACACATTTACAATAATTACCACTTTGTTAATTGCCACTTCATGTCTGTGTAAAGGATGGCATAATTAGAGAATCATATTACAGATAATGTTATTTATTGGATAGTCTTTCCTAGATACCTGTCAGTAAATAGCTCTTCTTATGGCTTTTTCTCTGTGGATGCACTTCATAAATACATCTTCATCAAGCACTATATACCAAGTTTTTTTATTTTCTATCTCCAGATATTTGTGGGTCTTCTACATCTAAGCTTTTGAAGATGTATACAAATGGGAGGATGACTAGAAGTAAAGGTTGATTTCAGGAAACCTTTGCAATAGAAAAAAGGTTAAACAAAAAAAAAACCAAAAACCTCTGAACAAACAAATGGCTAAACAAACAAAAAAACATAGAAAATAGAAAGCTTTTTTATTAAACTGACATTTTACTGACTAGGCTAATATTTTATTTTAGATTTTTGTCTTGATCTTAGAAAACTGCTCTGTTCAATTAAAGTGGCACAGAAATGTATATGGTAGCTGTACTTTGACCCTGTCTGGATGCCATGGAAGGGCATGAAGTTTGTGAATGAGACATCAGGCGCCTGTCCTGTACAGGGGCTTGGGCTGGAGTAGTTCACAACCCCATGGCTTTGGATGGAGTTACTATCCATAGCTGGGCAGAGGCCCCAAAAAACCTTCAACAAAAATATTCTGGAGACCCTTCCCCATAGCCCCAGGCACTGTGTTAATTACAGCCACTTGTGACAGGACTGCACAGCTTCATCACTTGGCTACTGTCACCCTACAGCTCTGAGATGGCTGCCTAGGCTGAGGTATTCAGCAAGTTTTTGTCTCAGTCTTCAATGGCAGCATCTCTTCCCATACCTCTCAAATGAGCTGACTGCAAGGACTGAACAAATGGAGAGCAGCCCTGCCGAGAAGGACTTCAGGGTGCAGGCGGATGAGAGGCTGGACACATCCCAGCAGTGTGTGCTCACATACTGGAGACCCAAGTGTATCCTCGGCTGCATCAAAAGCAGTGATTCTCCCCCACCACTCTACTCCCATGAGAGCCCAGCTGGAGCACTACATCCAGCTCTGGGGTCCCTGGCACATGGACCTTTTGGAGAGAGCCCAGAGGAAGGCTACTAAGATGACGAGAGGGATGGAGAGCTTATTCTATGAGGAAAGTATGTGAAAGTTGGGGCTCAGGCTGGAGAAGAGAACGCTCCAGGGTGGCCTTCTTGCAGCATTTCAGTACCTGAAATGGTCCTCCCAGAAAGCCAGAGAGGGACTTTTTACAAGGATGTGCAATGAGAGGACAAGGGAGAACGGCTTTAAACTGAGAGTAGGTTTAGATTAGATATTAGGAAGGAGAGTGATGAGGCACTGGAACAGGTTGTCCAGGGAAGTTGCAAATACCCCATCCCTGAAAATGTTATGATCAGGCTAGATGGAGGGAGCTCTGAGAAACCTGGTCTGGAAGGTGTCTTTGCCCATGGCAGGGCATATAAAAGGTCCCTTCCATCCGAAACCAGACCACGATTCTGTGATTCTACCTACACCAAGACAAAGAGACATATATAGAACATGTGGAGGAGCTACAGAGGAGAAAGTCACAGAAGCTGGATCTTCTCTGGCTTCCCCCATTTAACAGGCCACTGTAATGTTCCAGTTTCCACTGTTTTGAGCCTCAGAGCACTTTGGCCAGAGTGTATCTTTTGTAGTTTGACGATCAGAGGGAGAATCCACCATTCTCTCTTTCAATTTGTTCCAATGGCTGATTTCCTTCACTATTAAAAAATATGTTTCCTATGTCAGAATAATCCCTGCCTTAAAAAACAGAAAAGGTATTAGTTGGAGACAGTTAAATATGACCTACATAAAACACAAGAGTGATTGAGCTGTCCCCATTCCAAGATCATGTTATTGCCCACAAAATATCAAGTATTGTTTCTTCTGGCAGTGTCTGTCCCTGAAATGAGTACCTCAATTTAAAGAATCACTTAGTGACTCACATATACAATGATGAGATATTAAAAAATACATGAGAACTGAAGGCTCCATCTGTCTTGTAAAAATAAGTCTCACATAGCCATGTTACTTGCATAGGCTTCCCGGTGGGAAAGCCCTTGCTCAGTCAGGATGGATCACTTGTCATTGCTAGAGAGAGGAAAGAGACAGTCTGTCCTGGTGTGGCTGGTTTGCTGGGTAGAACAGCTTTATGGTGAGAGGGATCACAGCTATCACAATTTGGGAAGGACTCGAGATAATTTCATTGTGCTGCTGACCTTGTGGCAGAGCACACCACCACACACAAGGCTACAATCCTTCCCACTCTTTGAAGCACAGGTAATGCCATTGTCACTGACCTGCCCTTGTGCTTGTGTGTTTTTCTCTTCATTGCCTTCTATAGCCATCACGTAACCTCCTTGGAGCAGGCAGTGTGCCCCACTGTGTTTGTTCAGCACACAGAAGAACAAGGCCTGTCCCTGCTGTACAAATAGTTACACGTATAAAATACCCACGTTGGCTCCTGTCATGCCACTGCTCACCAAGAGACTATCACTGTTTTGAAACTGCAGTACATTGGAGGGACTAAACAGTTAAGCTCATGGAAATCGGACGTTTCACTCCAGCCCTTCCCCTTCCTTTTGTTTTTAAACTTGCTTTCCTGTTATAAGTTATCCTGTCCCCCACCTCATCCCCAGCTGCTGACCTAGTGCTCAGTTGTGCATGGAAGCACGGAGCCTTTCCTCCAGGAGCAGCACTGCTCTCCACAGCCAGGCTGGGTGGAGCTGAGGCATTTCAATGTCATTCACGCCCTCTTCCTGGAAAGGAGGACAGTTTGCAGACTCAACACCTTTGGCCTAGAAACCCCGAAATCCAGCCCTGCACCTCACACCACCATTCCTCCTCAGGGTCAGGAATCATAGAATTATAGGTTCAGTAAGGTTAGAAAATACCTCTAAGATCATTAAGTGAAAATGTTAATGCAGCTCTGCCAAGTCCACCACTAAATCATGTCCCCAAGTGTCCCATCCATGCATTTTTTGAACACTTACAGGGAAGATAATTCCACCACTTCCCTGTAGAGTCAGTTCCAATGCCTGATCACCCTTCAGTGAAGAAATTTTCCTGGATATCTAATCTAAACCTTCCCTATTGCAACTTGAGGCCATTTCCCCTTGTCCTGTCCCTTGTTACCTGGGAGAAGAGACCAACCCCCACCTTGCTACAGACTCCTTTCAGGCAGTTGTAGAGAGCAATAAAGTCTTCTCTCAGGGACCTTAGACTCCTCTTCTATAGGCTAAACAACCCCAGCTACATCAAAAGGTCCTCATAAGATTTCTGCTCCAGCCCCTTCTCCAGCTCTGTTGGTGAAGGAAGGAGCAGGCTGCAGCACTCCTCTGCTCATGCAGCTGGTGTGTCTGAGGACACTTACTTCTAGCCCATGTGCCTGCATAGAGCATGTTAGGAGAACCATCAGGAGTACATCCAGCTGACATCTACTGAGCTGCAAACAGGGAGGGCAAATGGCTGTAAACAGGTGGTGGTTTTCCTGGGCAGATACACTGCCATAGCAAAAGGGGAACATAGAGAAAGTTGGGACATGCAGGAATGATAGGAAACCTAGGTGGATGCAGCAATGAGACCTTGGCCCCAAGCTGGTGGGATGGCTTTTTTTGGAATGGGCTGGCAAGAAAGAACAGCTACTGGTCAGGGGCTGCCAGACTTGATGCTGTCCTGGGTGTGGAGGGAGAGTAGGTGCTTGAGCAGATGAGGAGGAGCTGTAAGAGCCATTTTGGAAAGGAAATGAGCACTGAAGAAAAGCAGGTTCTCTGTTTGGAAAGCCGAGTAATAAAGCACTGAGGGAGCTGAAACAATAAATTTCTGTTGCTCATTAGTTTCCTGGTCATTACTTTCTGGCTGAAAACAAATGGATGTTATGGGAAATGGAGGGGATTTTCTTGTAAGGTCTGGGAATCAGGAAGACATAGAAACAGAAAAAGAGGAAAAGGGAAAATTTCACAGCAGTTGCTTCCCTGAAAATGTCAGATGCATGGATCTGCCATTCTCCTGGCAGGTAGGATCCATTGCTGTTGGGCAAATGACTTGTGTGGGAGCAGAGGGGTGAAGTGGAGGATCCAAACCCACTGTCTGGATGCAGAAAAACACTCCAAACCACACAGCCTGTTACAGTGGTGTGCTACTCAGGTGGACATCAGGAACTGGCTGAGAAAGAGCACTGCCTAAATCTTACAGCTTCTTGGCCAATATCACCAATTCCTCTGGAAAAATGAGAGTTGCCTTTTCTGGCAGATCTGTTTAGAAAGCAGTGAGGAGAATTCGGTATCACAACAAACCTTCAAGCCTGGTAATAGGCACTAACATATTGTCTTCAAGACTTTTTTTACTCCTGTGACCAGACTTGGGGCATATTACAAATTTCAAGCTTCCCTTGAAATAGCAAGGGTGTATTTAATATAGTGTTTCCCACCACTTACATCCGACTGGGGAAAAACGTCTGCCTATATTTGGCAACAGAGTTAATTTATTCCCCAAGCTTAGTAGCAATCTGACTACTCAGCTTGCATATTTTTGATTACAGACCCTCACTCGCTTTTAAAGACAGACTTATCTCTCCAAATTGGGTGATTCTTTGAAGTTCTGTATCTAAAAAGAGGAAAATAAGCAAGAAAGGATTTATTCCTGTCTTTGTTTGCTTGGTAGATATCAGAACGACCATTTATTTGTCTTTCTTTCTTTCTGGCATCTCCTTCCGTTCTTTAGAATAATTTACATTAAAACATAGATGTACCTTTGTAAATATAGACAAATACCTTGCAGGACAATGTCTTAACAATGCTGATAAAGAGAAACAGCAAAAAACAGAGCCATGGTGTTACAGTTTTTCTATCAATTTGCTTTAACAATTTATATACAGGCACTTACTTGACAGCTACCTTGCCTATTTTCATAGCTGGGACTTATATTAATGCAACGAATGCAATTTCCATAAAGAAGAAATGCACACATTGCTTTTCACTTCTAGGATGAAAGATGTTTGTTTAGCAAGATGAGGAGTTAGGTGAAGGAATGAATCAGACAAAAAGTGGAAATTCCCAGCTGGCTCTCCCTTTCTCTTTTCAAGCATGGGAATCAGCAAATACAGAGAAAAAGGGGTTAATATTCACATGAAAACTATGTCTGGATTAGTCAATGTGATTTAAGGTTTCTGGAATGAAGCAAGTGTTATGCTAAATATGGGAATTTCCTTTCTAAATTACATCATAATTGGTTGTAAAGGTTATTTGCAGTCAGGATAAAAGGGTTGGGTGTTAACTTTAGAGTGTCTTAAAAGACAAGAGCTGAGCTCTGTTACCTTCAGGTTGGGAAGTTTGGTTTTTGCTTTCTTTGAGCTGAAGCCTGGCAGCTGAAGAAGGAAGATGTGTAGTGCTGCTTGTGAACCAGCTGATGCATAGATTCCCTTGCTGATTCTGATGTATGGAGGAGCGTGGGTGACACATGGGACATGTGCTCACTCACTCTGCGTGGTTATCTGGGTTATATTTTTCCATTTTTCTCTTGGGACTCAGCTTCCTGATAATTATACAAATGAAAAATTGCCATCTGAGGAAAACAGAAGAAAGGTTCAATGGTACTGGTGAAGAAGTATCACTAGAAAACAGAATTCAAAGAGGTTGAGTAAGGCTTGAATGTGTTGATGCAATATGAATGAACGTGTCAAAGACATGTCAATTGCCTTCTTGTTCTTGCATGCATTTTGAAGCAGGTCTTGGCAATATTTTCTCATTTGAGAGTTTGTGCCTCCACTTTCCTAATACCAGAGATTCACCTCAGTTGAATGAAGTCTTGCAGAATCAGGGAAACCTTTCTCTCAGGGCAAGGGATGAGGTACTTGCTTAGGAGAACACTACCAGGCAAGAGAACTGGTTTCTGTTTGGGTGTAGAGACAAAGTGAATTTTCCTACCAGACAGAAAATTCTGGTTTAAGTCAATTTGGTTTTAGCAGTTAGGATCCATGAGGATAGGGCAGGGATGCAGAAGAAGGGGCTCCTCAAGCTTTTATCATCTTGTTCCTGCTTTCCCTCAGTTTTCCTTAGAATTCAAACAACCTTGTGCAGCTGGACACTTTCATTACCTATATCTGTATGGCTTCATAAGACACTGTGTTTGGGGGAAAGCTGTGCCAAACAAATAGCAGGTCTGCATCAATGAGAGTAAAGATGAATGCAGGAACACACAAACCTAGAGAGTCTGATGAGCTTGTGATTTGAAAGCAAGAGCAGCAATATTTAAACAACATTTTATAGGAGAAGTCTGGCATCCATCTGCACCCTGTTCTGCCATCCCTGTGCTTGTGCAACTTGTACAGACATGAATGTGTGTTTTATGAGTATAATTGAAGGACAATGGAATTTTTTCTATTGACCTTAACAGGCTTTAAATCAGGTACTATTATAGCCAGGATTTGCCAGTGATTAGTGACTTTGGATTACCCTTAACATTTGGGAAATCTATTTGTGTCAGAGCTCATGGCAGGCACACTTAAGTTTGAAATATATGTAAATAAAAGACACATGCACAAAGTGTGCCTATCAGTGCTAAAAAGCCAATTTATATGCACTCTTTACAAAGAAAATTCTGTTGTGGTACAAGATAAATTCCAGCTACTAAAATGTCATTTGGAGGACAAAGGAACCTGCACTTGTCTGCAGAAAGTAGAATGGGTTAATCAGGAAACAGCATACACTGACAGCTTTCTTCATCATCTCTGTAATTTGGCTGCATTTAGCAGGAAGCCTCCAAGAAGGTTTATAGAACCTTTGTTTTGCCCCAGATTTTCTTCTGGATGCAGTATTTTTCTGTATTCTACATGTAAGTTCCAGCCCTAGGATTTAGGCTTGTGTTTCCTGCACCTCTGTGCAGCACTGTGGGGGCACAGGGAACCCATCTCTTGTGCAACCCAGTGATGGGTTTGGTCTCTACCCTGTAAGAGATACATCAGGCATGTACCTTCACGTTTATTTAAAAAAACTCAAGCTGATCACTCTCCTCAGCAGGGCACCATGTGGTGATCAGTACATGGAAGTGTACATCAAACACTGTTTCTCTGAACACCCACCCTCTGCCTATGGAAAAATATCTCCTGCTGCAGGGACTTGAGCAGCCTGACACATCAGCCGAACCATGACCTCTTAAAAGGAACTCACAAGAGAAGATTATAATAGGGGATTACTGTGCAAACAGCTGTGGACATTTAAAATGTGCCTGCTCTGCTGGCACAGGTAACTTTCCCACAGCAGGTTGGCAGAAGGACTGCTGTACCTGAGCCTCAGCTGCTGCATTCCCTTACCTGGGCCCCTAAGGATGTGGTTTTTTATTTCACCTCAGCTAAATAGGAGACCTCCCAAATGATACTTCTTGGCTTTTCCCTCTGTCCCAAACTGGACCTAGCATTTGTCTGGAGAGAGGATGAGCAGCTGAGCTAATGAAAAACATTTTCTGCCCCCTTCCCGCTGTTTTGCACAGCTGATTCTTGCCAGCTCGGACAGCTGAACTGACTCACCCTGCAAGGTCTGGAACACATACCAGAATGGGCAGGAGGGAGCAGGGAGGAGCAGAATAGTTGCTTTCCACAGTAGCTCTCTCTCCTATCATATTAGGTGTAACCTGAAACCGAAAACTTACTTCAGTGCTACTTTTAACAAGCATCTCGACTACTACATCTGGAGGTGATCTGTTTGTTTGCTTTTTAAAAATTTTTTAAAATTAACACCCAGCCGATTTTGGATCAGGCTTGATCTGCCAAGATCCCTCTATGGCCTGTCCTGATGATGGCTGCTCTCTTTTTTTGTCAGTTATCACAAAAGTGATCACAAGCAGGCATGTGTTAGGTGAAGACTGGTCAGTCCTGCTGCCTGCTTTCTGTGGTTGCTCCCTGCATGGCAGCCCTGGCTCAAGAGCAGATGTAGTAGGAACCTATCCCATGACCTTCTGCAGGTAGCCTCCATCTTACTTGGTGACACATCTTTCACGTGATAGCAGTGCCCCTGTACCTTGGTGACAGGTTTAGCAGAGGTCACCTGCCATACCAGCACAGCCACCCATCTCCTGTGATAGGACTTATCTGTTCTGGCTACAAGAGAGGTGGACAGTGAGTCAAAGGACCAGAATGCATGAGTTATCCAAGAAGAAGCTTCTACTCTCACATCAAACATAAAGCCTCAACAGCAAATTAGAGTGTGCTGATGTCCCATCCACCATGTATTTTAAATAACTAAAGGCCTGGCTGTTTGTGTGTTGAATGAGGTAGACTCAGTTCAGTTCCTCCACTTTGTCTATGTGACACCTTCTGCATTTCAGTCTCTGCAATGATCTTGCTTTATCAGCAGGAACTATCAGCTGGCCCCATCCTGAATAACCTGAGGTTTGAAAAATGGAGAGTGGGAATTTCCTCAGGCTAAGGAGCAAACTGGACATGAGAAAAGACTGCCATGGATGTCTCAGGTGCAGAGCACACTGATTCTGCAGTTTATGTGCATCAGAATGTGGACATCCATTGCAGCTCTGTGGCAGTGTATCGAAAGGCTGGGCTTACCTTGCAGGTGCCCAGGTACTTGGGGCAGATGTAGTTGAACTCTCACCAAGAATGAAGAAATTCTTGATAAAATCAGAAATCCCTCAGTATATGCCACAGTAAGGATAAAAGGAAATGTCTGGGAAAAGCAGGTAGATGTTATCCCTGAGCACAGGGAGAGCACATGAAATGATAACAAAAGGAAGTAGTAGTTGCTGTGTAAGTGTTTTAAATTAATGAAGCATTTGAATTCCATAAGGATCCTTCTGCTAAGCATCATGGATGTCCAGGGTAAACCTCTCTGACCTAACTTTCTCAAGGGAGAAAAGATGAGAAATAGTTTGACTCAAAAACGGGCTTAGGGAAGAAATATGTGCCCTCTTGCTCAGTCTGATCAGGACTAGGATGCTTCTGGAGAGAGGGAGTTAGTCTTGAAGCACTTAGAGAATTTCACAGGGATAGAGCAAAGTATCTGTAAAATTTAACATCCTCTACGCTGTGAGGCAGCTGAGCAAGTTTCTGGGCTTTGTTTCAAAGATTTAAACATTTAAAAGAAAGTCACTGAAGTGTATGCAGTCCTTCGCTACCCCATGAAGGATGCTGTAGGTGAAACTGAGCATCAAGAGCCCAAAGTAAACTCTAGGACTAACTTGAGGGCTTTATGCCATAGAGGTTAAAACAACTGGCAGACCTACTACACACCACTACTGCTAGTGGTGCCTAAGTGAACGTGGTTGCCCCACGCACAAGCAAAGATCAACATTTCATGTTTCTCTGAGTAGTGCTGGCTTCATTTGGTAATGGTTTCAAGTGATGCTTCTCTCAGTTTTGGGGGTTCTGGGATCAAGGCTAGAAAAAGTGGATGAGTACATTCTGTTCTCTTGTTAGCAGAGGTAGGTAATGCTTCACACAGAGGCTCAGTCTCACTTCCCTTACACTGGCAGTTCAGGGTATGTTTAACTCTCAGACTCTGTAAACTAGTACTTTTTTTCCTGTCTCGTCATGGAAAATAGCAGAGAATCTTGTGGTGACACAAATTTTGTGTGATCCAGTCCCAGCCTTGCTTCCTACTTTCTGCTTGAGAAAGGTGACAAGGCCTCATCAAGCCTCATCAAGTGACAGCTGTCTCCTTCAGCTCCTCAGAGCAGCTCTTTTTGGAAGCAGTGCCAGCTCCTTCCTGCCTTTTTTGAAGGGTGCCTGGTCTGTCAGATGAGAGGAGATGCTCAAATCATATGTACCAGTAGTCTCCTTGCATTTCTCTGCCTGAAGCATTGACAAACACAGACCTCAAAGCCATGGTAGCAGCATCCCCAGTGGGACTTCATATGAGGGAAGACAAGGTGATTCTTATCTCCAAGTCAATTTCCATGAGAACAACTTCCTTGACATCAGCTCTGGGCACGAGCTTACACAGGTGAGCATCAGAGCTCGCTGCAGTGCAGATCCCTGTGCTGGTGAACACGAGTGTGCAGGTCCCTGCGCAGGCCATGTCCCTCTTGTCCCCAGCCCACAGTGTCTCTGCGCTGCCAGAGCCGCCCCTCTGGGCTGGTTTGCTTAGGGGTTGCCCCTGCACATCCACACCAGGGCAGGCAGGGTGCCCACCACACTGCTGGCACGCCCTGACTCACGCCTGCTTCTCCCTCTCGTGCCTCAGGCGCCTTTTGTTTCCAGGGGGAACAAACTGAAGAGAAGCCATTATGAGAGGATAGTGCAGGGGATGCAATCCACAACAGAGGAAAGATTACTATGCTGCAATGACATTCTCTTTTTTGTGGCCGCTAGCTACCAGCCTCTGCTCTGATCTGAAGCATGGCCCTGTTCATAATTTTAGTGAGGCTGTGCTAGGCCTCACAGATACCCACATCTTGTGCTCTTTTTATTTTTTTTTTAGGAGGTGGGATGATGCTTTTTGTGCCAAATGGCTTTAATTATTCTGAGAAGTTCTAAGCTGGTTGAAATTCAGTTAATTGTAGATCCTTCACTGCAGTCGTACCAGAAATCGACTGCTGTAAAGAACTGAACTCATGCTGTGTGCAACATTTATCTTGAGGCAACAGGAAACCTGCGTGGGTTTTCTTGCAATAACCCAACTCGTATAGTTGCTTTAGGAGCAGCAGCTAGGGACATTATGCAGCCATGCAACACAGTTCTCAAAGTGGAGCATTTATCAGAAAGGCTCCTGTCCAGCATGTGAAAGAGATTCACTGCAATTAACCAGGATCAACTCTTCAGTCTCAAAATCAAATCCAGAGTCAGCTCTGGGGAGTAGCCTGAAACCTCTTTATGTGCACCAAAGACCTGCTTTTCCCAGTCCACACATTCATGATTTGGCAGTTCTTTCCTCTCTGTTATCCAATGGGATCCTAAGGAAACAAAATCCAGCCTTCCTCCCATTCCACATAGGCCAAAGAAAGGACTAAGGATTATGAATACTCCTGCTTGCCTATCACCCTCTGCTGCCAGGCAATAGTCTGCACCATAACTGCCATAATCTCTCTAAACTGGGGAAGTACTGCCTGGGGATGGGCACTTTCAAAAGAGCCTTTCTTAATGCATTACATTCTAATTGTCCTGCTTGGTTGCTTACTGGGGGTTAAAAATAAGTCATAATAGCAGAGATTAGAGTGGCTACAAAGAGATGGTTTGGGGAGTCTACAGTTTTTCTTTCCACCTTTTTTTTTTTTTTTTAAGTTGCAGGAATGGTATTTATCCAAAGGAAGAAAAGTAATGAAACAGATTGGATAAATAAACAGCATATAACAGTTTTTGCATGTTGCTATGTATGCTTTTAGCACACATACATGCATAGTGTTACAAAATTTTTATTTGCAAAGCAGTTGGGGTTCTTTTGGACAAACAATTTGGGCGTTGGGATTTTCTGACAAATAGAAGAAAACTATGAAAATTTGGGGTTCCTCCTGGAAAACACCATTGTAAAGAAAGGTTTTCTCAATTAGTATTTGAAACTCTTTTTCTGTTAGAGCTTTCTTTTTACAGTGCCTAGTCCTATCACTGGGGACAGATTTTTAAATAGACTCATGTTCCATTGCCACACTATATGCAAGTGTCCATGAACGTAATTAGCTAAGAGCACTGGGGATTTGTCATATTTTGAGGTCTGGCTCCAGTCTCCCTACTTGAAAGTGCAGAACACCTGAGAAAGTAGTTTTATATCTGAAAGCCAGCTCCTTCTGAATTGCAAACTGAGGAGCTAAATAGCCAATAAGCTGTATGCATGGGCTCACTTTTCTGCCACTCTGTTGTGTTTTCTGCAGAGTCACTAATTGCATACTTCCCATCCAAACCCAACCTTCATCAGCCATCAGAAATTGTAAAGATATCTTTGCTTCCATCATGACAGACACTGAAAATGAAGTTGAAGAATGAAGAACCCAAAACTGAAATGATGAAAGAGAAGTCTTTTTATATTAAATTGCACTGCTTTTGGTTTTGTCTTAGAAGTACTGGAGGAAAAATAAAAAGCTTGATATAAGAAGACCTCCAGGTCTTGTAACTGATGCTAAGACACAGCATACCAGGTCCAGTTTTCCAGATGAAACAGTTCAATTGTCTAAATGTTTAATTGTTCAAACAGTGTAAAAACCTTCCTGGTAGAAGGGCCAGAAAGTGCCCCAAGTGTATTTATGTACTGAAGAAAGGCTGGTGGGAGCAGGGGAAATTGCAGAGGCGTAGCCAACCCCTCTCGAGGGCTGTGGTGGCTGAGCCCCTGCCAGAGCTCAGGGGAGGAGTTCAGGGCAGCAAAGTGCCTCTTCAGTTTCAAATCTGCACAGGAAGCACATGATGCTCTCTTCTAATGTCTAAAGACCTTGTGCAAGCTCTCCGCAGAACAGCCTGCGGCATGCCACTGACTGGGACTTCCTGCCTGCTTACGATGATGATTTGGACACTGAAGCTCCTTGTGCAGTCTTCTCTTTTTTCTCCTGCCTTTAATAGTCACAAAGCCCTCACCGTAGAGGCAGGCAGGCATCTTTTTGTCAAATACATAACACAATTTCAAATACCTTCACGGGAGGTAAGCAGTAGCTCTGAAGAAAGTACAATTAACTAAAAAAAAAAAAAAAAAAAAAAAAAAAAAAGAGACAGAAAGAAGGGAAAAAATACAGAAAGGCTAAGGAGCTAATAAATGGTTGTAAGCATAAGCAAACAGAAAGTAACTATTGGAATAGAAATTCAGCCAAGTGGGAACTAGAACCGCAAGCACCTTTTATGTTACTTGCTGTATCAGGCTCTTCCTCGGGCTGCTGTTTGCAAGACCCTTCCAACATGATGCCAGGCTCTTTTGTCTCCAGTTGGAGGGAAGAAAGTGAAATGGTTTTTCAGTCAGCAGTCTCTTGGCTGGTGGTGAGCAACAGGATTCATGGGTGCTGATGGCACTATTTCCCTGTACTTCCTCAGTTTTGTCCTCTGTGTTCTCTAAAATATGTGGATACTGTTGAATTTTATGTGTAGATGTTTGGACTCCCAACTCAGTTTACATTATGAATAATAAGTCATCAACATTTGAGACTCTATCAATGTCAACATTTAGAGCAGACTCTAAAAATTATTTACATATTTTGCAATACCACAGAAATGTGGTGGTTTATTATGCCAGATGTCAGGATAGGATTATTCTTTTACATGTCAAGTCCCAGGTTCCTGCACAGCCATGGTAAATTAACTGCAAGAACAAAACCAAATGTGCCTGCTACTTAAAACTGAGCTAATTCTATAGAAAAAACCCTCATTTTGCTGATTCCCTGTGTGTACTTTTATTTATACCTAGGTAGGCCTTCTCTCTCAGGAACTATTTAAAAAGTAGGAAAAGATATAACAAGCCCAAAAAGAGAAATGAAAAATGATCTTGTGACTGATCTCAGTTCCCTGTGTGATCTGAGGGCTTCCTCCAAAACCTACCCAATGACCCCAGGTAGGGAGAAGGGGGGGTGCACCTCCATTAGCGCAGTATTTGCGTGCTTTGGAGAACTGTATCCTGTGGGATTGCATGGCTCACCCTGAGGCAATCTGCAAGACTGTTTTTTGATTTGTTTTATGATTTTAAATGTGGGAAAGCCTGTCAGCCTAACACCTTTTTAAAAATTACCTCCAACTTCTGGAGGTTCTTTTAAAATTATCACTTTGCCTTGGTTATCCCAAACAGAACAAATAGCTAGAGCAGATGTTATAGAACTATAACAGATGATCGACATGTTCATAAAGTTGAAGTTATTTGAGCTGTTAATACAGAGTTGAGTCTAAATGAAGCCCTCCATTACTTTATTTTTACAGTAGGAATAAGTAACTTTGACTGTAAGAATTAAACAATGTAAAGTGGCGGAGTAAGTAAAAAGAAACACTGGTGGTTCCATGTTGCTTTCAGTTAAGTTTATTATGAAATTCCAGTTGAATTCATTGGAAATTAATTCTTCATGAGATATGCTACACACTTTTGATCTGTTCTTTTTTAAATAAAAACAACCACACGTGATTTTCACATGATCAAATATGCACGTGTAGCATACTTAGAGCTTGCCAGGGTTTGGGTTATTTGTTTTGTTCTTTTTTTTAATTGCAAGTGCTTTCCATCAGAAAATACTATGCTAACTCAGAAATTCTGTCCACTCTGACAGTATTAGGAGTAGATTGTCAGGCCCAGTGATTTCATGGTAAATAAAAGGAGTTGGGACCTACCCATCTGTGATGGTACATGGCTCATGGTCAAGATGCCCAGAGACTCAGTACACCCCCAGAGCTCACTCTCCTGGATGGAAATTTGAGCAAGAGACATAAATAACTGCACCCCAGTTGCAGTAAAATGTCAGCTCATAGCAGGCTGGAGACTCATTTTTTCTTTCTTCGTATGAAATTATTTACTTGAGAATATCTCCAGAAAGAGAAACTAAGGCAGCTGCATGCACTCATTTTGGATAGAGCACTTTGGGATGTAGCTGTGTGAACCAAAGCTGGTGCAGAGATTTGAACCTTGGTTGTCTGCACCCTATAGCAGTGTCATATTAACTCTACGGTGCAACGTACTCCAAAAATCAACCTGTGCTTGGCTTCAGGAGTTCATTTGCCTGTGGATCTTCTTTGGATTTGGTTTCCACAAGTTTCAGTTCAACAACTGGATCATAGCCTGCTGGTGGCTCTCAGACTACCGGTCTATAGGATTTCCTCCAGAGTCAATACCATCATCCCTTTCCACATTCTTCACAGCAGGGAGTTAAAAAAAAAGGAGTTTGTGGAATTCAGGACATGCCAGGCTTTGACTTGTCCTTTTGTCACTGGGAAGTCACAGATATCATCAACAGTTCTTATTCTTTGGGCAAAGCTTTTCTAACAAACAGGAGGGTCCTCACACCAAGACTTTGACACAGACTTGAGAAAGTCATGGAGTGCAATCCAAGAGTCACCTCCCTTAGCTGGTACCCAGTCTCCCACTGCAGTCAGCACCAGGTGCCCCAACACTGGCATAAAATCTCTGTAGTTGTCATTATCATGTCTGTGGAGCAGCTTTAATTCTTTTTTACCCCCTCCTCCATTTTGTGTTTTTGGTGATTTTACTACTTGGTTCCATTTCCATCTGCAGCCAAGCTCGTCTGAGATCTAAAGGAGACAGCAAATTAACAATACCCAATCTGCTTGTGCCCATCTGAGACATCCTCTGCAAAGTCTTCTGAGGTTTGGGTTTGGAATAAGTGGCAGCTTTCTATAGTTTTAACCCACACTGTATGTCTTCTGTGTGGTATTTTGGCGGCACCAGACAGAGTAGTCTGTACTGAAATATTTCTTCTGACACTGTATTACCAACAGCACTTCTGTAACACCAGGGCCTAGAAGCCAAGATTTCCTGAGATCATTCTTGAGGCTAGATCAGCTGTTGGTGCCCAAAGACCAGAGCTGTGCATTTTTCAGTCTGATGTCTGAATCACATTATATCTAAAGAACACTTTTTAAATTGCATGACCTTTTTCTTTAAAGTGAGAAGTTTTATAAGTTGTGCTTGGTAGAAACCAATTATTTTATTTGATTTAAAAGTAAATTCTAAATTCAATTTTCAGTATTTAACCCCCCTTTATTATTAAGTTATTTCTCCAAATGTTGTTTTCAAAAGTACTGGGAGTAATATTTTTTTCATTTTTCTGAGTATCCGTTTTCTAGCTGGAGAAATCACAAGATCTGTTAAATTCTAGGAATAGTTTCTGTCTTCCTAGGAATAGTTTCTGTCTTCCTATAAACCATAATTTTGATGAATAACAAATCTTTGAACAAAATATCTGAATGTTACCTGTTTTACAGAGAATGTCAAAAAGTGGCAAAGTTTTTGTCTGTGAATCTGTTACTTCTTGGTTTAATCAAAAAGACCACTGGAAAAATGAGAACTCTGGATGTTATTCAAGATAAAAGCTTTGTGGGCTAGCTATAGTTCTGTGATAGGTACACAGCTTTTTTTTTTAATTAAATATAGTATAATGGAGCCCTAGATAAAAATTGTTCCATGTGGGACAAAGCAAAAGCACTGAGTGGCGTATTTATGATTCAGAAAACTTTCCATAGGATCAACCAAAAACAACAGAAAAAGGAAAATATAAAGACAACCAAATATAGCACCAGTGGCACGCAGCAACCCTTCAGTGTTAAGCAGAAAAAAACACACAAAACCTCTTGGAAAGTTGGTGTGTATTGGACTTTCCTGCACTTGGTTGCACAAGGATCAGTGCCCAGCAGGAGCTCCGGTGAGATCACACACGGCTGCTGATGGACAGCAGCACAGCTGCTGCAGGGAGAGTGGAAATGACACGGAAAGCAGGCGGGGATCATGGGCTCAGTCCATCCGGTGGGTGCCCATCCTGCTGCTGTGCTCAGCATGCAGGCCAGGCACCCCAGGCTGGATTCACCTCTGTTTGGCGCTGAGCTGAGCTTCAGTTCAGAGCTGATCTGCAAGGTCTATCCTTCTCCACTGTTTCTACATGGGGCCCTGGTGATTCTTTTCCTCATTGCAGCACTTCAGACGAAATTTTTCTGGGATGGCTCTGAACCCAAACATTCAATTAATAAGATCTGATAACTCAGCATCTCTATTACATCTCCCATTACTGTGTGTAGTCTGTTTCAGCTGCAAGATCTTTAAAGCAGCATCTGTCTTTCATTACATGATTGCATGGCATCAGGGACTGTAGAGTTAGGCATAAAAATATAAATGAGAAATGTATTTAATTTATTTAACTTACATGTAACTTGATTGTGCTGAATGATAGTGGCGAAGTATGACCTCCAAATAAATAGTCCGCTATTTACTCATGATGACTTTTATTCATGTCTGGTGTACTCTGGCAGTTTCTCTTTAGAGCAAAAGCCCACATTGCCAAATGAAATACCAATTGCTCTGTTATTGTGCAGTGCACTCTCTCCAAAGCCTTGCTAGCACCTCTCCTTTTGTCTGGGAGGGCATTTCGTGTATTTGTGTGTGAATCACTCCTAAACAAAGATGCGTTCTCACTCTCAGGCTGTGGACCTGACACACATTTTCTTTAGAAAACATCAGAGCTGTCTGAATAAAAGCTTCTTCAATATTGCCTTGCTAGTATATTCAGCTCTGTAGGAAAATGAACAATGGATTTGTTACTAAAAGTGCCATAAATTATATTTGATTTTGCTTACTGCCTAGAGAGTAATTAAAAAGCCATTTAAATGGAAAATAAATTATGTGAAAAACATAAATTGAATTTTCATGCAACAAGATGGTTCAACAATGTAATTGCACATAAAGTTCATGGTAGAGAGCTCTGCTTTTTATTCTTCATGGAACTTCTGGGGTAAATTGTCCCCCAAATTCCGATGAACTGTATACACATACACTTTCCCATCAAAAAACTCCATTTAATGGTTTGTCAGATATGGCTATTCTTGGACAGCATATTCTGAATGCTCTGCTTATGTAAATGCATTTCTGGTGCTGCTACTTAAAAAACTGAACACAGACACAGTCAAGACCAGCTCTGAAGGTAGCTATGTAAATGATGCCAGAGATTGTGCCTTTTCTTTTGGGTGGGAGGCACATTTCTCACCATTATTAGCTTTTCAGCAATCTGCTCAGCCTCGCGAAACCCGTGGTGGTTATTCACAGCAGGACCAGCAGGTCCCTCCCACACACAACAGGCTGGGGCAGGTAATACCAGCTTCTCAGAAAACATAGAAAACATTATCACTAATAAGCCTGTGTGCCTCACTGTTGTTTGGCTAACAGAAAAAAATGTGGCATGAGCAGAACAAGCAGAAATTGGGATCAGAGCATCTTTTGCCTGGAGGTTAGCATAGCACTGGGGTGAAGGCATATCCCTCAGTATCAGCTAATTGAGAGGTTTTGCAATGAATCAGAAACTTCTGGTTAATTCCTGTCCTAGACATGCCTGCAGGGAAGGCAGCAGTGTGGGGCGAATGACGGATTCACTCTTGAATCAGCCAAGTCCTTTTACATTTCCTTAATTTCCTTGTCTGTAGTGGTGACTCTGACAGCCATTTGGATCTGTTGGTAAAAAGCTCCATTGGGACTTGTGCAAGGCTGTGCCATGGACACCAGTGGTGTGCTCCACACCTGTGAGAAATTCACCCTTAACCAGAGAGCTGGAAGGGATGCTCATAAAGGGCTGAAATCTGGAGAACTGAGGTGGTGAACTGGAGGGACCGGCACAGTTCCTGTGAGGAGACCCAGCTGACACCAACAGCTGCATGAAAACACAGAGACCTCATTTGCTGATAAAGCTTTGTGTGTGGAACTGTATTTTTAGGGCAAGGACAGCAGTGTCACCCCTAAGGCATTCTGACTGGGACCAGTGGATTACATTGCATCAGAAGATGTCTGCGTTATCAGTGTAAAACCAATTCAAATTCTTCCTCCTTTTGAGCTGGATGTTGGTCCATGATAATGTCATCCCTGTGACAGTGGCATCAAAGGAAAAGCCACAGAGGGCTGTTATGGCTGTTTATGCCAGAGGGCCAGGCATAAACAAGTGAAACGCAGGACAGTGTCACTGTCTGTCTTCACTAAGGTGATATGTGAGCTCAGCATTACTGAGGCAGCAACAATACATGGGGGAGAAGGAAGAAACAGTTGCTGTATTTGAAATTTATTGGACTGTTTATCATTTTATAGGAGAATTAATTTGACAGACATTGGTTCAAAACAGGAGAAGAAATGTTTGAAGTGTTTGATCTCAAGGACTGCACTATTCCAACGCATGTCCCTCACAGAGATGCTGAGAGAGAAACTGCACAGTCTCCTTGCCTCACAACCTGCAGCATAAGAGCTAGGGATGGCCACCCTGGGAAGAAAACCAGATCCTCTCACTAAAGAGATCCCAAAGAATAAAGGAAGTAAAAAAGCAAACATTTTGCAGCAGTCAAAACAGGAGATGTTTCTGCAGAGAAGACAGGGGCTAAATATATCCCAGTGCTTGAGGCATCTGCAGGGCTCTGGAAGGGGCCCTTGGATAAACATTGCACGGTGCTGTGGCCATGTTGCTTTGCCCTGGGAACTCTTTTGGGTTCCTTTCATAACCAAAGGTTTTTCATGAGAAAATAAGACCGTGTGGGGAGCTGTGCTGGGTCCCCAGCATCTCTGGGTCCCCAGCATCTCTGGAAAAAGCAGCAGCGGCATCTTGTGCAGCTCAGCTCTTAGCAAAACCTTGGCATTGACCAGTAATGCCATGGAGGGCAACTCCAGCCTTAGTCCCTCCTCCACAAAATGTTTGATATTTGCTCATGAGAAGCCACCATTAAATGAACCTGGCCATAAATTATTTTTTTTTCCCTGGTGAACAGAGGTGATTTTCAGTTTGAAAGTATAAATTTCTAATCCAAAAGAAAGCTAGTGAGGAAAAGTACTTCTAGCACACTCTCTGGAGGTTTTGATGAAAGTGCTGGGGAGTAAAATGAAGAGTTGGAGATTGTTATGAAGTGCTGTGACTTGAAAAAAAAATCCATAAACAAGCAAAATCCTGCCACAGTCACAAACAAAAGTCACATTGTTATTGCCAGAGCAGAAAAAAGATGCTGTATAAAATAATAGAGATTGTTTGCAGAGGGTTGCTGACATAGCGTGTTCCCCAGCTCTTTTCACAAGTAAGGGGCATGCTCTTGGTGGTCTGCTAACAGAAATGACTGAATAATTTTCAGATTTTCAGTAAAGGTATGCATGCTTTAAGGATGGAAACGCTTAAGAGAAGAATAGGGATTAATAGAATGATTCTATTAGCTTCACAGGAACACTAATGTCAAAGAAGCTCATCTGGCAAAAATGCAAGACAACCAAGTAAAGGAACTGATTTTGGTATCATTTGGAACAATTTTTTATTTTTTTTAAGTGTGTATGTGTGTGTGTTTATTTTATTTAGGGAAAAGTAAGCATAAGTAGGTTTAACTTGTTTGGAAAAAAGGCTATTAGTCCTCAAGACAGAATTACTAACTTTTCTAGTAGTCAGGATACATCTGAAATAGTAATACTTGACTTCACAGTTTGGTTGGCAAGGATTTAATATGTGACATAATATTACTATGGATATATCAACACTCATCCTATGATCCTCTCTGACTGTTAAGAGAAGAAGGCATCAAAATAATATGTCTTGTAAAAATAGCATGGAGTCTGCCTCCAATCTGTGTTTATCACTGTTACTGAACAAAGCTGCACTAGAATTAACACCTACTGATACTTAGTTCCCACAGTTGAAGATACACTTAGGGTATTTTTTCTAAATGGTAGTTTGCACAAGGTCCCCACTAGCAAAACAGAGCAGTGCAAGCAGGGTTGCTGATTTATTTTATTCAGATTGGATACCAAGGATTCAAATAACTAAGAATAAAAATAGGTAGGCTTGTAAAATGCATTTTGAGAGAATTTCTTCTTTTGTCTGGTTTCCGAAGGAAGTAACACTTGTGCAACCACATTGTCTGTGTGTAGCTCTCTGTCTGCCTCTGCCTGACTGTTTGAGATCTGAGCCCATCCACAGGTGCCAACAAAATTTGAAAGGGAGCAGAGATGTCAACAAAATACGTTTCATGGGAGCCAGTGGCTGGGGAGGAGAAAGCTCTTGGTCAGTGGAGAAGAAAGGCCACGGTGTAACACAGAGGAAAGCTGCAGTCAGGGCTTTTAAAGTCAGGCCCTGCCACACCAGAGTGAATACACAGAAGATGAAGCTGTGAAAACCCAACACAAAGCCAACATTCAGATCAGAGCTTGAACCTCACTAGATGTAAATCAGCCAGAGGACAAAAGTCTATGGGAAACAGATTTTCATAAAACTACCTGAATAATAAGTCTGATTATATTTGGTAGCCACACATTGGCTACATCCTGGTTTTTATTCACTTCAAGATTTTATCCAGCATGTTTGGTTGCAAAGGTTAGGCATTAGCACAACCTATGATAAGTTGTGCTCATTTAAGTCATGTAGGAACATGCTTGAGATCTTGGTTGCAGCAAGATCACAACTTTTTATTTTGTGTTTGTAGCAGGAGGAACCAAGTCTCTGGGGACCCAGGCTGGCTTCAGAAAACTGTTTTCACTTTTGAATTTGAACCAAAATTCTGGTTTCCACCATTGGAAAAACTTCGCAAAATTCCCTTCTGAATTTTCCAATAAAGACAGTAAAAATAATGTTTCCATATTGTTAGAAGGGAACTGAAAAACCTGAGGAACTGGGGAAGAGCTGAAGCATTATTTCACCACTCTCATGCTTTTCTCAAGCAACAGTCAGTTTTCTGTATACAAGGCATGCAGGATGGAGAAGAACACAAGATAGGATTGAAGCTTAGCACATGCATAGTCGACAAGAAAATCTGCAAATGAAACATAGTACTCAGAATCAAGGGATACCAGGAGGTACATTTGCCTTGGACTGCTCTACACTTCAGTCCAGTCAAAAGTTTGAATTCATTGCAAGAGGGGAAGCTAGAAATTGCTACATCCAGCTCCTGTTTCTGCTTTTATCCCTGCCATCAAGCCAGGAGAGAATATGGAGAATAGCTTCAATACACAACTGTGCAGTTGCACAACTGAAATTGTCCTTGTTGTTATCCTTAAATAAGGCTTGCTTTTCAGATTTTAAACATCTCTGGTCCTGGTCATGACTAAATATGCTGAGGGTAAGTCAGGTAACCAGGTTGTATTTTATATCTCTTTTTCTAAGACTATTTTTGAGGCATTGTCTTATACTGTACTTTGTCCACTTGTTATACAATGCTTCAGATCCCACTCTGCTTTTCAGTGCTAGATTGTGAATTAAGCATTTTCCTCTTCTTCATCACGCTCCCAAATATTTTGCCAGCAGTCACTACAAAGTTAAGCTTTTTGACAATAGCCAGTCACAGCAAGTTAAGGAGAAAAATTTAGCTTGGGCTCTAAAATTCTACCACCCACAGACATTGTACCACCCAGAGACGTGTTGCTGTAACCTTGTCTTCTTCCCTTTATTTTCCTTCCCCCTTTTCAGTTCACACTAAGCCTGTGAGCCCTCCATGACTGAGGCTCCCCACAAGCCCCTCTGCCCTGCAGTCCTGCCCCCTTGCTTAGCCTCACTGGGAGATCTGTGGGAAAGCCCTGGGCGGCTTTCTGTGGGAAGCAAGGTAAAAAGAGCACTAGTGGGACCAAAATCGTGTTTATCTGGGTCCCAATCTAAAATTCAGGTGGGATCTGCTATCTATGCTCATATCTACCTGGCAAATGGGAAGTGCATCTGGGGTCTACTGCTTCAAGACAGTCCAAAATTATTTCTAGAGCATATTTTAAGATACTTTATAATAAAGTTAATGTTGAAGTATTTAACAGTTTCCTGCTCTCACAATTCAAATTACAATTGCTATGGTAGGTAACATTGCACACAGCTTTAAATGCTTCCATATGAAAAGTACTCAGACAAAGCAGAGACAGTTCTGAAGAAAAAAAGCAAGAAGTGGAATGAATAGTGAATGGCATGTGTAGAAAACTGCAGAGCACAAAATATGTGTTAACATTACATTTGGTGAAACAATGACAAGGCAAACCCTGCTAATTGTCCACAACAATATGAGATTGTAAAAAGACAAGGGGGAGGGGGGGTTGAAGAAATTATTTAGCCTGGCAGTCAAAAGCCATTTGGGGTGGTGATACCACAAAACCCAAAAAACCCAAAAAATCCCACCCCAAACAAACAAACAACAACAACAACAAAACAACTGCCAGAGCCCCAGCAGTGTGCACACTCAGTCACGCAGAAATTGCCGCTCAGGAGATCCCCTGTTGTGCAGGGCCAGCTGCTGCGCCAGCACAAGGGAGATGCGGGAGCCATGGGCACCGAGGCCCTGCACTTCGTTTTTGCCTCCCAGACAGGATTGTGAAAGTGGAGCCCATTGTTCCTGGCGTCTTTAGACGTTGCTTTACTGGTTGCCTCATTTCCATAAAGCTCCCTGGCCTCCCAGTAGCCCAAATTGATTTAATGAATACAGTTTTCTGTGTTTTAGGACTCATTAATCCCAACATCGCACCCTCTCAGTTTTGCACGAGGTAGTCTCGGTCCCTGTGCAGAAAGATCCTGCTGGAACCTTAATTAAAAGCTGTGGGCACAATATAAAAGTGTTTTCCTTTGCTCCTCTGTGTACCAGCCACGTACTTCTGCCTGCTTTCCTGTTTCAGCTGAAAATGAACAGGAAGGAAGGAGACATCACAGCCTGTAGCTCTAGGATAGTCAATAACAAGACTTGCAAGAATGGGGGAGGAGACTCCTATGCATCTAGAAAACCTGAATCCATGAAAACATAAAATTCAGAGTGGAGAACATAAGAGAGAGTGAACGAGTGCTTCCTTCTTCACCCTCCCATCTCCAGGCATGTCTACTTTTCTCTGCATCATCATTGCAGCTTAAATTCTTGACACAGAAAGTTTACTAAGCTTCTCTTCAGAAGTTCCTTGTTGATAGTTCACTTGCTAGATAGTGACCTAGACATTTTTCAAAGGTTTGAATTCAGCCTTCATTTTGCAGGCTCTTAATAGTCCAGGGAACAGAGAGGAGCCACAGAACTGAGCCACAAAAAATGTATAGTCTCTTCTAGGAACTTTTGCATCATGCTGAAGCTGAAGTTCTGTCTGCCTTTATGAAGTAACCTTGACTGTTGTATGCCACAGCAAAGCTGTGGAATCATAAAAGTGTTAGAGCTAGAGGATATCAACAAATATTTGTCAGTTTTCACCTTCTTGCCATCTCAGGCCAGTTCAGACAACAGACCTTCTAGTTGTTCTATTTACCCCAAAGACAGGAATTTTCTTTCACCTGGGGGAATCTTCATAGATGGTGCCTATAAGAACGCTTTTTCTGCCATTAAACTTCTGGGTTTTTTCTCTTCTTTACCATCTTATCCCTGACCGGCATCAGGATAATAATTCCTTTATCTCTACCTAAATCCAGCATCACTATCATCATTCATTTGTACCAGTGTGGTGATCCAGAAGACACCGTGTCAACCTCAATGATGCTGTTTGGTGGGCACAACCTTTGTTCTGCATTACATCAGATTTAAGAACTCACAGTTTCCTGTATAAATATTTGCAGGTGCTCCCTCAGAGTCAGCAAGACTGATATATTTAGTTCCTTCTAATAAGTCACTTGCTATAGCTCATTAATCACTTTTATTACCCTTGAAATGCATTTGGTGAATGTAGCAATATGGTATTTGAGTACCGGAAACAAGACAGCTCATTAATTGAGGCAGTGTCTAAAACCACTTTTATTTGCTATTCATTATCAAATCTACAAGCAGATTTTAGTTCAACAGGATCTTTGCAGAATTCACTAGCACTGTAAATATTTGTGTAATAAATAATTATATTCAAAATAACATTTTGAATATGAGGTCATATTTGCACAAAAGGTTTATGTCACCAGTTTGTGGGTTTGTGTCTATCTCATCTGCTTAAGGAATACATTAAATATTCTCTAGGGTTATTAACCTTGCTGTTTCAATAGAGGCCATATGTAAGAACTATTTTTCCAAGCAAGTAAAGTAAAATTGGTGCATCCAAATTATTTTTTCAATAATTTCAAATGAGGCATTAATTCACAGAAATCACAATATAAAAATGAAAAAAAAGCCATTAATGTTCTAGATAAAAAAAGTCACATTACTAATTTTACTAACTTGGGTTTTCTTCTGTGTAAAAATGCATTTAATCTGGGTGACTTGTCTTCTGGACAGATACAGAAGAAATTCTGTCCCATTCCTGTTCAGGAATGTTTTGTCTCAGTAACAGTAAGTACGCATTCATAACTGAGTGCAACTCCCAGCTAAAATTCTCCCCTAGTATTTGATGTTTGACACTAATGTCTCCCTGGATTCTTCTTTCACACATACAGTGTGACCTTGACCCTATTTGTGTAAAGCATTCTCAGGCAGATGATTAGCATCACCTATCATCTCACTTTTCTCTTTCTCCCATGGGTTACTTTCAATACTGATGAAGCCGAGGTGGATTTGTTAGAAAAGGAGAGGGGTTCCTTGTAGGACCCCACTGCTCTTCCCATTTTGAAATTCCAATGTATATTGCATTTTAGTTCAAAGGCACAATACTGCTGATAGGGAATAGGAGACAGCAGGTTGTGGGAAGAGATCCTCCTCTAAGTCTTGCTTGTGGTCAGTCCCGCCAGCCCCACAGCTTTCATCACTAGTCCTCACACCGCACTAACCTGAGATCCTAGCAGTGCTCCACTCTGTCCTTTGGTGAAATGTTTTGGTAACCTTAATATCTCCACACTGGCCCTGGCTGTACCAGAGAGCCAAACGCAGGAGAGTGATGCTTTATTTCTTTTCCTCCTCACTCACATTGTGTTTGCACCTGCTCTTGATGTATTGTAGAATATCTTCAATGAAAGTAGGTACTAGTTTGATGGTAGGCTCAGACCTTTACGCTGTACTGTAGCTTCCTTCTTTCATCTGTGCTCCTCTGGTCACCATGCCAGTGCTGCCTGGGAAATGTTCTGTGGCATAAATCTGTTCCTCGGTGTATGCTGATATCAATGCATCAGCTCTGGTATGCTGGTTAGGCAGTGAAAAGGAAAATAAAATAAATGAGATTATGGTTAATAAATCAGCAAAAGACATGAAAGTTGCAATGTTAATTTAGGCTCAAATATTTGAAAGGACTGTGTCAGCAGTGGCAGCATCTACATGTGTGTGTTCTATACGCAACATAGAATCATACAATCATTTAGGTTGGATAAGACCTTTGAGATCATTGAGTCCAACTGTGAAGCTTACATTGGCAAGTCTATCACTAAACCATGTCCCTAAACACATCTACATCTTCTAAATACCTTCCGCAATAACATTCCCTCGGCAGCTTATTCATGTTCAGAGTATTGCATCCCACACCCAAGGAGTTGTACTTCTGTACCACAGACTGTATGGGGCTTGAAATGATTATGGGGAGGAGAAAAAAACCACAGGCCTGGAACATAGAGATGTTTTCTTCAATCCCATGTTAGTGTGTGTACAACAGAAGTGAATGCAGTGCTCTGGTATCAATGGGCACCATTGGGTAGTGAAGACAAAATGGTACAAAAGTTGACCATGTTTTTGAGGCACAGTCAGTAAATCCTACTTCCTCCCTCTGCCCCACAGGAACCAGGCATCTGCAATGGTGTGGCAGAATTGCGAAAGAGCGTTTTTGTGTAGGGAAGTGTGTACATAGGCTAAACTGATGCTCGGAGGGTGGATCTCATGCCCTAAATGCCCATTGCACCTCCTTTCTCCCTCTGTGCTCCAGCAGACAAGAAACAAGACTGCACTACACACCCTGCAGGAGCAGCTCACATTGACTAATCCTGGGTTATGGTGCAGCCATCAACCTCTGTAGGAAGGAGACCTGGCCATACAACCATATTCCCTGGCTCCTGACCAGTTTTCCCCAGATTTCTCTATGCCTGTCAGTGGTGTGGTTTTCCTGTGGAAACATCCCATAGTGTCACCTCTCCCCTCCAGAACATACTGTGCCATTGGATTGATTTGCTTTAATTCATCTGGACATGCTAATGGCAGGTATCAAAGCAGAATAACATTAAAGCAGTAGAGACTACTGGAAACAATGTCATTTGTCAAGGAAATACAAGGTTTACCAAATTTGACATGGAAAATGTCAGGGTTTGGTCTAAAATATTTTTTTTCTGATTGCAGGTATGCTGAGTCGCTTCTTAAAAAGCCATGTGCAGATCATTTAAAACCACCTCTAACCTGCATTAGTATTTAGTTCAAGAAGTTTCTATAGACCAGATGTTATTCCATGGTTACTCTACAGATATCTGACATGCTTCTTACAGGGAGGAAATGTTCTCTTAGTTACCACCATGCTGATTATTAGCAAACGTTCACCAGCGACAGGTAATTACCAAATAATTATTAGGAAACAGAAGCAATCAGGTCATGCATAAATGTCTCTGCCAGGGTCACAGGCTACAGATAAAAAATGCAAAAAAAGGATCCTTTTAGAAGCTTAAAAAATTGAGACTCAACTCATGTAGAAAAAATATTCAGCACAGCAAACTGAGGCTGCAAATGTCTTTGAGGGATGCTGCAGACCCAGCAGTAGCCTGTTGACTCTTGAGGACAGCTGGTGCAGGAAGGTCATGATTAGCAGGTTTTCACTGTGTGCCTTAAGAGCAGCAATCATTTGGCAAGGAGGAAAGCAGGCAGCTGCTTTCAGGCACTGGTGAATGAAAAGCACTGAGGGACATCAGGGCTGGCAGGTACCACTCAGTAAAACTGGAGGGAGGGGGCAAGAACACAACCCCAAAATTGCTAGCTCTTTTGAAAGGCCGTGTCAGTTTTAACTCCTCACAGCTGAAAAGCTGGACTTTCAGTGTGAGGATATCTTACATTTGTTTATCCTTGGGGCAACATAAATGAGGAACTCCTGTTTCTGAAACATCCCCCTGTCACATGCAGAGCGCTGCTGGAAAGGTATTGCTCTGTGTCCACAGAGACCATTCTCTCATCATGGTGCCCTGTGGTGCATCCAGTGCCAGGGCTGGTATTTTGGGTCAGAAGAATACAGTGGGCAGGGATGCAAGTGGAAAGGAAATATACTGCATGTGAAATTGATGGATTGCTCCATATTTCACACAACATTGAAAAGCTTATTGCTTTTTTTTCACTCATAGAAGTGCAAGTTCTCATACTTTACTACTTACTATTCTACTTTTACCCATGCCAGATCCCGTTTCTCATATCCAGTCAACCCACTCTGCCTTGGGATAACGGCAAGACTTGGGGCTGGTTTTCTCTTTATGAAATAGAGAAGTTAACTCTGTGTTGGGACAGCTGGGACATAGCTGTCAGTTCCTTTTCATTATCAGCAGCACCCAGCTGGATGTCTGGAATTCAGACACTGGGGGAGACTTATATTTGCTTGAATTTTAAAAACAGGTTGCTTGCTGGGAATGAATACCCTGCGACAGTTGCTCAACCTTGCCTCTTGAAAAGTAAAAGCAATCCCAGTGGCCTCTAAAAAGCAGAAGATAAATCAAACTGCTAATCAGTTAAGAGCCTGGTTAGTGCTTGGGAGTTTTGCTTTTGCTGCAAGTAATCTGCACATGAAGTATTTTTAAAAAGATAAATATCCATAATAAAATCAAAACTAAGGAGAAACCCCAAATTCTCATTACTTGAAAATCAGTTCCCATTGCCACTAATTCCTTGTGAGGTAAATAATTATGCAGCTCTGGTAACTTTAGGATTTGCAGGAATTTTGGATAATAATCCATTCCTGGGCACTTTAAAATTAAGAAAATAAATTCTGTTCTGTTTGCCCTATATCCGATGAGCAACCTTATGCCTAATTCATAGTCCAAAGACTGTGATTTGTGCAGTGGCACTGCTTCTTGGGACAAGAAAATTTGGTGAATTTCTCCTAGTGGAGGCTTGCAGCTGGACAGGAGTTTAAAGTATTTCTCTCCCTAATCCAAATTAGTTAATGACTGGGAGGAGTCTTTTATTTACTTGCTTCTCAGGTAAATGTCCTAATTCTAAATTTAGCTTGTCATTGGTCACAAATGAAGGCAGCTCCCTTCTGGGATTCCAGGCTGCCCTTTGCAAGAGGTTCCTCTTCTTTTTGGCCTTGCTTCCAAACATACCTGGTTTCCCAGGCACATTTTTGCCCACACAAGAACACTCTGTCAGGAATCCTGGTGGAGACCTCCTCATCTTTCTTCTTCCTTTAGGTTGGGAGGTTTTGTTTGTTTGCGTTTTTGGTTTGTTAGTTTGTTTTTTTTTGGGTGGGGGGGAAGTTGTTTGTTGCTTAGACCAAAAATAGCTTGGGCTAGCTAGGTGGTCATTTTCCTCCCATTTATTTGATGTCTAAGCTACTTTCTACCTAGCTGAAGTTGTGACCATCCCTGCTGTTGAATCTGGGCTATGTCATATGCATAACAAACTCTTCATAATGACTGAGAAATCTCTGCATGTTCTTCCTATAAAATGATTAATATCCTGAAGTAACAATTACTCAAAAGTACAACCAAACCGTGAGCTTAAATAGCCAGCCTGCACAGGGGAGGAAAGTAGCTTTTGTAAAAGATTGTTTACGTATAAGCCAAACTGACCAACAAACCCACAAAACAACTTATACGTGTAAAATTACATAAGAATCTCTCATGACAAAATAACTCAGAATACAAAAGGAAGGGGTGTAGTGAATGTTAATGGCCTCCCATTCTTCTCACAACTTTGAGCATGCATAGCAAACTAGGTTCGTTCCAACTACCTGATGTTAAATACAATTTATGCCTTTGATGTGCAGCTGCCTTCAGTACAACTATTCCAAAATCCCAGTGTAATATTTTCTCCTGACATTCTTCACACTTGTGCTGGATCACCTGGGAGCTATTTGGTCCCGGACAATTCTAGAGAACCTGCATGCAGGTCACAACCAGTCAGTAACTACAAATTTTGCTGGTGCTTTCAAAGCATTAACTGATGGAAACAGAGTCTTAGCAAGTTGATACACATGATCAGAAATATATTGGCATTATTACTGTTCAGGATCTTTAGGAAATCCCAAGTGAAGTGAATCCCAAATTTTAAGCAGGTTTTAGCCCCAGCCTGCAATGTACACTTTAGCCCTATGTTGGTTTTATTTTTTTTTCTGAAGTGTTTATATTGCAGAGTAAAAATGTCGCTCTTCAGTTATATTAAAGAAGACTATTGAGAAATGTAATCTCACTTCACCTTGTCCCAAGGGCTTCCAGTATTCTTTGTGAAGCAAACACCCTCTGCTCCAAACCCAAACTTCTTGAGTTTCAGGTGTGAATTTAGATATGTGCTTGGCGTGCAGAAGGGCTTCTTTCCTTTTCCTAAACAATCATCATGGTCTATTAAAAACTCAGTCAGACTGATGATTATATGAATGTCTTTTGGTGTTATTCTCTCTTCAGTGAGGCTTGGACTCCTGGTGTGTGCACATGTGTCTGTTCATGGCCACAAGTTTAGAAGAAACAATCTTGTGTCTTGAAAATACCAGCTCTCAGTCTACCTTGCCAGAACACAGCCATAGGTTATTGAATTCCAGTGGTCAGAAAGTGGCAGCAATGTGAAGACTGTCAGTTTTATTTAAATTCAGTGCTGAGCACAGCAGATAATCCAGTTTACTGACTCATAGCTGAAAGACAAAGGTATTTTATAAGAATAAGCAGGCTGGCTGCTTTGTTTCGGGGCCTTGGCTGACTTTGCGAGGAAAAGCTACAGCTTCCATTTGACTGTTGAACATGATCCTGTGATGAACAATATCAGAAATATATACCAGAAGTCAGCTGTGGTTTGCATGTAGTCTGGGCATAAAATGGCACTTCTGTTGAATAAGGCATGGTTCCCACCAAGGTGTTCACCTCATTCTTTTAGTTCTGTGTTCATGCTATTTCAGCTGTGAGAAAGAAATTGTCAGGGCAGAATTAGAGTAGCAGGGACAAGCATATACCATGAGGCATAAAGTTTTCTGGGACAAAGAGATTTTTGCAGACATTTGAATCACAAAATAGTTGAGGTTGGAGAGAATATATCAAGGGCACCCAGTCCTTATGGAGGTCATCTTCTCCAAAGTAACAGAGTGTGTTTCTCCTAGATCAGTTCTCTGCACCATGGAGCAGTTGGATGGTACTCAGCTAAAGAGACCAGCTCCCTGTATGATGGAACTACAGTTTTACTGATAGTTTCAAGTGTTCTAAATTAATCTTTTTTTGTTTCTTTGTTTAAATATGCTTAGGTTACATGGATGAGACTTGCAAGTTGGTTGAGATGCTGTGTCTTTGTGACTGCATAAAGGAAATCCAGGGACGTGTCTCTCACCACCAAGCCAAGTCTCCTGTTCCACTCCAGAAGAAATTTCTCCTGTTGGAATGGCCCAAATCAGGGTTAGGAGGTGAGTTAGCAATGGGACAGGGCAAGTGATGAGGGTGCAGTCTTGTGTGTCCTCTGCTTTGCTTTAACTTGGCATTACAAGCATGCTCATAAATAGTTGCTGAATTCTTTGTGGGATTTGAACAGGCAAAGGTTGCTTTAAACTGCCTTAATAGTTCCCACAGTCCTTAGGACATATGGCCACACATCCATTCCTAACATAAAGCACATTGCCTTGAAATGGTCCACTTCATAATCCCAGAACTTCTCCAACAGCAGCAAATACGCCAGCCATACTTTTTTGCCCTTACATAAGCTGTTATTTGGAATAGGTTCTAAATGCAGAGAAATTTTCCATAAGTCAATCTGAGTTCTCCCAGTTTGAAGACATTTTTCAAAAAACACATAAACTTGAAAAAAATCTGTTTGGGATTTCTTGTTATGTTTTCTTAAATGTTTTATCAATTACCATATTTCCCATATGCTAAACCTAGCAAATGGTCTGAAAAATACACCTGGCTCCAAATCTGAACTTCAGAACTGATTCCAGAATATGAACCATGACCCTGAATTCACACACCATTTCATAAGTACTCTTGTTTCTGAAACATCAAATCTATGCAAATTACTTTCTTTGTACCTTCTTTGTATCCAATTACCTACTTACCTGTACAACAAATACCTTGAAAAAAATAGATTCAAGGAGACACTGAATTTATATTCAGCCTCCAAAACCAGAGATGAGTAGGAGGCTTGACAAAAGACTGTTCGTACCACATTCTGTATCACTGTTGAAATCAAGAGGATCACTAAATCCTCTACAACACCTAGCACATAAAGTCCTATCTCCCTCAAAATCCACAGAGATATTAATGGAGCTTACCTGCAGAGCCTGAGAAATTATTAAACCAAGCAGGCTGACTCAGTGTTTTTTACCTACATGAATTCTGTGCTACTGCACTGTTCAGAGTGATTCAAAACAAAAGCAGAGCTTGCGTCGTCGAGGAGACAATGCATCCAGGCAGGATCCCCTTTCCATCTGAGCATTTTAGTCTATATCAAAATATGGCAATGAAAATTTGCATGCTTCTGCCTCAATGTGTTTATTCAGGCTTCATCATTTGGCAGGAGCTCATCAGCTTGTCTTATGGATCTGTTTGTGTGGTGCTATGGCCCTGTGTGCTCTGCTGCAGCTGGGGAGACACTTGATGGTGCTTCAGCTGTTCAAATGATCCTGAGTCTAGAAGATACAACAGGAAATGCTCTTCATATGGGGAGACACTGACTGAAGAAATGCTTCTACAGCTTCTGGTGGAAGAACACATCCCATGGTGGGTGTCTCATTTTGAAAAAAGATGATTTTATTATAACTGTTCTAATTCACTATGAAGAGCTACCCAGCTTTGGTCAGAACCAGGACAGACTAAATGAAACCCAACCTTATTCCAAAGACAGGTGTCCGCTCAGTTTTATAACTACCCTTCAAAATGAAACACGTAGTGCAAATTAAATCCTCAGGAAGGACAAGCCTGGACTTTACATGACAGCCTGGCTGTGGGAAAGGCCCCATCTCCAGTGCTTCTCGGGTGCTGAATCAAACCATATGTTCATCGCAGCCAGGAGAAGAGGAGCTGATGATATGCAAGCTTGCTTTTGCGCCTTCCCAACTGGAGTAAAGTACAATGGTTTCTGGGATGTATAACCAGGAAGACACTCAGTGCTTTGGCTCTTCTTGCCTTGCTCCTCTCAGCACTGATAAGGTGAGCCTTTGTGGCTGAGGTGATTCAGACCCTTCTGGTCAATTGACTTAACGTGATTCACAGCAAACATGAAGTCACCTGTATCACAAAAGCACATGATGACATTGGTGAAAAATAATCAGTGGGTACTTATTTCAGGAAATGTTCCAGGGCAGGTTGGATGGAGCTTTGAGCAAATTGGTTTAGTGAGTGACATCCCTGCTCCTGGCAGGGGGGTTGCAACTCAATGATCTTTATGGTCCCTTCTAGCCCAGACTATATGCTGCTACAACACAGAAAGTACGTCATGCCTTTAGTGAAGTGTGACTTAGGAAGAAAAAATGAGATTTCACTTCCTGTCTGTATCATGATCAGCAGTTCTGTGATGTGCAGCCAACTTTCTCATATATCTGGAAATAAAAGAATACCTTCTTATGGTAAGTAGCACCAAATGTAGATGGCCCTTATGCTCAATTGTTTCTGTCTGAAGAGCAGTGTTATTATGGTGCAGCACAAAAGATTTATTGCATGGTGCCTTTTTTCCTGAAATTAACAGCTGTCTTTTGTTTTAATTATTGTGTATATAAGGAAAAGAAAGTCATAAGACATTGAGCACTTCTAGTTCTTAAGGGCACTCTGCGTTGCCTAGGAGAAAGCCTAAAGTTTGCACAACAGCAAAAAGCAGAGCAGCCTTAATTTTGCAAGTGTGAAATAATTTTACTGTAGATGAAAACTCCAAAAGGAAGCCTCCTTTAATTTTCAGCACAATTCAATTGTTGTTTGTGACTTTTTGGCACACAGGTGCAAGGAGATATAGTGAGGTACTTTTCAGCTAGCAGGCATCCATTTCCTTCTCTGAGGCAGCAATAATCATTGTTGAAATCTATCTCTAAAAACAGGAAGCTTTATCATTTTAATTTTCTAGCAGCCTCGCCCTTTCTTGTGAACCTGACCCTGGCTACGAATCATCTGCTTTGATTCAAGCACGACTGTTATAAGACTGAAGCACAGGTATTTCCTATTTTTCTCTAAAGCACACACTGTGTGTGCTTAGAAACAGCCCTGCTCAGGGTGATTCATCCAGCCCTGCGCAAGAACATTGGTTAATGGAGCTTTACACAGGAGACCCACATGTTTATATCGTGCTTTTGTTTATGTTTTATTTCTGTGGAACAGCGGGAATGAAGCAAGATCCCTTGTGCTGGGAAAATATTGTCTGAGAGCAAAGCAGAAGGAAAGAGCTGAGGATTAATTTGCAAGGACCACAGCACAGATGTTGTTTTTTGACATATCAGCAAAAGTAAATGGCTGTCCTTGTGGTGCTTAAGCAAGAGGGCTCTCCACACAGGAGTGTAGCAGACTCACAGCTGCAGGGATGTTGTCAGATGCCTTTCACCCCTTCTCGAATGGATCCTTGGCAGTGCATGCAGGGCTGGGCAAACACATACGCTTGGTGGTGCTGACTATTTGTTCCTGAAGAGAGGAGTAGTCAGCCAAGACCACTGCCCTCCCAGCACTGTAGCCACTGAAGCCCCCATACCCACTCTGTGTTTCTGCACCAGAAATATCCTCTGGGATGCCTCAGGCTCTGGGTTACCCCGTGGGAGAAAGGCCCTTCACTCCCCACTCCACAGGCAAGCTGGTGCCCAGCTGAGGAGCCCCTGGGACATGTTAGCCTGGAAAACTGCTGCCATCACTTTTGTCATGGGCTTTTGTCTTTTGCTGGTTGTGAAGTAATTGTGGGGTGATGATGGCAGAAGAAAGTATATTAGCTTGAATGTAAAACGCTGTTAAGACTACTTTATTCCTAGGAGGACTGGCTAAACACCTCTCTAAACAACCCAGGGAATGGGCATTTAAGTGGCTGCCAAGAAGATCCAGAAATACATAATTTGACAAGGATTGTAAACAAGGTCATTGTAGGTTTGCCGTCATCTCCAGTTCCAGTAGAGAGCAGCATATCTGACATTGCTTCTTGCAGGAGTATTACTACTTTCCTCAAGCTGGCTGCAGAAAGATAATGGGAGGCAGTCTGGGAACTTAGTTTCCATGTTGCCTTCTACTGTTTGGACAACCCTAAACTTATTGTTTGTCCTGGGATCTTTCCCCTCTGCGTCTCCCACCCACAGTGTAGGTCATCCAGAAAAGCACTGTGCAGGGATACAAGGGTTCAAGTGCACCAGCTCCATGCAGTTCCTTGTATTAACTGAGTTACACTGAGGCAAATGTACCTAAAGACAAGGAAAAGGAGCTCTGATTTCCCATTCCAGCACTTGTGGCACCCTCTTTATGGCATTGTCATCTCTGTGCCATTGTGTCTTTGTGCAGATCTGCTCTATACAGACAATAGCTGAGTTAGCTGCAGAGCCAAAAGGGCTGTTCAGGAAGTTACTGATCAACCTTAGTCAAAACTGCTGTTGAAATCACAGTCAGTTCCTGAAACAGTAGATAAGACATCCTTCAGCAAGCTCCACTCACTGGCATCACTGCTTCTGCTTTTTGAGGGCAGCTGCCTGCTCTGCCTCCAGTTCTCAGCATCTCCTTCTCCTCCCTCCACCTATGGTCCCCAGCCCCTCCCTTGGCTAAATCCCTGGGAAAGTCCATCCAGGATCTCCAGTGAAGGAGCTTGTAGGTGTTAACCATCCAGCCTGCTCCTGGTGCCTCCTGAGCACCTCTGCAGAGCCCTGCATGGCGTGGGCTGGTCCCTGACAAGCCCCAGCATGACCAGAAGTGGCTGGGGAGCTGCTGAGGAAGTGATGAGGGCTGGCCGCAAATACAGATTGTGTCCTGGCTGTGAACTTGACAGGCAGGAACTGCAAAATACTTCTGTGGTCTAAAGCAGCATTTTCAGTGCTTTTTATTCTCTGGAGTTTCTTTTGCTTTGTTCACACCAGAGATCACTGATCATAGATGAGAAAAGGGGAGAGGAGGATTTCGCATTTGCAAACATGACACTGCTTCCAGCAGAGGGGATTTTTCAAGTCCTTTGCAAGCAGGGGAGCACAAACTCACCACGGAAAATGCACCAGGATTTACACCCACAGTACCTGCATGATGATGTCCAGCTGGCTGACGGGAACAGTCTCTCTTGAGCCTTTTTTCTGCTTACTGTCACCAGGGGGTTTTGAACATGCTCATGTCACACCCCAGAGAGACGTGTAGCTGCATGACACAGAAGAGAAACTGTTTCTGTGAAAAGAAGAAAGCAGCTCTGCAGACAGGGAAGGAAACATGAGAACAAGCAATTTGGGCCAAGAGCCTAAACCCTTTCCCCTGAATGCTTTCCCAGTCTCTGACCTCTCATTATTTGATTATCACAAGTGAAATCTAAAGAGCATATTCACTGATTCCTGAATAAATACTAACCTGTAACATGGGTCATAATTGCATACTTCACATTTCTTACTGGTTTGTGTGGGGCCTGAGCACTCTGGCAACATGTTGAGTCAACTGTGAAGAGCCAGAACAGCTGAGACACTGCTTATTGAAACAGATCAATCAAGACAGACCAGCCCAAATGTTGCTTGATATTGGATTTTGTATTTCTGCTTATTACAGGTTAAACATCTGGTTTCTGCTATGCATGGCTCCAACCAGAGAGCTTACTAAAGGTGCCATTAAGCAGCAGGCGTGAAGAAGACGGACATGGATGTTCAAGTAAGAGAGCAAAGGAGGCAACACTGCGCAGCACAGCAAGCTGAAGGTATCACTTTTTGGTTGTCATTCAGATTTTTGTAGGCAATGCAGCAAAGGATGTTTTTAAAGGCACATTCAAAGAGCTGCACTACAGACTGCTACTAGAGAGCAGTGGACTCTGTAGAGAATGCCCTCAAAATCTGAGGGGAGACATGGGGGATCTGGTGGGCCTGGCATAGACCAGATGAGGTTCTGGCAGTGAGGATGGGCTGCACTTGCTTGTGTAGTCACACCAGGGTGCAAGTAGTGAGATGCAGACAAAATGGTATGCCAGGACAAAGGCAGCTCATGGCGAAATCTGATAAGGGAAGAAGAGGCTGCAGTGGTTGTGCCCCTAAAGCAGAAGGGTAGGGCAGCTGGTGACAGTTTGGGAGGGAGAAGCAACAAGAGATAAAAAGCCTCTTTCCTCCCCAGCCCTTGTGGTATACAGTGATGATTAAGATCTGAACTGATTTATAATGACTGCAGCTATTGCTGTCTCACTTATTCAATTCTTTGCAACATAACCCCCTTCTCGCACCCCAGTCGTCACTCTGTTTGTATTGATCATGAGTTTTCATAAGGAACAGGCTGACCTTCCTTTCCACCCACGCACATTTGTTGGCTGCTTGTATACAATAGTGTTTCTTAAATCCTTGGGCGCCAAATTTCTTGCTCTGAAATCTTCCAAACCACTCTTGACAGTATTGTTTTATTTTTCTAGTCTGCAAAACACTAAGAAAAGTCATATGTAAACCTGGTTTTATCATACTGCAGAAATTCAATTGTTGCACATGGTACAAATCTTATGTCTGAGCAAATTTTACATTTTCTCATGCAACAGGGATGTGCATGCACAAATCCTGGGTTTGCACGTCAGATGTTGTACACATCAGTCAAACACACACAAAATTGCAATTCTGCCTGAGAAGCAGGATCCAAGCAAACAGTGTTAGTGGCAAGACACTGCACTGCTGCTTTCACATATCCTTGGCTGCTTGAGTCCCTGAGAATTGTCCAGCTCTCAACATAATGCATCTTTTATAAAAGAAAAAAACAACCTTCCCTTTCTTTTTCTGAGGCCACGACTCAGGCTACTCAGATCCAGGAAACCCAAGAAGGATGTGGTTTTTTAAAGCAGCACTGACAGGTAGCGTGTAGGCAATTAAATCATTATCACAGTGTTTAAGCCAGGTTACTGAGTTGCACAAAGGAGAAGGCAAGAAAGTGGTAGAAAAGATACTGTTCCTTTTGGTTTTTGGAACAAGCCTAGATCTCCAATCTCCTTGAACAAACTGAGTAGTTACTGATTTTATGAGAATGCACAAAAACTAAGAAATACATACTAATTCTCTCTGTAATACAGCCCCTGTGGACCCAAGAAGAGAGACTGTTCACAATAAGATTGAAATTTTTGACATGGGTAGAGTTTTGCAGGCCAGCTGACTTGGTCCACACATGCCACTGCTGAGAATAATGGTCTCCCTGCATCTGGGTGCCTTGCTTTCCCACAGAATGGAACAAGTGAAATATTTACCATACCAAACAAAGGGCTTAGCTTAGCACCCTGAAGTCAGAGTGCTGGCAAAAGGGAGGGAAGAAAAGGAGGAAGAGTGAATTCCCATTTCAGAAGTAATATGGATTTGCACCATGCAGTTTTGCCCAAGCCTGCAGCTTTGTTTCCTTCAGATTGTACAATCCATTTAAACTGATTAACTAATGGGATAAAAATTCACAATGTTCCCAAGTAACAATCAAGTCTGTATTAAAGAATAACATTTTAAACTCCTTCCATCACCAGCTTTATCAAAATGAGGCTGTCTCCAGCTCAGCCTGGTGCCTTGGGCCCCTGTGCCATGCATCCTTGCTGCTGGCAGGAGCTCTCTGCCCTCTCACTTGATCCCACCAGCTGCCTCCTCCCCTGGGCAAGTCCCCGTGGTACTGCTTCTGCAGTGGTAGGCAGATATAGCTTTTGTGACCCCCATCTCACCTTGCCATCCCATTTCACAGGGGAAGTACTACACAACACTGGAGCTTTCCTCGTGTCCTCTTTCTGGCACTTCATCCTATGGCCATCAAAGAGGACAGGGGTCCCAAAGACTGGGGAAGAAAGAATGGAAATAAAGGTGCGATGGATTTTCCCTCATCCATCTGAAATTATTTTACACTCCCCACTTTGAGAAGAATTGGTCTATCTCATATTCCCTCACTCTGACTAAGTTTTTGGGTTTGATTAAAAAGAACCACAACCTAAAAGAAATCAAGGTGGCAACTAGAGTTTTCTCTTTTTCCTTAAAAAGCCAAAGCAGATGAAAGGAAGAATTATTACAAGGAATATTCCCAGATGAGTTTTCTATTGATGCCCTAGTGTGGTCTATATTTAGTGATGATATATAATACCTGCTCTCAGTTTAGTGGGTTTTTTCCAGTTTATACAAGTGTGATGAGGGGATGCCAATGTTAGAGTTATGTTTCAGTCCAGCAGGTTGGATAGGAAGGAAATAGACAATTTAATTATGGCAAGGGGATTGCTGATACCAATGCATGTCTTCCGAATTTACAGCAATAGGTAAAAGATGCTATTTTACTTTACAAGGAGAAGCATTTCTTGAATGGTGAGAGAGAGCACAAGTACATGTTGTTTCTTTCAGAAAAGCTTTTACTCTCACATTAGCAAGAGGACAGGTGGAACTTCAGCAGACTCACTTTTAAGCACTGAGGAAGTAGTAAAGTTTCAGAGTATTTTTTTGAACTGAAAATTGCCTGATATTTTTATCCCAGCAAACATTTTTAGCATCCAAATTTGCTTTAGGTAATTTCCCTAGGCACTTTGGTAAAGAAAGTAGCCCAGTATTATTAATTTGTCTTTATCTTGCTTCATGCTGTGCTTGGTGGCAGTGTTGTTTTTCAGTTTCCCAAGCTTTTTCATGAAAAATGAGAACACTGAATTCTTCACCGAACAATGCAGTTCTGCAGTTTTGTTTATTTTTGCAAATTAAAATCCTGGTTCAGCACAGTGTTAGCTTTGGATCTAGAAGCTTGTGTTAGCATTGGACCTAGAAGCTAGTGCTAGTGTGGTGTAGATTTGGCTGCTACATTCCTCCAGGTAAAGCTCAGCTGGCAAGCCTTAGATCTTCATGCACAAAATGGCCTTTTCTGTAGCACAGCAACCAGAAAAATACACCAGGTTTGTTGTGGTGGTTGAGCTCCTAACATTGTTCAGTGTTCCAGAACAGTGAGAATCACTGAGTGTTGATCATGGAGGGTGGTAGCAGCAGATTTGAAAGAGACCAGAGGGGAAACACACACTGAACAAGAATGAGAAGCAAGAACAAGCAGAGAAAAGAGTTGAGGGAGAAAAAAGAAAACGAGAAGCAGACAGCACAACACAGAGAAATAAGTAAAACACAGTGGTGCGCTGCAAGCACAAAAGCAGAAATGGAAGTGAAAGGGAGTGTTTCGAAGGGACACTCAGCACCAAGCCCAGTTACACTGGGTCAGCATTTCTCAGCCATAACACACTCAGGCCCTGTACCATTCCCTGGCCCAAGCGCAGAGCAGAGGGCTCTGTCATGGCTGCAGTTAAGGGCACTGCTGTGCCAGCTGCCAGAAACACTCCTGCTCTACTCCCCTTGCTCAGGCAGAGCCATACTAAATGAGGCACTCTGGAAAGCAAAGTTACTTGCAAAAGAAGGTGGGAAATCACTCCTGGCTAAGAGAAATAGCCCTTGGTCAAGAAATGCAAAATCTCAAAGCTTTCCGTCACTGCTGTTATCACTCCTGATCCATTTTTATGCCGAAGTAGCTTCAGGTATGGTTACTGCAGTTGGCTGAAGTTAAGAAACTGAAACAAACATAGGGTAGCCCTTCCACACAGTCAGTAGCCTCCCAGCAATTAGCCAGCTAACTGGGAAAGAGGATCCTTCTGGAGCCACAGTCATTTGTCATTTTCATTCTGCCTCGTCAGCCTTTCCTCTGTCTGTGTCACAGAAAAAAGTCAGTTGCCTGAAACAAACTCCAGTTGATCTGAAGTCTGAACTAGCCCTGACCCTAATGACTCATTCCCATATTTTCCCTGTTTGTTCATGAGCCAAGAAAAGCTCCCCCTGCTTTGCCAGATTTTCAGGATTTTCAGAATTTTCAGTATTTGGGCTGTAAGTTTGGAGAGATTTTCTTTGTGGATAGTTTGACTTGATCTTTTTGTTTGTTCCCCTTTCACTTTATGTGGTTATGTAGTGTGATAGGCTGGAACAGACAGGAATGTGCTCCCTTAGCCCATGCACATTTTCACATTAGGGAGAGATAACTTGGAAGGGTGAGCTCTCTTCTGGAGCCCAAGCAACACATCCTAATATTCAGTTACCCTCATAGCTGTAGAGGATGTCAGTGAAGCCAGCGCTGCTGATTTTGAAGTATTTGTCTAGTTGTGCTCTGGAAATCCAAAAGAACAGCTGGTCTAAATTTCTCTAGAAATGGTTATCTCTGAGCAGATCCAGCTAATTTAATTTCTGCTTTGGTTTTGGTCTGTCTGGTCTCCATGTCACTTCACCACTGGGACAGCCACACTTAGAGCACAGCTTTCTTTTGAAAGATGTCAGTGATTCATACGCCCCTACCACAGCTCTCTGCAGCCCTTCAAACCACTGCTTTACTTGCAGAAGAAAACCCAAACCAGAAATAGGAAGTTCACAGCCAGGTTGCTGGTGTAATACATTAAAAAATTAATCATGTACTCAGTTTACACACTCTTGTTTTGTCCACACAAAAGGTTTGTGATGGCACTTTTGTTATTCTATTCAATACTCCTACACCGCTTTACAGGTTGGTAGCTTCTTCTGTCAGTGATAAGGTACACAGCAGGAAAAATCATCAATGGCAAAGCTTAAATTTTAATTCAGCAACACATTTAATGGTAAGACTTCGACAAAGTTTGAAAAAAATACTTTATGACTGAATCAGTCTTGATTTTTATAAGCCCAGATTTTAACCAGGCTGCTGCTTTCTTAACTACCTATTCATTTGTGCTCCTCATAGGCTATATTTTTAGAACTTCTGTCAGAGTACTGTCTAAGGCTACCACAAAAACTCATTCCAGCCCTTCTTTTGCAGTGACCTTTCTGTGCAGATGTTCTTCAGTGAACCCAGTCCCCAGAAAACCCGACGGGGATGAGCCAGGAAATGAAATGCTGAGAATCTCAGGCTTGATCTGGAAGGCAGCCAGGGCACACTCCCAAAAGCAAGCAGCAAGGCTTCTGCCTTGAATGTAGGTCACCACTCACTTACGGAAATTCACTGCTCATGTGAAGAGTGCCATGGAACAGTGCTTTAGGGAGAGGAGACAAACATGTAATGCCTTCTGTGCAGTAATTACAGTGGTGTGAGGGGGAAGGCTTCCAATTTCTTTGGCTTTTTCTACTCCTTTTTCACCACCTCTGTAGAAGCGAGGCATGTGAGCATCTGACATCACTAGAGAGATTCCTCGAGGGCACATTTCACTTGGAAACATAGGTTAAATACAAAATTTCTTTTCATAAGTAAGGCATCTGTCTTTTGTCTTTTTAAACAGATTATACCCAAGAAGTTGTTCCAGGCTAAATTCTATTGTCAAGGTGAGGAGATGCCAGTGAGCTAATCTCCCCATTGCCCACAAATCCCTGCCCACAAGCCTGCCTGTAGCAGTTGATGGGGATCATTCCTCTCTCGAGGAATACACACACACTCACAGATATTTGTGGTGGAGATCTGATTTCTCATGGGCTCTACTGACACAAACTGCTGAGCATGCTTACTCTTTGCTGGTAACCACACCATTAAACATGCTGGTATTGTGCTCTGAAAGAAAGGAAGAAATAACTGGCATAGTTAGAATTAGAGCTGACAAACCTTTCATTGGTTTTCATTTCACTGAGTCATCATATTAATCAGAAAAAAATCTTCTTTCTTGTATATCATTTAATTCCAGGAGAGTAACACCCAGTTCTCTGCCACTTTGCCATCCCTTGTTTTGGAGATCCACCACCAGTCACTTAATGACCTGCTCTGCTGGCCACTGTCATCACAGTGTGCCAGCATCCTGCACATTCAATACACCCTAATGCATCTCAGGCATGATAATGCAAAGAAAATGTAAATGTTCAAAAAGAGGTCTCAAGAGACACCACATTTAAAAGACTTGTCCTGGTGCTTCAGTCTCAGATAAAGCCATCAAAGTCTTTCATATTGGCTATCTGTTCTGAGATGACAGCATCTCCTCTTGTTAATGGTCTTGTTCCTGCCTTTCCATCCTCCAAAATGTATATATTGCCCTTTGCACTTGCATTGTGTGTTTTTCTTAGTCCCTGCATGCATTCTTCTCTGTAACATCAAACCTTTTGATAAAAATTACTTTTTTGTCCACCATACCACTAACAGTTGCACTTCTGAGAAACACACTCCTGACAAATAATGCAGTTTGGCTGCATGATGCATACCAGTGCTAGAGTCCTAGTACTGTAGCTTTGGGCCTCAATCAGCAGTTCCCCCACACCTGTGACAACAGTTACTATAAAAAAGGGTCTTCTATCCACCTGCATGACAGCAGCTGTAAAAGGAAAGGATTCTGCTTGACAGAAAAAAGTAGAACATCAGGCCCCAATCTCATATGGTCTCAGTTCTGGCTCAATGTCATGATTATTTCATCTTGCTGGGAAATACTCTGGTTGGATACATGATGCATCTCAGTTCAGCTGCTCCCAGCTAAGAGGAGAAACTCATCCAAGTCAGTTTCAGATCCCAAATCTGACACATATTTAATACAATTTTTAATACAACTCTCAGGACAAAATATTTTGCTGGCCAATGACCATTTCTGAAAAAATACATCTAGCATTTAGGGAAGACATAGGGACTTACATCCAAAATTATACTGGAAGATAAAACCAAAACAAAAAACCCAAAACCCAAACCATTGGCCCTGACTCTTTGGGAATATTTTTCCTTATACTTACTTGTTAAAATTGCTCCACTCTTAGAGGTGTAATGCTGAGCGTGCCTAGAAGTGCCTTGCTGCTAACCTGGTTGAACAGGTTGCCATCTGAGCCTGATCAGTAATCAAAGATTGGGACACAAATTCTCTGTTCTATCAGTTAGCAGCCTACCAGACAAATTTTCCAGTTAAATCTTCCAGGCTTAATACAGTCAGTTACAGTGTTTCTGAAAATAGTCAGCATTTTATTGCAGGAGCCAGGTGCAACCACAGCCCTTTCTGTAAAATAAATCCTGAATTGCCATGTCACTTGTGCTCCAAAAAAAATCCCACTGCTCTAGCCAGTCTGGGGTCCAGCACTCCACTCAGCACTTTTAACATCCATCACAGCCCTGGTTGCTGAGATGGGGTCAGATGTGCCGTGAACCCATCATATGCTGAGAAATTTCATTCAGGGTTTGTGCAATGACACATATGCTGAATGGTCCATGGTATTTGTCTACAAAGCCTCTAGCTCCAAAATACAAGCCTCCACATATTTAGCACAGGAGTAGCTCCATTAGATTATAATATCACGAAATTATGTACTTTATTCAGACACCTGTAGGAGAAGGGTACAATAATCTGCATTTATTGAGAAAAATTAATAAAATGTTCCAAAACTCTTGGTGGAAAGAGCTGATAGACCTTGAGTTCTCAGGGGGTAAATGATTTATGATCCACCTATCTGAATTATTTATCCTCCATTCATGTCTATGCCATAGAGAGGTATGTCTATGCCATAGAGAGGTATTTCTATGGTTCAGCTCTAGTTATCTAAAAGTTGTATGTCTAGTCAGAATTGATTGTCTAAGGTCGCTTAATAGTAGATATGCAGACACCTCCAGAGGAAGAGCCACCCCTCCCATCTTAGACACCTCCCTTAGACTCTCCATATTGACCAAAGAAGAAGCTGAGATGACTAACTGAGACTAGGCAGCTACCTTAAAATGCTGTGTCCTAGGATACCACTCTGGGTATGCAATTAGACCCTGGTGTGGGTGCATCAGAGAGCCTGTCGCTGCCCCATGCTGGGCCAGGGCTTGTTGCAGGCAGGGCACCCTGCCCATTCCTGCTCCCACTGCCAGCTCCCACTTGCTCCAGGGCCACCAGCACCTGGCTGAGCAAATATACATTCTGAGTGGAGTAAGAGATTAATGGGCTGGGAAAGATGGTGAAAGTGATGAAGATGGGGTGAAGGAGAGAGGAAAAGAGGGGTTTTGTCTTGTGTCATGTCATGTCATGTCATGTCAAGTCATGTTGTCTCCTCTCCTCTTGTCTCCTCTTGGCTTACTCCTGCATTGACATTGGCAATCACACTGACAGCCAGGCATCGTAAATCCTTTCCCATCACGCAGGTCTCACACTTCCAGCCTCATACCTGCTCATCTGTTACTGTGAGTCGGCATGTAAGGAGATACAGCTGCCAAAGCAAAGCTACTGGAGGGAGGAGAGGCATTGCTGCCCCATCTGCAGATCAGAACACGCTGCTCCTCATGCTGGAGAAAACAGTGTCCACGAGGTATTTATGGGAAGGACAAGAAGACAACCATCACTCAGGATGTTCTGAATACGCAGATTTATATTTGGAGGCTGTTACAAATGAAAAATATTTTAAAGCAATCACATTAATCAGGGACTTTTTATGCATTTGCTGCAATGAGACCCAAATGAAAAGAATCACGAGTGTATATTGCATATAAAGGTTAATCAAAGGCAGCTTCTTCTTTTGGCAGCTACATCTTTCTGCTAGTCTTTGCCAGGAAGCTTTTACTTCATTGTTTCTCTTTCTTTTTCTTTTTTTCTTTTTTTCCTTTCTATTAACTATATATGTGCAACCCCCACTCTCAGGTTCTCTAAAAGTTATATCACACCCATTTTATACACATGGAGAATAAAATGGTGAACCTGTAACGTTTCAAATTTACTTTGACAAATAGGTTTTCAGTAGTTTTGATTGAGACTTTTCTACATGTTTTGTAGAAGGTGCTGACTGATCCTTTGTTGCAGACATTGGAGGTAATCCCTGTAAGAAAACACCTGAGCTAACAGAAAATCGCAGAGCAGCCCCACTCGGTCAATCAGCTGTACAGGCCTGTTGATATATTTGTTCCGGGGACATTGTCTCTTACACACTGCCCAGCTGGGAATCATTTGGAAACATTTTATGGATGGATTCAGCATTAAATGGGTTGACTGCAGACTGCAGTGCAGGGTAATAGCATCTAAGCCAGCTTTCAACAAACCCATGCCAGATTTAGATGCTATTTACCTGGTAACATTCTCCTTAGGGAAGCACAGATGTCACCTGTGCAGATCACCTCACCCAGCTTCAGTCATGGCTAAGCCACCACAGAAGCCCTGATGGCAGAAGTTGCAGGAGAAGTGCTAAACCAAAGCACCACCGTTCAGCTAGACGGTGTCCCTGTCTCTTTAGGTGCTGCTCCTGTTGGAGGTGGAATGGACCTGTCTGTGTGGGGCAAGGCTTGTGGGGCTCCCCAGACCCTCCTGCTGTGGTGAGCCAGTGCTAGGACAAATCCAGGTGGTGATGCTTGGTCCTTCGGTACAGCTACAAGGCTGACCTTGGCTGCGCTCTGCCATAAGCACCATACTTCCCATCAATCATTAATTTTTAACTTCTTTCAGTCTATGCCAGGAACTGAATCATTGTAAAATAACTCATGCTCAATTTGAAAAAGAGGCTGTGATAAACTAAGATATTATCTTTCCTCACTAAAGGAATTTTACTCTCCAAGACCTAGTAGGTACAGTAGGACAGTTTTCACATTCTGCCAACTCTGTCCTTTTCTAGCTCCTCATTGGACTTTTCTTGTCACAGAAAGTCTCTAATAATTTGCCTCTTCATGTTCTTATGCCAATTTAAAATTTTTCTTTCTGAATTTTCATCTTGTTTAAATTTCTCTCTCTACCTTTTCCATTACTAGAAAAGTATAAAGGCTAAATGAGATGAATGAGAGTTTAACCCTGCAATGTAGTTGCACTTTCCCAGGCAAGCCCTGGTTCTCAGACTCAAAATTCTTATGATAACGTTTCCCCTTCAAACTTAGAATAGATGCAGCTAACAAGCCCAACATTTTGCTAGAAAAAGGCAGATTTCTGAGTTCTTTCTGGCCCAGTAGGTAAAAAACTACTTTGGCTCTGCTCTTAAGACACATCAAATGGTCATGCTGTCTGCTTTCAAATCTTCACCAGGAATGAGTCTCTATCTTGGTTTCTTATCCGTGTTTAGACTATTTAAAAATTTCTAGTTCATCTGATAAGTATGCATGGAAGGTGTAAATGAGATCAAAATCCTACTTTGGTTGGGTTTTTTTGTCCATGAAGAGCAGTATATGTTATAATCTCAGTGTTTTTTCTCGTTGAATACAGTGGCTTTAAAAGCACTTGTTACCATTGAGGCATGTTATCTACACCTGCAATACAAACATCACTTGTGCTCTCCCAAGCACTCAAGGGAACACACTGGTGACATTAAGATGGCTTCAGCACAGCAGAAGGGAGGTAGGGTATTCTGCACCTGAGCTTACCTATGAGATATGTTTGCTGTTCTCATGCCACAAGACTCTGCCCCTCTAACTAGCTGGGATCCATCCAGAGTCTCCAAGAAGGGATAAAAAAAATACTGCTTCAGTTGCAGGATGGAAAGATTCCCTACTGTGCCAAAACCCATAACTACCCAACCCCTGCAGGGGCTGGCAATTTTGCCAGAGGTCTTGATCATGACAGCTTGTCCATCCAGGTCAGGAAAAGGTGGATGGAGTAGCCCTGGGAGGTCTGTACACCACATGTTGCTAAAAACTCGTTCATTGAATGGTTTCCATCCTCAACGCAGTTTCATAAAGATTTTTCATAGCATATAAACTGGAGAAGGTCAAGATTTCTTCTGATGAAATGATATTGCTAGTCTGTGAAGAAATACATTTTTCTTGCAAACTGAAAAGTTACTGCAGAAGACTAATTTTAGTATAACTTCGATCAGGAAAGGTCTGTTAGATACCAAGGGTAAATCTCATCTAAGAATGGGTTTGTTTTAGTGACAGAATAACACTCAGATTTCCTAAAACAAAACAAACAAAACAAGGTGAAAGAGATTCAGAGAAAATGGAAAGAAGGGCCGAGATCTGATAAATGTTGGAGGCCGTGACCTATTACTTATGAAATTACTGTGCTGTGAAAATAAAAGTTTGTTCTGTTCTGCTTAGGAATTTCAGTACATAGGACAAACAGCATTGTTCAGTTCAAATACAGCTTTTCAATGGAACAAATAGATTGGTAAACATCACAAGCTGTGCTCTAAAATTTTTTTATTCTGCCAAATTCTTCTCAGTTTCTTTGAATATCTTTTATTATCTCCATAGTGGACACCAGCTCACAACTTTTCTGTGTATGCTGTTTATCTCACTGGTGTTGCAGGACAAAGTACAGCCATGCAAGATGTGTCTCCAGTGATAATTCAAAACTGTTCGTATGACTTATGGGCTGCCTAGCCCTACAGATATTTTATTTTGCTTCACAGCTGCTTTTCCAGATTTTATCTTATTGCTACTTACCATAGTATTTGTTGTGTGGGTGTATTGCTAGTGAACACAGCCTAACTAGATTAAAATGCTGTGAGTTTAAACTGCAGCAAGTTATTTTGCCTTATCAAAGTGCAAATATTATGTTCCCACATGCCTCTTGCAGAGCTGCAGGTCTTTAGACTGGAGCCCCTTCCTCCTGCCCAGTTAGTATAAAAACCTAGGCAAAGAATTAGGTATCTATTTATGGTTGGAAAGTTGAATAAACGAGTCCAAAAGGAATTTAACCAATATTCTGAGTTTGGGTGCACATGTATAGCCATGGTGTATATCACCAATGGTTCTTTATCCAAAATATTCCTTCTTTCTCTTTCCTATCCCTTCCTCACCTCCACTCACCACAGCTCAAGGGCACAGTAAAGGTCACCTATTAGAGGAGCTGGAGACAGAACCACAGTGTATGGGAGTCTACCTGTTTTGCTCTGGCAAAGCAACCCATGAGGAGATGGTACAAGATGATGTCAGCCCCTGGGATGGTTCAGAGCTGCCTTCCCATCTCCCTTCCTGTCCTTGCTTTTCTGGTCTGACAGTCAGTACAGCTCACAGCCTGGCTGTGCAGATGACTTTTAACAAAGCCTTTTGAAAATTAATGTGGCCATTTCCATTCAGGAACCACATGAGCGTTACTCAGGACCTGCAGTGAGGTACATGAGGCCCAGCTCTGGAAATACAAAGCTGGCAATTTTCTTCAGCTCATGGGGAATTTTGCCTTCTTTTTTTTCTCCAGTTCCTATTGCAATTTTTTGTCATCACCAGACAAAGAGACCTTGAATTCTGGCAGAGAGCATGGAGGAACTGTGAATCCCTGTTCCTCATTACAGTGTCAGACTGAGCAGTTCCCAAGGTGTTATGAAACACTGCAGTGGGGTCACAACAGGAAGCACAACCAGCAGCAGCAAGTAAAACACAGGCGTTTCTTCCTATTCTAAGATTTCAGAACTTCCTTATCCTCCAGCTCAAAATCCTCTTACAGCTGTTGCATTTATTTAAAGCATTTTTTTTTTCTTATTGCTGCTTGGGCCACATTAAGGATCCACCCCCTGCTCAGTCCTTCTGCATGTAGAATTTGCATGAGGAAGAGACAGAAGGAAAATAAAAGATGCAGCTTAATCAATCCTTAGTGGAGACCTTGAAGCCTCTGGTCAAAGGTCTGCAGACTGCATTAGGTACTCCTCTGGTTCTATCTGAGCTCCTGCCAGAGCTCTGTGTCATGTTCCTCCAGCCTCATTTCTCTTTTTCTAATTACATGTGGTGTGCCATTCAGGATGGAAGGTAATCCCACAGCCTATTTAATATGTACCTGTTGACTCCCACGCAACAATTTAATTAGAATTTGATAAGGTTTGGAGGCAATCCATCTTGTTTAGAGGCCCAACAAATACCGGCAGTCTGAGAAACTGCTCTCAAAAAACATAAAAGGGATTATTTCCAACTAGGTGCAATGCCTGGGTCAGATCCTATTCATTTTATTTATATGAGCAGTCAAACCATGAATGGAATGACATGAGTGCACTAGATAAGCAGGATCCAACCTATTATATTCGGCTCCTTCAATACGCCTAGTCCTCATTCATCAAGGGTTCCAGGGACCTTTTGACCACAGTCAGACAACACAAACAGCAAGTTTAAGCACAGGATTATCTGAGCAGTTAAAATTAGGCACAAGCTTAAGCACTTCCTGAGTTAAAATTCAGAGCAGTTCTTGGGGTTTGGTCTTCCTTGCTCTCATTTGTGGATACAGAGGAAAGTGTGAAGATGTGGCTGCTTCCAGCCTCCACACAGATTAATATGATACAGTCCAACATTTTTTGCCAGCTGGGGAGTATACTGTGTGAGAACTCCAGCTGCACAAAGAGAGCCAAAAGCAGTGACCCCTCCTGAGCTGGATTTCTTTTCTCCCCTTTAAGGCTGACTGTCTGCACAGGCAGAGATATAAAAGGGCTATTGCATACATCCAGGAGGATCGATGAAAAGCTGGTTCCCAGGTATATCGTGGCCAAGTACCAATGCTATTGGCTGCAAAAGGGTGGCTGCAGCTCCTAGCCAGGGCTGCGAGCAACAAGAGGGAGCCCAGGCAGTAGTCACACGTGGTGCCAGAGCAGCATGTCTGCCTTTGTTCACTACCGTGTGCTCAATATCATCTTCTAGCAGACAGGTACAGCACTGCTCCATCATTTGGAGAAAAAAGCTGGGGAAAACATAATATCTGAACATTTTTACTTTATCCTTAGTGCTCTGAGGTAATTAATACTTAAGCCCACTCCACAGACTATTGCCAGGTTGCAGACAACCTCCCAGTGCCCACCCTGAATTTCCATAGCGCTCAGCTTTTGTTTCAGGGTCCCATAGCTGCTCCAGCTGTACCAGACCTCAAGGCCTCCCACTGCAGAGCAACCTCTGCAGCTCCAGGATTATCTGGTTGTCAGGGGCAGGGGCTGTTGATTTTCAAGTTGCCTGCCTCCTCAGGCAGGATGCACAGCACAGTGATATAGGGTAGCTGTATACCACAGCCTCTCAGGGTTAGTCAGCCGCTACTATTAGCCATGAGCTGTTGATCCAGTGACCGTTTCTTTGCCTCTGTAGGTCAGGTACAGACCGCAGAAAAACTTGCAAAGGAGCAAGCAGCGATGGACAAACTTCAGAGGACAAAACTACTGTGATCCAGATGGGTCAGCCTTCCTCAGCCTTCTTCAGGTTCCATCCACCCTTGGTAAAAAAGCACTGGCGCTGGATTGCTACAAAATGGTCAGAAAAGGAAGGTAGCAATATAAATTGTAAATTGTGGCTTTTTTCTTCAACTCCCAGTATAAAAATACCTGCAGCCTGAGGACTGGATTGACAAAATCCAGCCTATTGCATTGTATACCCCTTATGCCCATTGCCTCAGATTGTAGCTTTTGTATCACATGTTGCAGAACACACACAAGTCTAAGAACCCACATTCATTTCACAAACAGCTGTTCTGATTGAAAATGGCACTGCCTTGACTCCTTGTCCCAAAGTGAAGATCACTCCCTGAACTTCACACACACATAGAAAGAGGGTTTGTGTGACCTTCTCCTCATCCTCTTCAGAAAAATGCGCTGGGTTATTCCACGTTGCCCAGAAGGATGTTGATTTAGAGAACAGGTAATGCAGTAAAACTTGGGCTGTTTGAAAATGTTGCATATCAGGCATTCAGAGTCTCCAGACACCGTTACATAATTTGACCCTTGAAGTTTATCAATCAAAAATTCTCCACACTAGCACTAAATGATTCAGAACATGCTATTAAAATCTCACTGTGAAGTAAAATGGTGCTTTGCACAGACACCCATATTTTTTTTCAAGTCCACTCTCAGACTTGACTCCAATTTTGCACTTTATCACTGCTTGTATCTAAAGTTCTGAAAGATATCAAGAATTTTTTCTCCCAGCAAGTATGAAGGAACAATACCTGAAATCATGAGTCCAGTGACTGAGTTTAAGCACAGCACTGAAAAGCATCAGGTCATCGAGATTCTTACACTTTGTCTTGTTAATATGCTGCATCTTTGAATGCACTATTCAAAACAAAGGTAGCAAACTTCACCTAAAATATTAGCACTACAAAATGCAGCTGGATTGGATTAAAAAGCAGTGGATATTTCCTGAGATAAGTGCTTGCCTGCAAAATTTAAACTCTACTGTAAGCTTTATGGATAAATTAAATTTTTAACAGATGTAAGCATCTGAAATATGAATATTTAAAAAATAACAGGCACAATGGGCACAACCAGAAGATGGATACACTTATCAACAGAAGTTCAGTTTCAGCAAGTCACTTCAAAATACTTTTTCTTCCGCTTTTTTTTTTTTCCTCTTGGCAACTGTGAATTTTGTTTAATATTGTTATGAGTTTGTCTGCTTGTGATTCTGATAAAAATAATCTTTTCAATCTAAGATGAAATAGACTGAATTAAGCCCAAGCCACACTGATATTAGCATATAAATGATTCTTCCAGACTCAGTGCGGTATTTATTGTAAATGATTGTTGCAATACAGCATGATATTTTGCAGGTTCAAAAAAGACTAAATTTTTAGTGTAAAATACCATTTTATTACATAGGTATGTATTTTACTCTGGTACTGAGTGCATTCATTAAAAAAAACTATGAAGCATTTTTTCCCCCAGATTTTTGTATGCGTTATTATTCCATACAAGGGTACATTTTAAAAGGTAGCCTGCAATTGCTCATCATCAGCAATTATTCGTAATAATATATTTCAGTCACCTAGTTATTCTGCTAGACATATGTAAGGTAAGACACACCTCACCAAGGAATGGACTATGTTTTAAGGTCTATTTTTTTTTTCCTTATGAAATATCCTGCCTAGAGACACATTGAACTGTTTTTGAAGTCCTGAAAGAAGAGAGAGGTAGAGAAAGAGCAAGCAGCATGGTGAATAAGGTGGTTAACAGGGTGATCCAGAGCAACAGCTCAGGTCTCAGCTCCTAAGGTACACTGGTTTGCAGTTCAATTCTATCAATATTAGTTCTTCAAGCTGGCAAGGGCTCTCCTCATCCTTTTGTGTTTACAGAAAAGTCTAGTTCTTTCCCCATCTGTTAACATAAATTATCAAAACTCTCTCTCTCCAATCTGTGTCTGAAGTGTAAATGCCCTGAAAAGGGCTTGAGTGCTTCTCCTACTATTGTGCATGTAAGTTGGCAATTACCCTGTGTGAGCTCATCTTATAAACTATGCAGGATGGGGCCGGTTCAGTTCTTGTGATACCTTTGAGAAAACCCCTAGAGCTCTAGAAAGCGTAATTCATCGTTTGTTATGGGACTGCCCTCTCTTTGAATGCTTTAATTCCTTACAGACAAGTAGGCAGGCTGGATCACCAAGGCTGCACCAAGCCTAGCACGCCCTCACCCAATTCTTCCTGAGCAACGTGAGGGTCCCCAGCTGCTTCTTTCACAAAACCCAAGCACAAAGTGTCCCAACCATGGCAACTCTTCCACAGGACAAGGCACCCAGAGCTCAATGGTGTCTGAGGCTGACCAACACCCCATAGTCACAGGTAGTGGGTAGGAAAGCTATAATCCAGCCTGATCATTGCCTTCTCCAAGCCACAAAAGCCTTTTCAGCGTCCTCATTCAAATACAAGTGCCAGTCCTACAGGTTTACAGAGAAAATGAGAAATCAAGCCCCAGCTTTACCACTCTGGGTGCCTTGTTAGTGAGTTTATGAAGTGCCAGTTGAGAATTCTCTCCTCTGTTTCTGCAAAGTTTGCATTTTCCCTCTTCCTGAAGTCCCTCCAGAACTGATGGGTAAAATTGGTTTATGACCCCAGTTCAGGTAATTAGTGTAACCTGGAGCAAATCAGCAAGGCATGCCAAAGTAGCTGCAAGCAGTGCTCTCCCACCTTCTCATCCCTAACTGTGTCCACCCTCGCAGGCTAAAGACAAAGGTAGAAATCCCCTCACACATCTTCCCAAAAATGGTTACTCATTTAGAAGAAGAAGGTACTTGGCATGTTATCTTTAACAAGTTTTGTTTCTAAATCCAGACCTGATTGTACCACTATCCTTATCCTCTACTTTCCACCAAACTTCTTTCTCTTTAGTATACACTCCAACATGAAAAGTAATCCTATTCTTTCCTAACTTTTTCTGTGCTTAGCCAAATAAGAAAAGATCCAATAATCTCTTCTCGTTTGTTACTCTCAGTTTCCTCATCACCTTGGTAGAATTCCTCTGCTCCCATTTCAGTTTAAATGCTCTTGGTTTCTTTTCAAATATGAAAAGACATTGATATTCTCCAGGTATTGATACATATGCCTTGTATTGTTGTACTAAAGCTTCCTTTTTTCTGCTGAACATGCTTGGATTGATGCATCGTAGAAGTGGAGCAATGTAGGGTTGGAAAAGGACCACCTGGGACTACCCCAGACATTCAGTCCTGCTCTTCACAGTCCCTGACACTGAACCCCAGCAGTATCACACTCATGGTTCACAGATCTTCAGCCACCATTCCATATCCCCCCTCTGTCTCTTCCTTGCTGCCTCTGACATAGGGACCCTGCTTCTTATGAGTCCATGCTCATGGCTTTGCACTTTGTGCTTCTGTAGTTCACCCTGTTCCTGATGCTCTGATGGGTCCTCTGGTTCTCCCTGATGAATGATGCTCCATCCTGTTCAGCATTAGAGACCCTGTGCCACTTCAGATCACTGACAAATGTCTTAAGCTTAGACCACGTTCTCGTACCAAGGTGAATAATGAAAGAATTGGATTGCATTGGTTTCCAAATGCATTCCTGAAGAATATCACTGATAATGTCACTCATCCTGGCTCCCCATGACACATTCACCTGCTCCCCACTCTAACTCCTGTGTGAAACCCTCTCACCCCATTACATAAATAGTTGCAATTACAATTTCAGCAATGCTCAAGGCCCATTAAGTTATTCACAGAAAACCTAGTAAACGAATGTTCAGTAAAATATTCTTCTTGGTTTAAAAACACAGGTTGTTTTTTTGTTTGTTTGTTTGTTTTTAAGAAGTAATAATGAAGGCAAGATCTCCTCGTATTCTAGGGTGAGGCTGTTGGACAGTTTATTGTTTGAATTCTTTTAAATTAAAAATCTGAAGATACAAACTTAGGATATATAAATGTAATTTTTCCTTCTTTTCTGCTGCACTCTAAAATGACTGAAACTGAGCTATCTCTACTCAATAACATTGAGAATAAAAATAAGAATAATGTATTATTAAATGTATAATGGCAATAGTAAATAATATGCAAACAATGAAAAGGAAAAACTAGATAGAAAAAACTGAATGCAGTGTATTTTTTTAAAGTTTAACTTTGGCAAAAATATTGTTCTTCTATCGTGCAGCTATTGAGTGTGACTTAAAAGTTAAATAACACCTTGGAAATTGTATAGCAGATATTTATTGCAACATCCTCCATCCTCCATTTCTCACTCTCTTTGTAAGTCTTGGAAATAAATTGTGTTTGTAAACTGTAAGCGTGAGGATTTTGAAACAGCTAATCTTCACAGGATATTACAGTCATAAATTACCTTTAAAAATATTGGGGCAGTGATCTGGTTTACAATACATTATGCAGTTATCAGGACCTACCTCCAAAAGATGTTATTAATGGGAGAAAAAACTGTAGTCAATGAGTTTTTCTGATACAGCATTATTAATACTAAACCACAAAATTTCTGGGATGAATTTGGAGGCAAAAAAAAAAAAAAAAAAAGTAGGATATCTGATTCCTGCCAGCCATGATATAAAAAGAAATATATTTTGCATGCAAAACTATTGTATCTCTGAAAATTGTCACCAAATTGTCACTGGAAACATCAAATCATCTTTTTGTTCAGTTTTATATTTATTTACCAAACCACTTATGGAGGTCTACAATCAACAGCCTTTTCTTAAATCATCTGAAAATGCCATTCAATGGAATTCTCAGATAATTTCCTATTAAAACACAAAAAGGCAGTTTTATGGTTAGAAAGCAATAGATTTCTAGTTGAGTATGAAGCTTGGCAGCTCTGAATATGGGATAGAAATAGGAAGCTGACTTTTGTGGGCATTTCTTTCCTTGTCCCTAAAGATATTTCTCCCTATCTTTCAGAAACATTGCTTAGGGCCTTTCCCTGGCAGGCAGGATGGCTCTGAGCAGATCCCAGCTGAAATACAGGGTCCAAATCAACAGACCCCAGCCTTCCTCTGGTCAAGTAGTCCTCAGCTTTCCCTTACCAGTCTTCTTCTCTTTTAGTTCTTTATTATTTTCACATTGCACCACTTCAGACAGTGCTTTGTCAAGCCAAACGAAGTCTACTGCTCCTGATATTTTCTATCCTCCCCTGCTTTTATGGACGTCTCTTCTGTGACTAGTAAAAGATGACACCTTTGGTGATGACACGTCTCTTTCCACAGGGGGCTTTAAATGCTTACTGTTAAGGAAACCTGCACAGAGCTGAAGATTTTCAGAGCTAGCTGAACTTTATTGAAGCAAATCGAGACTTTAACATAGGTCACTGCTAGATGTAGGACTCCCTGGCTGCCTTTGCCAGCTCAGCATCCCCTTGCCAGCTCCCTGGGTGTGCTTGCATCCAGGAGTCAGACCAAGAGCCAGACCCCTCCTTGCTGCAGTGGTTGCAAACTGCTGAGGCTCCAAAACTCTACTCAGGGCAGGCTTCACCAGAAATTGAGGGAATGCAGTGAAAATGAGTGAATGCAAACCTTTTCACACCATGCACTAAAGTTATACACCATTCATTCATTTGACAAAAGGGAGAGGATCCAGTTCACATATTAGCTCAATTGAAGTTACTGATTCAAGTGGCCATTCAGAGGCATGACGCTGAGCACTGGAAGGGTGGCCACAGGCAGCAGAAGCCATAGACAGAAGGGCAAAAGCCACAGCAATGAGCCATCCTCTTCCTCTCCACAATGCTCCCAGACCTTGGTGAGAAACACCCCAGGGCATGTTGCAGCAATAACGTGCTCTAATGCAATTCCCCTGGTGAAATGCTGATTTTGGGTTGATGGTGCAGCCTCAGTGTAAAGGGTCAGAGCAGCTGCTGAGCCCCAGGCGAGAAACAGGGACGGATGTGGTTCTATGCAAGGTTTAGGTGCTGTGCTCCTGTGATCAGGAGTGGAGGCAAAGTCCAGAAGCCAGAAAGGGGTTTCCACCAGCCCCAGGTGTTTGAATCCTTACCCCGGGTTAGGGTAGGCTGGTAAGACCCCTTCGCTTGCTCTGGGCTTATGGATTTGTGGAAATCCTAACCCTGATCTTGTTTTTATTATCATCACATCTGTGACAAATAAAGAACAATTCTGTGATCTGTGTGTATCTTTGAAATAAGTAACTTTTAATCGCTTCCGTCTTGATTTGATACAAAGGCAGTGTCTCTTCAGACTGCTGGCTGTCTCTGAACTCAAGCTCACAGCAGCAAAGACATGCAGCCATCTCTCACTTCCTCCAGCTGCTGAAAGGAGATATTTGCAAGCGTGTGCTGTGGGGAGGAGAGTCACTTCCTTACCATGTTTGGCCAGAGAAAGAGATTGCACCAAACATGGAAGCACTCATCATTGTGTAGTTCAGGAAAATATTTCAAGCATCTCTTTTGCCTTCCTGCCCTTTTTTTTTCTCTTTGGTAAAGGAAGATGCATATGTTTCTACATTATATTGCTTGAAAACAAAAGGCTGAGCCGACCCAGACGTGTCTCAACAGTTTTCTTTCACAAAGTAGGATTCTGCAGTTGAGCTGAATCTGGCTGAAATGCAGTGCGAGCTTCAGCAAATGCTCTCAGGGCACTTAGTGAGCAAAGTGGTGGAAGGACTACAGCACCTTGCATGTCCCTGCCTAAGTGAAGTTATACCACAATTGATAAAAAAACAGCTAGGATATGAAAGAGATTAAGCACGGAGCATGAAAGTAGTAACCACTGTGCAAAAGGAGTGCCTTAAAAAACTGTTGTTTCAGCATGCTACATAAAAATTACATGAAAATGCAGTTATTTTCAAGTAAGCTCTACTGGGATATGTACTACTAGCTGGACAGTTTTAAATGCTATCAAAGCTGTTACTTATGGCATTCTTTTTTTCTGTCTCATAAAAGGTCAATGTCCCAAAGAACTCCTATTAGACTCTCACCTTGGGAGCAGAGTGGATATGAGTGTTTTTCTAGGTGAAGGCAACATCCATGAATGCTTATAAACACCTGGGGGCCCAAGTGCCCACCAGGCACAGGAAGATTGTTTAAGTCCCTCCACTACATCTGTCTTTGGGTTTTCCAGCACTCAGAGTTGAAAACTTTGTGCTCCAGGTTTGGCTTGTACCACTGAGCAAGGAGTGCAAGCCACAAAAGGCCTCAGACTGAACTATGGATCTAAGTAGGGCTGGAGGATGCCAAAGGGGCTGCTACGTAATGTCCCACAGGCTGCTGAGGAGGCAATGTCTCTCTTGTCCTGGCTGGGTGCCCACATACCTCCTGTCCCCCATGAAGGCCTCCTGCCCCACAAGCAGTGCCTCCAGCAAAGCACAATGCCAGCATGACTGCATTTGCAGGAAATCAGTGGTTTTGCTTTCAACACACCTTACCCTAGCAGAAGGACAAGCAAGCAGTGAGAAGGATCCCATAGCAATGTGCCCAAGACATGAGGCCTTTCTGCTCAGCTGCCATGTCCTGGGCTGTGTGGTGCCTCCTTTTGCACAGCCCTACAACTGCAGTAGGAAGTATGCTGCAAGAGGAAATCCATCCCTTTCCTTCGGACAGTGCCCCACACATGTTGGGGCACTTTGTCTTTTTTCCCTCTCACAGAATGGAGGCTTGGGAGGGTGTGTGTGCTGCATTTCTCATTCCAAAATTATGAAGAAATTCCTACCTATAGGACTGGTTATATCTTTGTCACAGGCTGGTGGTGCTCCCTGCCAGGCACATGAGCAGGGCTGGTGGGAGCTGCCATGGGAGCAGGATGCCTGGATAACCATTCTCCCTTGATTACTGGTCAGCAGGGCAGGGGCTCCATGCCTCACATTGCACTGGCACACCACAGCACAGGGGGTCAGACTCTCCGGGAAAGCAGTTGATCCACCTTCTACCAGGGAAACATTTCAAAGGCAATTATCATGAAGAAAGAGTGATTCTTCATTAATAGTAATAATAGCAACAGCAGCAGCAACAACAGATTGCATTCATCATTCTCTGCACTGAAAAGCTTTTAGCCTCATCTGCCTTAGTTTTTAAATTAACAACTTCTGGGAAATTAGAGTTTATTGATTTCCCTGGGATTCATCCCATTCCCTGGGATTTAGCTGGGGTTTATCAGCACTCTGTGACGGCAGCTGATTCATAGGGCAAGGCTGGTGGTTCCCCACCTTGGCAGATGCTCATGGGCTTCCTCAGAGGCCACATGCAGAACTCCAGAGCCCTGCCCAAGCTGTTGCTAGAGACCAGAGATGTTTCTCCAGGAAGGTGTAAGGGTGGTCCTCTCCAAGTCCCCAGAATGAGAAGGAACAGAGTAAAGATCTTTCTCTGACTACTGCTGATCTTAAATAAGGACAATATTTACTGGCAAACTCTTGATCCTGAGAAAATGTTGAATTCTTCATTTTTCCTAGTAGCAGTCTACAAAGAAAGGTCACTTTAGAGATGGCTCTTTTCTCCATTTCCAGCTGGCTCCTATCCTGCTCTGAAATCCCAAGCATTTTCATAGGATGAAAATAAAGATTCCCAGCCCCATCTCATCACAAACCTCTGTGGCACCCTCATGCCAGGGAGAAGTGCACAGCTGATGGAAGGGACAGGACAGCCTGAGTGCCGCCTGTAGTTACTATACTAATTAATACTCCTAGTAGTTAGGAGTACTACACTGCTGCCTGTAGCATTACCCCCCGCATCTTATCTGAGATCATATGCCACCTCACCTTTGCCACTCTCAGTCTGCTCTTCTGCCTCATTCAGCCTAGCCCCAACCTCTTAAATTCATGCCCAGTTTCCCCTCCTTTTCCTGTTTTTGCACACATTTTCTCCTTGCTTCCTGTCACCCTTCAGTGCTCCCTGTACTTGAAAACAAAACTCTTAACAAATATCACTGGCGGTTACTGCCATGAGCAGTAGACAGCTGACATTAACCATCAACCTTTGTTTGCATCCCATAAGCACCTAAAAGATGAGCAGCAGCATTTTCAGAGACAAAAGGTTAAAAGCAAAGACTTTTCACTGTTAGTGGCACCTCCCAGTCCTATGATCTCCTAAGGGGTGGCTCAAAGCCTGGTCCTGACCACAGCACACATGGAGGTTTTCTGGTGGAATTAAAGAGTAAGGAGATCCAGGAACACCAGGTACAGCCATGTGTTATTTATGTTGTCTTTTGCTTTCACTTTGTCATCTCAAATATTACTCAGTTTATTGCTTGGTGGACTGATGGTTGCTCTGCGTGGAAGCTGGTGACTCAACAGCAGCGCCCTGTCTGTGACAGTGCCCTGGTGGCCTAAGCTTACACCCACAGGCTCAGGGACCAAAATGACAAGGGGGGATGGTGGGAGGGAAAACCTTGCCGGGTAGAAGCTGTGAAATTCACTGAGCACCTATCCCTTAGCCTCTGACTCATCTCAAAAGCAGTGCTGGTGGATCCCACCATGCTCACACAGCCGCTTGCCCAGTCACGTCACCCTCTTCGCCTTCACCCTTGCAACAAATGGGCTGAAGTAGAAGAAGTTCTTCCAGAAAAGAAAAGCTTGACTCATGTCACTAAATACAGCCAATGGCACAAGTTTGTTCCTTTGTCTGCTTGACTCCTATCCAGCAGAAGAGCTCTTGAACCAGCTGGCCAGAAGCAGTGGCTGGGTTTAAGGTGCTGCTGGATGATGTGCCTGATGAAACTGGCAGAAACTTCTCCAGGTCCCCTTAAATTACCCATGACTCATGCGTCTATGAAGCCATGCCCCTTTCCTGTTTATCTTTATCAGTTTTTATGTATTGTCTGATACTGTGTCAGCTCTAGTGTTTTATTAGACTTCCAGGTCAAGGGGTTTGAACTTATTTGTCATTGTCTTGTGCAATAAAATAACGTCTTCCAGCTTGACAGCAAAAAATTTTTGTTTTCAGTGAAGAATTCAATATTCTTTGCAATACATGTAGTTCTCCAGATGTCTGAATGCTTATAGAGTCACTACAGGCTTCCAGCATTTATAATGGACAGATTATATGTGTTTTTTCTCCCAGCATGTCCAAAGTTCCTTCTTAATGGCCTCCGACTCCATTATTTTATGTCCTTCTCGTATGTGAACTCCTAAACCTAATCCTTAAACATCAGCCTGGCTGAGCTAGTATTTTTGGTTTATGTTTTATTCTGCATAACTTTGGAAAGCAGGGCTGGAAAGAGTTTTGAGAGGTCATGAGAGAGAGAAAGAGAGAGAGAGAGAGTAAACTCCAGGCAAATGTCTCTTAAATTATGATCAAATGGCAAGTGATTTTGCAAGCTCACAGCATTCTGGGACAAGGATATCTGCGGAAGGAAATAGGTCAAAGACACCGGCTGATATGGGTATAAGCTTGGGTTTGTGGCCTCAGGCAGGAAAGGGTGTCTTTAGCTTCTTGGGTATGTGAGGTCTTTGGTGGATCTCCATTTCGAACATCAGAGCCAGAAGGATGTCCCTGCCACTGGCAGTGAATTGATGGTCATCATGGGACTGCACAGGCAAAACTTTATGGTAATGCATTGGGTAAGAAGGTTGAATTGCATGTAACACATGTGTTTGCCACAAGATTTAAATGCTGGAAGTTGAAGAACTGCTCAGTTGTCTTTAAGGCTGGTGTACCCATAGCCACTGCAGGAGGGCACACATAACAAGATATGAGCCCAACTGCAGTTGTTTGTGACTGAGCACTGCCTTCCTGGTGTAAATAATGCCAAAGTAGTCACCACATTGCCAATATTCATCTCACTGCTTGGAGAAAAGGAGTGACTGCAAACCATGACCATGTAATGCATTACAAGAACCGCTGCAGCACTGATCTGATCTGATAGCACTAGTCTAGTAACACACCTGGTTAAAGAGCAGGGAAATAGTTCATGCCATGATGACCACATGATATAAATTATGTATGGCTTCAGCTGCCCGGTGCCCATGCTGTCCGCTAGTATACAGCTGCTAGTTTCCTGCCTTCATGGTGTGCACTAAATTACCATCAAACCATTTCATTTGCAAAGGAGGTCTGCAGGTCATCTGCTCTCACACTTCACCCAAAGCAGAGCCAAGTTTGCATTTGGATGCTCAGAGCCCTTGGAACTTTGAGGATCTGTAGTGATGGAGGTTCCCTCTGCTTCCAGTGTTGACTATCCTGATTATCATGAGCTTTTTTCTAATATACAGCAGTTGCAACTTGTAGGTGGAAAGACTGGTTGTATCTTCTCCATAACATCCTGCTAAGGCTGGGTTTGCTCCAGCTTGCACAAACCCAGATGCTCTCGCAGCCTTTCCTCTTAATATCATATGCTCCAGTCCTTAGCTGTTTTCCATTGGACTTGCTCCCATATGTTAATGACCTTATTGTACTTAGGAGCTCCCGTAAAACATTTTCCCAGCTGTAGTTTCTAACCCTTCATTGTCAAACTTGTAAGAAGATCAAGAATGATTAATCTATTTACTTAAAGGAAATAAAAGAAAAAGTCATATAAGGGCACAATCCCTGGGCTGTCTCTGCAGTTAGCATTAGACAGATGGCTCACATTCCACCTGTGTCTCTGGAGGCAGATGCAGCCCAGATCTAAATGGGGAGCTGCTCAGCTGTGCCCATGTCAAATGCTGACCATATGTCACAATGGCTAGTGTCAAGGGGAAGAGGGGGAAATACAGCTTTATAATACTGCTCAAGAGTCCTGAAAATCAGTACCAGAGCCTCTTGTACCGTCTCCTATTTGCTGTAGATTTTAGAGGGACAAGTAAATTTTCTGTCATCAGCTGTCAGGCAAATAAGTTCCCTCAAAGGATAAAAGTCACCACAATACATAACATCTCCTGATGGCTTGTTCTGGAGTAAAATAACTTTCACATGAGACCACAGAAGCAGAGGTGTCACTGGCCACTTTTAAAGCAGCAAACTTCATTTGGAGGTAAGGATGCAAGCAGTAGCCCATATGGAGGTGAGTACAGGAGGATGGGAGAGATGGCAGCAGTTATGTTCAGCCTAGAGCAATGGAAAAACTTAGACTGATGTCTGTTAAAGGAAAATGTTTTTCACTGTTAATTGCATGGAGAGCCTCAGCTCTGTACTCACTGCTCTGCCTAAGAATTAGTCCCCTGACCTCAGCTAAATGAAGCGCTGGGACCTCACTCAGCCATTCTAATAGTGTCACTCAAGACGCATCCTAGGGTCCCATTTCTAAAAATGCTACACAGCAAACACATAATAATACAATCAGTACATAAAAATAATGCAAAAATTATCATCACATCAATACTGATGATCTCCATATCAGTTTACTACTTGAAAAATACACCAAGAACAGTAATTGTTTTCAAAGTGCACAATTGTAGGCAGCGATATCTATGAAATATACCCAGGTGTCTGGACAGAGGTACTGGAAAAAAGTGCATTTAGAGTGTCCCACTTAAGTCCAGAATTATGTGGGTATCTTTGACAGACAAGCTTTGTGGTGCTTATCAAGGTTCAGAGTCCATTAACGTGTTTCAGTATGGGCACTCAGAGCCATGCACTGTCTTACTAGACAATAAGAAAATTTTAAGTTGAGCTGGAAAAGCATCTAAAAATAGAAATCAATGGATCTAAACACACTGTTCCATACTTCTTCCACAAGTAATGGCCAGCAGTTGTACCACAGAAACAACCATCATATTGGTGCTGCCCTGGTGGTGGTCCAAAAATAATTGTACCATTGCTAGGCGTGACTCAAGAAAAAATAATTATTTTTGTAGCTGGAAAGAACCAAAGGGCACCACATCCATCTGCTTGCCTTATGGCAGGCTCGGTTTGCTGTTTCTCGTGAGTGGTGCAGTTTTGAATTCCACCTCCTGCAGCTCGCCCCTCTCGCTTTGCCCCTGGCAGGGAGCTGAGTACTCTGAGTCAGCCGAGTCAACCTGTGCTCCCCACTCAGGCGGGCACCGCGTGGCACCGAGTCTTGCTGGGTACGTGGGAGTGGGACTCAAGGAGAAGCCGCGTCTCAGAGGGTGCAAATTACATCTTAGCAGACCAGAGAAGGTGCAAAGCAAACCCAACTGCGCTGCTCTGGAGTCAGCTACGCTCCTTCCCAAAGGCTGCCCCCTCTCCTTCCCTGTGGGGTGGAGCCCCGCATCGCGGGAAGGGAGGGCTATGGTAAACCTAGGAAGGAACAGTGTAAAGGCAAGGGAACAAATAGCTGCTGAAACTGGAATTAGTGTCGTGGCGGGAGGTTGAGAATAAATCTGTCATACTTAGCCTCTCTTTCAGCTATGGCAGAGCAGGACATTACATCCAACAATGAACCCAGCAGGTAGCATATAGGAACAATATGGGCTGAAGGAGCAGCCACTCTCCCTGCTCTGTCGCTCATCGTAAGTATACTTACATAAGTATACTCATTATTTATGCATGACTCGAGTCACAGATTCTTCATCTTAACAATAGCCAAAACGAAAAAAAGCTTGCTGAGTGTTTAGTACCTTCAGGGAACAAAGTAAGGAGGAAAGTGGAAGCTCCCATTCAACTGACATCGATGCAGTAACACTGCAGACACATTGGTTTCACAGGGTTTCCAGCTTCTCTTACTGCTAGAGGGTCCCAGTCCTTCTCACCCTGCTTCCCTCCCACACATCACAGAATCAATCCCTAGCTACTATGGACATACCTCTCTCTTGCTTCAGCTAATGAGAACAAAACTCATAGGAAAGTTTCATGTAAAAATTCATCAGAAATGGGCTAGGTTTTGTCAGAAGTAATACAATGATGTCCTAGAGAAATGGGAGTTTTGCTAACTGTGAACAAAGGGAGAAAGTAGAAGGGATGTGAGAATGCCCTGTGATAAAGAAATGAGCCGAGCCCTTCATGAATAGACAAAAATTGACTGAGCTAGACACTGAAAAAAAGCCTATATTGAATTACCTACTAGAAGAAGTGAGGCAATGTGTTGGGGAAGATGAAACAGGAAGACCTCGTAAATATGATTGCTTAAATTCTGAGTATATGAAACCTGNCTCTTCTCCTGGATTCTTCCCTCGACTCTACTCCCCTGCCCCTCTCTTCAGCCTCTCCTCGCTCTCTCCCCTCCCCCCACCCTGTTTCCCTAATAAACCTGCATGCTCTAAGACTGGACTCTGGAGAGCTCTGTCCAAATCGCCGGCACATTGCAGAGATTCCTACAACACCCCGAAACCACTACAGCAATGTGTATTTCCCAAGCCACCATAACAGCTACAGATCATACTGCACCTGAAAGAGTGTGGTATACTCCATAGGGTCTGCGTTTTCAAATTCGTCCTGACCCCAATTTTTAAGGGTCAAGTCCTTTAATGATTACAGAGCATTTACAGAACAACTGGAGCTACTATCAAAAGTGAGCGTTTCGATGCATACATGTGTCCAAATAAACTGGATGCTTTTGCAGATCTGTCCCCATCAGTGCAAACTAACTGATTTCCAAAAGCTGGCATAAATGTAACGTAAAATATAGTCGGGGTACTCAGGGCAGTTTGTAGTCTAAACAAGAGAAGTGGCAGTGTATTTAAGTGTAATTTAAGAAATACCAGTTGTCGATGCTGTTAACACTCAGAACACATTTCTTAATTACGAGATGTGCACCACAGTCCCCTCCCTCAGTCCGTTTGTGTGGATGCTCTGGGATCCTTCACTTTCACAGGAGCACTGGCGTCTGTCCTTACACACTAACACGAAGGAGCAGAGTGTGAAACACTGTAAATCAGGAAACATATGGGAATAAGAAGTGAAAGACAAAGAAGGAGGAAAACTATATTCAGAGAGGCAATAGGGCTAGGCAAATGTTACATTGTGTACATAAAGCTGTATATTACCCTATAAATGCTTCACATAACTACGAATGTCTGTACTCAGAACTTAAATTTTAATACTCTGTGGGGATAACATACATGTACTCCTAAATACAGCATTTACCCAACATATGAAATACCCCTAGTAAAAAATTGCTCAGGATCTAGGGAAAAAAGCTAAATAAAACTATCAGTTAGACCCTTTTATATGGGAGATCAGCCATTCACACATTTTAATGTTCTTTTAAGCTACTGGAAGAAAATCAAGACATGAAGTTCACGACAGTAACAGCCCTTGATATTTGGTCCATTTCATGGGGGATTTATGAGATACATATTTTATAATGTTTCTCCTAAGATTGTTTTGCCTAAAGCAGACTAAGATTCCATGCTTTGGCCCTGAACTTCAAAGTCATAATCAACAAAATAATATCCATAAACTGCAGTTTTCTTAAGAGGAAACAAGGCACTGCCTTATCCCAAATTTTATCTTCTAAATGATGGAAATTCCAGCTAATATTTGTACGTGTTGAAATCAGAGAATACTGCATAAGAAAGGTATACATCTGTACAGTACAAGCTCCACTATTGCTTTAAAATGACCAAATGTTTATTGTTAAGGTAAACTAACCAGAAGACCCAGAAGAGGATAAGTGATAAAACTGAGGTGAAATTAGTGGCTTCTAAGATAGTACTGAAAAAGGGCAGTTAATAATTTTCTGCACTATTATTTTGCTGCTGAAATATGACTTCCTACTGTGAAACAAAATCACTGGTCACAACAGAGAAAGGCATTAAAAATGTCATAAAAATAAGCCCACTTCATTTAATTTTCACTTAATCCTCATATATTCATGCCAGCTTTCTGAAGGTGGTAAAGTATGCATATTCTCGTCAATTTAACTACTGACAGAGTTAAAAATGTTGGGTTTTTCAAAAAATTGTCATTGCCTTAAGGTATAATGCATGCATGTATGATTAAGTGTAAGTAAAAACTATCCGTTAGGACCTAGAGGAAATAAAAGGTGGCACCTTATGTGTCTGTTGAGTTCCTAACTTTTGTCTAGCTCCAGACAAACCTTGAACTATAAATTAAATATTTCTCTAAGCAATGATAGTGCAGCCTCAGGCTTTCTCCTTATATTGGTGAGTGTGTGATGGGCTGCTGAGGAATGAGGAAAAGAAAAGGACTGCTCTTGAGCAGGCTAATCAAAGAGACATTCTTTTCCTTCTGCTTGTGGATAAGTCTGTCTGTATAGGCACCTTTCTTTTCCTAACCAAGCCTGGTAATATCAGGCAGTAAATGATGTGTCAAAACTCAGTGTGGATGTAAATTTCCAGTTCCTTCAAGCTCAATTTGCAGGGCCATCCATGCCCTCAGTCCATCGAAATCCTAAGTATTTGAAATGTAACCCGCAAAAGAAAAGAGTGCAGTAACAGGCTCTTGTTATAAGGGACTCTAGATCATCTCTATTAGGCTGGTTTGGTGATCTAACTTTTGTGCAATTTGAAAGACCAAAATTAGCAGAAAAGTTCCCTTTTAATGACAACAGGGATGTCTGAAGTAGCTAGCTGCATATCTGTTTGTTGAGATAAAGCTGAAGCACGTTTTAACATTAAAAATATTTGTTAGCTGGGTCAAATACATAGTAATTCTTAAAGTACTATCAAAATGGTATATGCAAATTAAGAAATAGTTCTAATCTATATATATAATTTTCCTAAAGTACACAGTGTACACTAATAAACAGGATACTGCAAACTTACACTGGAGATACTTCTTCATCTATTGAGTACTGTAATGTTTGAATGTTCAAAAGGGCAAAAGTATGCTTGACTACCTCACTGGAAATACAGTTTTGCATATTAGGAAGGAAAGTCTGCATGTGATATGCCCCTTCTAGGGAAGCAATAAACTGTGGATAAATTGTGCTGAATTTTTAATAATGGCCTCACTACTGTCAAATGCAAGAATAGTGGCTGAAGGCAGCAGACAGATTAAAAATCTATACTCTGCATCTATGGAAGAAGCAACCTATAAGTGCCCACAAACATACATTCATATCACACAGGATAATTTCTCAGACTTCATTACATCTATTGGATAAATTTAGTGTACATGGCTGAAATTCAGCATGGTGTTATAAATAATTCATATTGGCAAAGACCAAAGCACAGCCTTTGATCACATAATTAATTGATTTATCTGCACAGAGAAGAACAGCCAAACCTTTGTTCACTGGTGTGGTGTTCACTCCTGTGATTAATCCCATTGGTTACTGCCACCTTCTCTCAGCTTGGAGCATTCCCACCCCATAAACAGTCCTCCACACAGGAGTGGACAAGGGGGTAAACTGCTAGTGATTTCTTCATAATCATAAGATTTTATTACTTTGTTCTCTCCGCGGCCCATTTTCTTTCAGGAACAATAACATTTCAGAAATATACCATGCCTGAAGACATATATGATTAAGATGCCCTAATACAGCACTGATCTAAGCTATATTACTTCTGTAAAAATATCAATAAAAAGGAATTTTAAAACATGTTAACTACTTCATGGTACTCCAGTTTCCTGTCTGCATTTAATTTCGCATGCATGTTTGGATACTGTTCTGTGTGAAGGATGATGAGTGAGATGTTCTATTCCAGGAGAACCAGTGCTCTGGGTAGTCCATTATTACTGTCTCTGGGCCAGCAGCAAGTAACAAAAATGAGACTTTTCAAGGTCACTTGCCAGAGCTGGGCATGAGGGGCTGACCTTCTCCCCCTGCCTTTTTCTAAAGTGCTGTGCAGAACAAAGTTGCCAAGGGCCAGGCTCTGGCTGAGGCTTCCTGCTTCCCTGGACGTATCCAACTGAAGTCAGGCTGCCCTTCCCATCACCTGCAGCTCCCTCTTGTCACCTGTACTGGGGGGGAATCTCACAAAGTCCTGCAGACACAGCACTGGTCTTGGCTACTGAGCAAGGCAGTGATCAGGGCAGAAAAGCCTTGACCAAACAGTAAAGCCTTTTTCTCTCAGCATTTGGAAACACACTCCATTTGGAAATTTCATTTGTGTGTGTGTGTGTGTGTGTGTGTGTGTGTATGTGTGCTGTAAACAAAAGGTTCTCACATTCATTCAGGACAGTTTTGCATGGAGCTGAATCCTGACCAGCAGCAAAGCTCTCTCCTCTCCCTTCTGACTCTAATGAGAAGCAGCAATGACTCACTGGTCTTCACATGGAGATTTCACACGTTTGCCTAGGCATATATGCCAGTTCCACTACATGCAGCCTGTTTAGCTTACGGCACTGCTGACTAGAAGGACATACAGCACCTCCACATCCCTGCTGTGCGAGATAAGCAGACAGTACTGATATGAAATGTAATTGATTTCACTGGCACAGCCTGTCCTGCAGCTCACAGGCAGCAATCTCAAATAATTTAAAGGGATCAGAAATCTGCTATTAAATTGCAACTATTAATATGTGATACTGCTTTTTCAAACACCCCAGTGAACTATTTGCAATGGCTTCCTTTCTTTCTTTATAACTTCAGCCTCCTTCTTTCTTTCTCCTTCCATTTATATCCTCCATATATACTTATCTGAGCACTCCTGAAGGATGACATGCAGGAAAAAAAGCTATACCAAGACATAATTACACTGGCAGAGCTAACAGAAAAGACCTAGATGTTTCAAATGTCAGTAGATCTGAAGATGTGTGGGCAGGATTTACAACAGTGGTATGTTGCCACTGGTAACTGACTGCATTTTTAACCTTCCCACTGCTGGCTAGCAGAGTGAAAAAGGATAAGCCTAGGAATTTAGCACTAGAAATAAACAAGCTCATTACAACACCCTGAAACTTATTGTTGTGAAGCTGAGACAAACAAGGGGAAGGACTGTATAAAAGTTAGAGAGGAGCTCTTTCTTCCTGATGGGCAGCCTACACAGCACCTAACCCTTCCAATTTGCTGGCATGCAGCTGTTTCCTCTGCTGGATCAGCCCTGAGGACCAGATTTGGTCACTCCATATGGAGGGGAAAGGAAAGAGTGAAGCTGTTGCTGGGAGTATTTTAAAGGCACAGCCATATCAGGCAAAAGGTACTTGATGGAGTTCCACTGTCAAAAAGTTGGCAAGAGTCTCCTGCTGAGACTGAGCAGTTTGGAGACACGAAGCAATCTGACAGACTATCAGACCATACAGTGGAGTCAGACATACAATCTGAAGCAGGGAGTAGTCACTGACAGGGGTGTTACACCCACAGTTTGGGTCTGATGAGTGAGGACCAAGGAGAAGACCAAAATTCTTGGTCGCATAATGGTGGTATTAATAGGGTGATTATCTAGAGGGAGGAGAACAAATTTAGGGCAGGATTCAGTGAAAAATAAGAATATGTGAAAGGAGACAGTGAGAAGAGAAAGCCTTGAGATATGTGATTGTACTTCATATATTGCGCAAAGAGAGGGGATACTCCCATTCCTTCTGAGAAGTGCTCATTGCAATAAAGCCCTGGCTAGGAAGCATCATACAAGCTAATATCATAAACTGGGGAGAGTTGCAAGGGACTAAAACTATGTTATTACCCTTAATTAGACACTCAAATTAAAAATAGCCTCATATCTAGAAAACTCAGGGAAATTAAGGCAACCACACCTGCTCAGCACCTTGACATTTCATAGGGACTTTGCTTCAGCATGGAGGGAAATTTCACTGGAAGTTGTGAGCATCCAACTGCTCCATTACCATTAACCCTAAATATGCTTTTAGAAGTCTTTTAGACTACCAAATTGAAAACTGTGTGAAACCATTCCTGGTCTCAAAACACTATTTGCTGGTTTTTTATGATCTTGGAGAGTGTAAACTGTAGATGTCACAGCATTGCCTTTGCTGAAAATAGACTCTGCCTATCAGCTCACAAATTCCAGCTGAAAACAATATAGAAGAGACAGTGCACAGCTCGTGCTGCAATGCATGTGATTAAACAGCTCTTCCATTTAAAGACCTTTAGGAAAATGCCAGTCTGTTCCTAGTTTTAACCTTTAAAATGCAGCATGGACTTTGAGAGAGACTTTGGCATTTCTCAGTGTAACCCACACCTCCCACGTACAGCAGGGATGACTTTACATGCAAAGCACCAGGGAAGCAGACCTGTATGGATATGTACAGTCTATGGACCCCTGAAAAGGGTGCATGTCTCCCAGAATTTCACCTGTATTCCTCTTGGCATCATTCTAACTCCTCATGCTGAGAAATGGTGTCATTTATAGCCTCATTAATTTTCAGGGCTTCCCCTTCTCCCTTCCACTTAATGCTGGCAAGTCAGCTACCACAAGTAAAGCAGGCAGCAGATTTTTTTGTGTCTCAGAGTGGTAATTAAAGTTGCTAAAAAAAATTAAAAAATTAAAGAAACGTGAAGTTCTTCCCAGGAGCAATGTTCTTTGCATGATCCAAGCATCAGCTGCTTCTGTAGTCGCGAGCTATGGAGATGAGATTTGTCTGAGATCCATCTGTCCTGCCCTAACACGTCAGAGTTGTGGGGTATAGCTCAGCTGCTAGGAGATTTTTTATTCCTAATTCATTCTGAAACAATACAGTGGGAGCAAAATCATTGATGCCTTCACCAACTCACTTAATTTCTTGCAATGTTTTGTTTGCTACTGCTAGGCAATAGGAATATTTGTATAAAGCTAATCATTGCTTTCTTGTGTAAGTAATTTTATTATGACCTCCATGATAACTTTTCATGGGACCTTCTAGCCTTTGGTGTAATATAAGGAAAGATTTTTTGAAGAGGCAGACATCAGGCTCCCCATCAGCAAAAGCCTTCACACAGGTTGTAGTATCTTTAATCCGGTAATTAATTTCTTTAAGTAATGGATTTACTTATGAGCTGTTTGCCCTGTTCTTCAGATGCAAAGTAGCCCTAAAGCCATCACTTAGCCTGGACCATAAGGTTATGGCTGGTCTGCATGCCATACTTGTAGGGCTCAAGCATTTTGTGTTACTGCTCTGTATGGCTGAAACTTTGTGACTGAAGTGATGGGAAAGCTGAATTGAAATGTTAAAATTAAAAAGGCTCTGCTGCCCTGGGGAGTGCCCTGGGGCTGCCCCTGGAACCCCACCCTGTGATACTGCCAGCAATGCACACCACAGGATGACCCTGTGGGTGACCTGCCAACAGGTCCCCCTTCACAAGGACCCAAAATAGTGTGAATAAACCTGCTGTGATCCTGGAGGGTGCTCAGCATGCTGAAGATGGTTTCCACTTTGGCAGTGTGGATGCTCTGAGCCATGTCCACTTTTCTGTCTGAGGATGTAATTCTGCAATGGCCTCTTTTTCCCCACCACTGGTTCTCACATAAAACATTAAGAAAAAGATGCAATGCAAAGAATGGACTTTTTTATTCACACTACACAGGCATCAGTGGCATTTCTCAGAGGCAGTGCCCAGTTTAAGCAGAGGGAAGAAGAATATCCTTCTGTTGGCTCAATTTTCTTGTACAGACCACATGATAAAGAGCAGGTGAGGTGAACCAAGATGCATGAAAAATTAATCCAGCAAGTGATTTTTCTGACAATTATGTAGCTCCAAAATTCTCTATATTATCTTACATCAAAACCTAGCTGAGCAGAGTGCCTTAAAGATAAATTCCAAAACTTCAAGTGATGCTTGAAGAAGTATTTATCCATTTCCAAACATTTAAAAATATAAACCATAAACTAATATAAACCATATCATATATAGTTATATGTCAGATGGAAAGGAAGCACCATTATAAAAAATAAAACATAAAGTAATATCTATGGAAATTTGTAAAATACATTAGGTAAGATTTGAACCATCTGAGAGCCTGAACTTCATACTTTTGGTCTATAGAGTAGATTTCAGTGAGTTCATTTGACTTATTTTAGAGACATGAATGTTACTGCCATAGTTGCACACCACTAGGAGATGCTAGGAATAACTAAACTGTTCATGACAGATATTATAGAACATGCAAATGCATTCCTATTCTTGGTTTGATATTTTTGGGGGGGAAATTGTTTTGATTTTTGGGGATTTTTCCCCATTTTCAAACATATCTCTAAGTGTTGTAAGTGTACTCAATATTCAACCATACCACGCAAACAAAGAGCACTGCAAATCTCTGTTCATGGAATCTGCAAAGTCTACAAAATCACATGAGATTTTTTCCAGGCCCAAATTTCAAGCCCATGACCACATGCCAAAGATAAAATGATGAGAATTACAATAGTGGGGAAAATTTTCTTCATTGTTGAGAAGCCTTTGATCAATGCAATGATGAATTTTTTTTCAAGACAATGTTTTGATTGGACACGTGGAGAATATTTTGGGGACTATTCAAATGCTGGAAATATATTTAAACTGGAGTAAATCCACTCACTCCATTCCAAAATATTGCTGAATGGAAAATCTGTGTTAGGCAAAAAATAAATTTAGAGCTATCAAAAAACCTGAGGTCACAGGAATTTTAAATTTAAAAAAAAAAAAGATATTTACTCATGTCACTATGCCATTCTTTCCATATTATGGCCTGAAACTAATGCAAAACTAAGGCTATAGGCCTATATTTGACTCTTCTTTGCCATCGGCATCCACTTAGTGAGAGGGAGCAGTGGTTGCAGAATCTCTCAGTTGCCAATTCTCATAATATTGCATGAATCCTGTCATGCCTGACAGTTTTCATAAAACCCAAGCTCCATGAGACTGAAAAATCTCCTGAGAACTCCAGTTTTTGATTACAAGGAAAAAAAGCAATGTTGTAATCCTCATGACTGTAGAAACAAGAGAAAAAATTATCTTTGCTCTGCTCCCAATATGCTAAAAGTTCATTAACCTAGAGGAAAAATTAAGCATCACTGAGAACCCACTATGTTTGGGTTTTTTTTTGGTTTTTTTTTTTTTGTTTTTTTTTTTTGTTTTGTTTT
>VZTX01008504.1:1791-47648 GCA_013400915.1 Pardalotus punctatus | reverse complement strand
CCCCCACCCCCCTCCCTAATCCCCCGCTGCCTTTGCATCCCGATGCAGGGAGAGGAAAATCCCATTGCTGCCGCCCCCGCAACCCTGCTGCAGTGGAAGAAGGGAACCACCCCACAACGCCCCCAGGCCAGGCTTTGGTGCCGGGCCAGCAGACAATGGCTCTGGCCAGATGCCGCCGGGCCCTGCCTCCCAGCCCCGCTCCCGAGCCGCGGGGCGGCCCCGGCCTGGCACCGCCCGCTCGGCGCTGGCTGCCTGTGCCCGGAGGGAAGGAGGGCTGGCAGCAGGGCTGGGGCCGAGGGGGCCCTCGGCTGGGTCAGGGCCGCTGCCGGCGCGCCCTGCGCTGCTCCAGATGTGTTCAGCGGCTCGGGGGATTCAAACAGGCAGCCCCGAGCAGCAATCGCTCCCAACCGCAGCATCATCTGGCTTGGTGGGCAGCTGCTGTAGGGGAGGGGGCAGAAGCAAGGAGCCTATGGGACGCGTGATTCCTGTTTCTGCAAATACGGCATTGGGAAAAAAAAACTGAATTATTCACGTAAAAGAGCCGAGAGACGCCGGGGGGCGGCGGGGGGGGAGGGGGTATGTGTGCGTGTGGCTGACTGACTGGGAGACGGGGAAATCTCGGCGCCTTTGTCTGGCAGCAGCCCTGCAAGGGAGCATAGGCACGCTCGCTTTCGAGGTGTGAGGGGTACAGGAGCAGGCATGTGGGAATTCACTTAATTTCTGCTCCTTCTGAGGTACCTGAAGGGAAACCATAGAGCATATTGCTCCCTGCTCCTTGCCCTGCAGCAGGGTATTCGATGCGAGGGTGATTGCTGGTGAATTAAAAGCCCTCAGTCACAAACAGTATTAATACATGCAAGAGGAACTGTAAATACATTTCAGAAATTCCCTGAGGATGCTGCTTTCTCTGTTTCATGGCTGTCCCCTCCCCCTTGGCTGGGTATTTTTCATAGCATTTCCAGAGCTGTATTTTCGAGGAGGTAAAATCTTGTCCCCATGGCAATCCCAATAATACTTTGTATAGTGAACTAGGATTTCCAGTCAGCCCACAGTCTTCCTAAAGCCGAGCTTCTTTGCATTTGGAGATATGGTATATAAAGTCTAGTTCCCTCCTGCAGTTCATGAGCATCTCCAAAACCGAGATGAACATGGTGTGACCCAGATACTAACTGTGCAAGACAGAAGGCCAAAAGAATCGGGAAATAAATGACCAGGAATATATCATATAATTTGGGGATATATTACAGATTTTTGTAGCAATGGTATTAAAAATGTTCCCAAGGGATCTTCTGTGTTGGATATCACTAACTGCTAGCTTTTGAGCAAGCTCTGTAAAATGAGTTTATGGCCTTTTACTGCTTTGACACTTTAGGGCATTGAATCTCATGACTAGGAATTGTGAAATTTTCCTGATGATCAGTTCATAAGCATCCCTAATAATATTACAGCCTCAGACTTTTTTGGTTTTGCCAAAGATTTTTCTGATTTTTAGGTGAGACTAAATGTAGTATAAATGTTCTCCTCGTTGGTTGCTCTAGTTTCTCACAGATGTGTCGTCAGTAGTCCCCTGACTTCAGTGCAGGAAATGCGCTTCTGAAATTAAAGAACAACAAATGTTTGTATGACTGGGATATGGCTTTTTTTCAGAAACTGCTTGTCCAGTAGCAACATTGCCTTCTTTTGCTTCTACTCATTTTGGAACAGAGCTATGGGTCCCCTAAATCAATGTAAGCCACAGCCTTAGATGGAGCCTTGCTGCTATCTACAAACCAGACTCCGTTGCTGAGCTTAGATTCAGTTATAGTTCTGAGATACAGTGACAAAAGATTTACACTGTTGCTGTTTCTCTGCCTTCCTATAGCTCCTTTCTGATGGATTAATACTGAGGTAATCACCGTACCTTAGAAATGTTACGTGTACTTTCCATATGAAGGCAGGATTGTTCTACTGAATCAAAATGAGGGTTGTAGAAGTAAATCTTCTCTATAACAGTTTGCATTACTGGTATAGCTATAGAAATTGCCCCTCTCCTTGTCTTTTTGTATTTGCTTCTATTTGTTATTATTTGGAAAATGCAAGGAAGATACAGGTTCATGCAAAACTGTCCCATGTGGAGTAAATTCTGAGGATAACAAAGCATACTTGGATGGTACAGAGCTGACATCCTCAGTAAATGTCCCAGGCCAGGAGTTGTAAAGGATCGCTAGCTTTAGCTTAGGAATTCTTAGTTTGGATATTAATGAGCTGATTTTTTTGTTTGTTTTTAGTGCTTTATTGAGTTTTGTGTCAGCAGTTTCTTATTGTGATTATTTAAAAAAAAAACAACAAATCAGTTGAAAAAGTCAACAAATATTTGATGTTGTGGTACCCTACTAGACATGCACTCTCTCAGTCATTTGCATGTTAAAGGAAAGCACTTTTCAGGACATTGCTGATTCCATTTGCAAGAAGGAAGTTGGACCCTTGCTAACATAGTTTTTGGCTAACACCTTTGAGGGTTGAACTAGAGCAGGGCAGCAAGTTTCTTCTTGCCTCCTAGGAAATTCACATTGTGGGAAAGGTAGTAAACTGTGGTACTACCTATGGTAGTAAACCATAGGTCTTGCATCTCGTTTGTATGTTCAAGTTTGAAGCCTTATAAAAAACATGAACACTTCTTTTCCAGGTAAGTACATACTGATCCTGTTTGCTTAAATGTGATAAGAGACTTGCTCAAGGCCATGCAACAGGGACTTAATCAGATGTTAGCAGCTGTCAGTGGAAGTGTGTGTATCTCAAATTGACTTCAGTGGACTTTTCCTTGAACTCTATTCGAAGAATGTTTTGAAACATGATCAGGAGAACAAATCTTCTAATCTTACGCTAATTCTGCCATAGAGCTTACACATTTGTTTTAAAAAAGGAAGAAAAGTAAAGGAGTGTGTAACATCTATGTGATAAAGCAACCAAGATTAATTCCCATCTCAACTTATTATTCATAATGGGATTCCAGGCATATAAAGTGACTAGTAGGCTAAAAATAAGCTCTCTGTGCAAATTTCTCCATCATATGGGAAATAAATTATAGAAAGGGAAGCCAAGTGATTGTTTTCCAGGTCTCAGTTTCACATGTGAAATCTTCTTTTCACATGCTTGACTCTCTGAGAGAGGATGCTTTCTCTCACTCCATATACTGCTGGAGGAAACAGGAGCTGGCAGTGAGCCCGAGAGTGTAAGTGAAGAGACAATCCCTTTGGGCAGTCGCTTGCTGCACTGCCTCCCTGCCAACAGCAGCAGGGTGTTGACAGTGACATCAGGGCTTGGGTGTTCAGTTGTTCAAACACCAGAGCACAATATTTGTGGTGTGTCACATTCCACCAATTGCTACCGACAATTAAAAGAAAAAAAGGATAATTGGTTCGTGGAGCAACGTTTTTAAAAGGAGAACCTTCCCATCCCCCCATCCACTTAATTTCAGAAGAGGAATTGCAAAATGCTTGTCCTAGCTGGACAGATTGTAGCTCTAATTGGCTTTACAAGAAGCGGCATTTCCTTTTTTACTGTGCTTGACAAAAGGGAACTTTGCAACAGGTCATGACTTGAGGAGAGGAGAGGAGAGGAGAGGAGAGGAGAGGAGCGGAGCAGCGAAGAGAAGATAGGAGGACAGCAACTGACCTCACNAGCGGCATTTCCTTTTTTACTGTGCTTGACAAAAGGGAACTTTGCAACAGGTCATGACTTGAGGAGAGGAGAGGAGAGGAGAGGAGAGGAGAGGAGAGGAGCCAGGCTGAGAAGCTCAGATTGCTGCGCAGGAAGCTAAATACCCTCCAGCAGCAGATGCTCCTCTCCCACACCAATCTGCCTGACTGTTTTCCCTGCCTTGCCTTTACCAGTAAACAATAAATGAGGAGTGCTGATGTTTTATTTAATGCACACAGAAATCTGTGGCAATGCAACATTTTGGAAGCCAGGCTATTCAATACTGCAAGCGGAAGGTTGCCTGCATACCATCAATAACAAAACAAACAAAATGAGAAGGCCTTCAGTTGTCATTTCTGGCTTTTCAGGGATGCTAAGAATTTATTGTCATCATGCTCTGAAATTTTCAATAAATGGAGAAGAAGCAAGAAAAGTATGTCTCAAACTTTCAGAAAGATTTCTGTAAATTTGCAAGGAACCACCAAACTTCCAGTTACTTGTCTTGTGTTTTTCACACAGGGCACGTGGGGCCATGGTTTAGCAGTGGATTTGGCAGTGCTAGGTTAATGGTTGGATTTCATGACCTTAAAGGTCTTTTCCTACCCCAGTTATTCTGTGATTCTATATGCAAACACCATGCTTGAAAGCGATCTCTAAAAACAGTGATTGAGGTGCAAAGTACCTGAGAGAACTGAAAACAATACCCGAGCATATCTCCTGCCTGAAGAAAAGCATCTCTGTGCCAAAGTTTCACAAGTGCTTGCCATCGCTTTCTGAATTTTGCAGCAACTTTCCTCTCATTTATATGAGTAAAAATAATAATTTTGAAAGCATATAAGTGACAACATCAGCATTATGCATCACAAAAGCATGATGAATAATTTCTCTTAGTGCAACTCAGCAACTCCTTGTTCCTGTGATGCTAGGTTTCTCATAAGGAAAAGTGCTAATTTTACACCATGTGCATGGGTGCCAATAGAGATTACAGACAGAAATCTCAGGCAGATGAAAAAGCTGGATTTTTATGTCATCGTTGAATATGAGTTTCTTTCAACACAAAGGTAAAGCTAGATAGGCATTCAAAATACTGTGGTGTCTATTCAACATACAAAGACATCCATATGTACAAAAGACAAGGCAGCTATTCTTACCAGAATTCCACTGAAAAAGGAATGACCTAAGTAAACACTCAAAATGAAACAATGACTAACAGCGTCAAACCGCCTAGGCTATTGTATGGGCTTTGGCAGCCCCTTTGAGGATTGCCAGTCCACTTGCTCTTAAGAAACAGCACAGAAATAGGGAAATACTTGTCAGAGACCATCTCCAGGATACCCACGTTGCATTCTGTACTCATGGATGAGTTTCAGAGCAGCAAAATGTACCCAGCGTCATTAAGTAGGTGAATTATGACATTCCAAAGTGGGGTTCCCTCCTTTCACAGCCAGCATTCTCATGACAAGTTGGCATGAGACAGAAGAATAGCAGAAGTCTCTATGCATGAGCATACAGCAGGACTCATTTATTTAGCTTGAAAAACAGCATTACCCTTGAGGCCACACCTGTGCTATGTGCTCTGTAAGTAGTTACCTCTGAGCTGGCTTTAAACTAGTGGCAGCTTGGAACTCACCCCAGGTTTATTGCTTTATGTTGATTTTCTTGTGTGGATTTTACTGCTTGTGCTGAATGCTGCTAGCCATATCTGAGGCATTTGCTTTAAAACCATCTTAAGCATATTCAGCTATCTATTAAGCTCCTTTGGTTTCAGCTCCCCAAACCCATACAAGTGCAACAATCTTTTGTCTCTTGTAAGATTGTAGGCAGGTGAAGTTTTCCAAAGTTTGCCTGTGGGTTTATCTGTCTAATCTATCTATTTATTTTTCAACTCTACTCCCTTCTTAACTTAATTTAATTTTAGGAGAAAATAAAGAAAAAAGAAGAAGAAAATAGAAGAAACTAAGTTTGCCACCCAACAAGACATGAAAATAGCTAGGAGATCTGCTCAAAACCTGACTCACATTCTTGACATTCAATCTTACACCAGGGTAGGGAGCGAGGGATGGAGGAGTTGAAGTAAAACACATCCAGTCATTTAAACTTTATTGATATGATGCTTTCTTCATAATGCCTGTTTGTAAAAAGCAAGGGAGAAGAAGTGCTTCTTGTAACTGCCACAACTATGGATTTTAGTTGTCTCAGGTGTATTCCACAGGTGGCATGGACTAGGACTCTTTGTGTGTGTGTGTGGGTGTGTGTGTGTTTGTTGGGGGCTTAACCTTCTTGAGGATGAAAGGCACATCTCTCACAGCATCTCTCATCTCACAGCTCTTTTATCACCTGACAAACGTGTATCCTTGGCACCCACACAGTTCCTGAAACTTCTGAATCTTTTTCTCTCACATTTTTCTTCTAAGTTGGAGGGGAATTAAAATGTCAAAGTGTAAACAGAGGTGTGGACTGGCAGGGCCATCTGTTGAAGCAAAGTCACACATGCAGGTTGTGTGGGTTGAAAAGGACCCTGTGCTTGGTAGATATTTAGGATTTTCTGAGGCTATTTCACTGTCTCACTTTTTCGAACAATCTCAGCTGGACTAGTTTGGCTTTTGAGGCCATTAAGACAGGCTGGCAGGGGCCTCAGGAATGCACCACTTTGCCCATAGGACTGTTCAAGTTATGCCATACAGAAGGGACCAGTGCTAGACATTAAAAATTGATAAAGTTTGTGATTTTTGTGTTTATATTGTCAGGTTTAGATGCATGCACCCACAGACATAGTTGATGGCAGAAAAAGTAGTAGTTGTGGGAACAGATGGAGCAGTGTCCATTTTCCCTAGCAGGAAGACAAACCGTCAGCTTTACTCACAGCTTCTGGTGGTAACAGGGTCTGTGGCATCTCGAGTGTCACTTCATGCTCATTATTGTAGCTACAAGTTTGTTTATGTCTAACAGAAACAAAAGCATTCCCTGGCATGTTTTAAGGTTGGTAGGAAGTTACTGCACACATGCTCTGGAAAAACAACAACAGTAACACTAATACATATTGACATAGTGGATTATTGCCAAAATATGTCACTGCAGGCAGGCAGGCAGGCAGACAGAGCTCATTTATACAGAGAGGTGTACAGCTGCTTTGCACCTGAATGCAAGCTATCACACAGAAGGAGAAAGAGTAAAAATATGTAGGTTCCATTTTTTTTTCAGTCCATGGTTGTTTGCTACTGATATTAATGAGGAGGGATTGAGTCCAACTTCCATTTATTACAGTTACTCATTGTGCCTTATGCAGAATGGATATGAAATTGGGGATGGTACCAAACTTTCCAAAGGGAGCACATATCAACTTACACGGATAGCCTCGTTGTATTCGGATGATTAGTCTCCCTCACTTTTAATTTTGTTTCACAGCAGTGGTCTTCACGAAGCCCGAATTATGGGATGAGTAAGAGGAGCATCCCAGTAGATGGAAGTAGATGTGAGATCTGGCTGTCTCTGCCCACAAATGACGTGTTTGTGTGCCGACCCCTGCTGCTCAAGTAGCATTTGTCCACTCGTAACGAACTGCTGCCACCAGTGGGCTGTGGTTTGTATCGACACACACTTCTAATGCTACGCGTACGCAGCGCTTGTCATAATAGCTAAGATATTCCAGGAATCCAGGTCTAAAATCAAGCCACACCTGAACAGGACAGCTGGAGGGAGATGTGTACTAGATTAAAAGTTTGATTTCTCTCTCTGCAGTACACACTGAGCATAGATGTTAACTCTGTTAATTTAGACACACTCTCAAATTCCATAAGGGGTTCATTTTCCACATTAAACTTTGCACTGCATCTGCTAATGTTAATTCTAACATTGGTTATTTGGAGGCGATGCAATTGTATATGTATGAAGTATAGGGTTCAGATTTTACTGGGGATTGCCATGGGTTTGTACAGATTGAACATCAGTACTCAAGGAAACACAGACTTTAGACACTGCAGGTCAGCTTCAGCAGAAAAGATCTATACATGCCCTGATACAGGCACATAAGCTGCTTTGAGCACCCCACGCTTTGCTCTTGACTAAGTTTATCAAAGGTCTAGAAATTGCATAATTTCAGAATTCCTTAATGTTTGGTCATACCAGACTAACACACACCAGAAGTCTGAAGCCTGACTCCTCAAAAATGTGTTTTTTTCTATCATGTCTGTGAAAATGTGGCCAGAGATTGTGGTGATGATAATCCTTATATATATGTACCTACAGCATATATATGTATATAATATATATATATATATACACATAATATACAATATATAGTGAATGTTTTTACATCTATAAAATGTATATACATTAAATAGAACATAGAATATAGAATATATAATACATATGATATACAACATAAAAATGCAGCATGATATTGTAGTACATTTTTAATGCAATATGATAATATAGTATACCTATAAAATTATATTGCGTTATGCTATATTGACTCAATGTTTTTAGTTCTATTTCTTAGCCTGAAGGTCATTCACATTAACCTTTTTTACCTTGTTGGAAAATACCCTACCCAGGCAGTAAGGGTTAATGTTGCATATGCAGTTCACACACCACTAAAATGAAAGCAAAGCAGCAGGGCAATGGAGAGTCTTCTCTATTTGGATGTGTTACTGACAGGGGCAAAATTATTTAGGAGGACAAATTCAGGCTCCTCAGACAAAATGCATTTCATGAAAAGCTTCTTCATCCTGTGTCATCCCACCCCTGGCTTTACACTGAAGGTTAGCAGTATGTACTGCACAGCCCACAGTTTTCTCAGCTCTCCCATCTGGATCCCAGGAGCACCCAGCCACACATTTTCACCCATTAAAAGATGCTCCTGAATTGAAACATAGCCCTGCAGTGGGTTCATGCACAAACTTAATGTTCACGTGCAGCTTACTACTATCACCATCTTTGCTGTGAAGTTGAAAAATCTCAAATTTGCTTCAAATTCTTCAAAACAGTGAAGGACTAGGACTCTGTAAATGTGGGGTGATTTCATTGCTGAGTGAGTAATGATTTACAGTGGTCTAAAAAGACTCTTGCTGATGCCTAGGCAGAGTTAAGCAGGAACTTCATTTATCACTTGCTGGTGAGCAAAATGACTGTTCCAGTTTCTATAGTGAGTCTAAACCCATCATTTTGTCTGTGTTTGCAGCTCCAGCACACTGCCATGAGGAAGGCTCTGAGCATTAAGGGAATACTGCTAATAATTGGGTAGTATGCTTCTTTTCTAAAGTTCATTAATATGAGTAATCTAAAATTACATATCCTCTGCCAGAGTAATACCAGGTTATCAAAAAATAGGAATGCAACTCTATTAATAGCAGCAGGATGGTATTTAGTTGTCTGTCTCAATTAATCCATAGAATATTTCAAGAAGAAATAAAAGATTCTGTTGGTGTTTGTTCAAGCATCTTTCTTCAGCCCATACCACTGGGCACAATTGCCCATCCATCATCCCCTTCCATCTCCATGGTTATGTGCTCCATAAATAACTTGCTTTGGATTTGCTGACTTTGCCAGTAACTGCTGTTTGCACTGTACTTGGAAAATAAGATAATTTATTTTGAAGATGAAACAAAGATTTTGCAGACTAGTTTTGTCCATTTTTTAAAGTTAAAAACAACAAAGGCAAAGAAGAAAGTACGAAGGGAGTCAGTCAAGAGGAAATGCTGAGGCTTTTCAGTTTCCTGTTCTTGGTAAGAATGAGGGACCCAGTGATGAACAACCTGCAGTCAGAGAGAGCAGCACTCACTTGTTTTCAATTTAATTGGCAATATTCTCAGTCAGTAAGTCACCCCAAAAGCTTTGAAGAAGCAGATCTGATAGGAGTCCACATAATCTCATTACAGTCAATTGCTGGGCAAGTACTTTGGTGGGTAGACTGCACTGCATATATTTTATTTAATTAGACATTTGTATGGCTTCATTAGCTGAATTGTAATTGGAGTTTTAACATATGCTCAGAAAATATTCTATGATGTGTTAATATTGCTTCTGGAAAATAGGAAGATGATGCTTCTAAAGACATTAGAATGCAAGGACTAGTAGAACAGAGAAACAAGAATAAGTAACTACTTTATTAAAAGCAAAACCTATGGGACACATCTCTTATGGGAACTCTGAACTCAGATAGTGAGGAAAAAAATAGTGCCATAGATTAGAAACAGCAGGAAAAATAGGCTGGAGGTAAATACTCAGGTCTGAGTACAGTAAGTGATCAATATGGCAGAGTTGCAAGGATCTGTGCAAAGACTGTAGTATGGATGCTTCCGCATCCATTATTGATGTGAGAACCCCAGTGTGCTTTGGAGCCAGGCATGAGGCTTTATATTCCTTCAGGAGAACAGACTGCAACTGTGCATTTGTTTCATAACACTTTTCATGAGCTTTACCAAATTCTCCTTGATATCTAGTGGGAATTCACATAGTTAATTTTTAGTTGTATGAGAAATCGTTTTACCAACAGCAGATGCATGGTGTTCCACTCTCACTGGAGATCTACTTTTGCTACATGAGGGCAAGTGATAAACAAACACCCCCAGTTATTCTTTTTCCTCTGTGTCTCATTCATTATCTTTATTAAGTCTTCATCAGGATGCTTTTTATTGTCTTCTTTTGAAAGTAACCATGTACAACCCAATCTGGTTCCCTTGAGATGGATATTTGTGATGGCTTTTGAGACTGCCTCTCTGTTTTCTAGGCAGAGAACAGAGCAAAGCATGGTGACCACAGTTCAGTCACTTTAATAACTGAAACTAGACAGAGACAAAGAAGTCACATATGGGACTGCTCTTTTTATTTCAGCCATTGAATCTTTTGAATATCTAAACTCCGTTTTGATTCAGGAAAAAATAACACGGAAAGTCAGCCAGCATGAGAAGTCATTTATGCTTATTAATCTGGGTAGTTGCCCACCTGCACTCAGCATCCATAGTAACTGACCTTGAATTTAAAACCTTAAAAGAGTCCATTATTTCTTTTGCACCAGCTAAGACATGCTATGGATATTATCTAAATTAGTATTCCATTGCATTTGTCTTTGTCCTGTGGTTTGGTGCCAAAATAGGTCAATTTGGTGGCCACCCCCCTACTACCCCAGACTATAAGGAGGGCTGAGGATATGTGATATCAGCTCAGGTGGGGACATCAGAGACTTATTTTTGATATTTCTAGGCAAAACTGTCTTGGGGAGAGAAAGCTACTGTTTTCAATTAATGGGCAGAGGAAAGGAAAGAAAGATAAAGGAGGGATTTGGTAATGGAGAAAGAATGAAGTAAAAAGTGAGACTGATCAGTCTCCCTCAGAGAATTGATTAATTATTTTCTGACACAAAGTTTTGACCCAAGCCTTTTTTGGGCAAGATTTCAAGAGACACTGTAAAATGACTTTGTATATATAAACAGGAATTTGGGTTAATTCTCCTTTCAGCATCTTAAATACTTTATATAAATCTGCGACTTTTCAAATCACATATTAAAGTACTCATGTGGTTGCATAATATCAGTATTCCTCTGAGATTTTACAAATACATATCAGCATAAGATGGATGAAATCCAGCCTGCCATAATCCAGATGCCCAACATAGGCAATGCTTCACTGAACATTTCAGTATGCAGCCTGGAGGGCAGGGGAAAGAGCCAAATCTGCCTTAATGTTGCCACCACATTTATCCTATAATGGGAGCTCAGGAAGCTGCAGGGGAAGATGTAGCCTGCTTGTAATTGTGTTTCCTGGATTTTACTGTGGAGGGACAAAGGCATTTCCCACAGGTGGTCCCTTCCAGGGGTGCTCAGAGGGTTGCTGAGCCCCTCTGTCCCCCTCTCGTGATGTCCCCCTGGCCCTTTGCAGAGCAGAGGTGCAGCAGAGGTGCTGGTGCCTGCTCTTTGCACTCTGGTGTCAAAGATGGGGCAACCTCCAGGTAGATGGAGCTACTCAGACCCTGTGGGGTTAAAACTTTAACATACTAGGAGAGTATCTTGAACCACAGCCCTCACTCAGCCCATGGTGGATTGAAAACATTGCACAGGCATGAGTGCAAGGGGCATGGCTTGAAACCGCAGGATCTCCAATTCCCCAGATAATTGCTGTACCTCCTAGGATTTGTCTCAGAAGGTCTTATTCCCTACCATTCCCTCATTCTAGATGGTGATGATGATCTGCCTTAATATGGGGTAAGACATATTAAGTATCAACAATCATGAAATTAAAACTTCCAAGCAAATGAGAGGCTAAAACTTAAGCCTCCCTAAGAAATATTAAGCAAAATGAGAAAATACCTTATACCTTTGGGTGCCAAAAGGTAAATTCTGTGAAGGAATTAATCACACTAGTTTAGGCAGATGAAGAGAGGAGTGGCATTCAAGCTAAGGGAAGATTGAGTTAGACACTAAGGTTGACATGAATGTATTCAAGCTGGTGAAATTTGACAAGATATTTATGGAGCAAATCAAAATAATAACTTAGGGGGTTCTTCAAAGAATGTGGAAGAGACAACAGAACTCTGAAAAGCTGTAAAAGTCAAATTCTACACCCATTTTCAAATGTTGGAATAGAGAAACACAGCGTCATAATAGACTTAACAGCCTAACTTCAAGCCTCAGAAAAAGAAAAGAAATAGCCAGAAGATAACATCACGATAAAGAACTGCCAACACGGATTCAAGCCAATCCAATTTCTTTCTTTAGATAATGAGAAAGCCATAAGTGTAAAATATCCTGACTCATTTAGGGCCCATGAAACTGCTCCTGTTCTCATAACCAAACTGAGGAAATACAGCCAGGATGGGAAACCCCTACAAAATATGTCCACTAAAAGGAAGAATCATTAATCAGTCCTCTATCAAGGTGAGAGGTATTTTGAGAGGAGGATTTTTATTAGCAGCCTGATGGACACAGTCTTTCAAAAAAACGGAACTGACTTGGAAAACTTAGTCTCACTTACAGAAAAAAATGGACACTCTCTGATTGCCCCAACTGCTGCTGAAAGCATCACAGAGGATGCGAGTCATCCTACCTAAAGTCAGTCTGCAGCTGTAGCATGGACACTTCCCACAATCATGGCAACGGTCTTAGGTGATTCAGCCAATCCCAGGATAGAGGTTGAGGAAATGAATCACTCTCCAGTTTCCTCTCACTGCCATCCCATTGACCTTAGGAGAGTGTAGAAGGCCTACCTCACAATAGTCGCTTAACTTTTAGATGGCTAATATAAGGTGAGAGCTTTAGTAATCAATGAATTACCCAGATTCTCAGAGATATTTGGGTACTTAATTCCCTTTAAAGTCTACACTAAGTAGGTCTGATAACTTAACCTGAGGTCTGCTGACTGAGGAGGTTCCCTCATGGAATTGGCTTTATGAGGATCTTAAGACTCTTTTCTGTTCCTATATTTTTCAGGCAAATCACTGGGCTCACTAAGGACTCCTTAAAACCTAGGGTATAAGCCTGGGTCACAGTCTGTGCTTTATTACTGAGTGGAAAGGATTGCGATTTGCATAAAGGAATCAATAGAGCTAATGCTGATCCCCTGCCTGAGTATCCTCTTCCACGTCAGTCACAAAAATATTAATGGAAGCCTTTCTTGTGAAGTAAAAAGCCAAAAATTATATCTTAAGGTAAAGAAACCTTTGACCCTTTGCAGACATTCTGGAGGGATAATGGCTTCCAAAATATTGATAATTCTGCTATTGAAGAATTATCAGGATAATTCTCCTTTTGGCATGAAAATAGGTGGATGAACAGCAAAACTTTATGCATTGAGAGCCAGGAAAGACACCTCTGCTACCCCACAGGATTTTCCATGCAGCCTTTCAATGCTCTGCTCAATTTTTAAAGTTTTCTTCTTTTTAAAAAAGTTAATTTCTGTCACATCTCATCTCTGAGCCCAGCCAAGCCTAAACCCACAGCACTCACAGGAGTGGAGTGTCTGGGTTTCTAAGGTCTGGAATAAATCAAGCCTTTTGGCCCTTCATGACAAGAAAGATATTGAGGTTCTGGAGCATGTCTGGAGAAGGGCAGTGGAGCTGGTGAAGGGTCTGGAGCACAGGTCTGATGAGGATTGGCTGAGGGAGCTGGGCTTGTTTATCCTGGAGAAAAAGAAGGTTGAGGAGGTACCTTATCACTCTCTACAAGCACCAGAAAGGAGGTTGCAGCCAGGTGGGGGTTGGTTTTTTCTCCCAAGTCACAAGCAACAAGTCACACCACAGGATGTTTAGACTAGATAATAAGAAAAAATTCCTCACCAGCACTGTAACAGGCTGCCCAAGGAAGTGGTTTAGTCATCATTGCTGGAGGTATTTAAAAGATGTGTAGATGTGACTCTTAAAGGAATGGTTTAGTGGTGGATTTGGCTGTACCAGGTTAATGGTTGGACTGGATGCTCTTGGAGGTCTTTTCCAATGTGAATCTGTGATTCTGTGATCCCTGCTGGTTGGCAGCACATCTGAGCCCAGTGCACAGCCATACCCACACTGCACTGTGTGAGCCCTCACAGCTCTGTGACCACAGCCCCCGGTCGCTTCTCACTCCACTCACGGCAGCATCAAGCTGCTTGTGTCCCACTGCACCATCACCCTGACACCACCAAGATCTTCAGTGAAGACAGAGGACAAGTCTTAGTGTTGATGCAATGACCATGATTTTAGGCACAAGCAGCTGTCAGAATTGGGTTAAAGGATTGGCTTCTCCTCTCCATTTGGATGGAGATTAAAATCACAGCATGTGCAAGGATCACTGAGACCAGGAGTGAGATCTCACAGCTGAGGTCTAAAGGTCAAACCAAGTTCCATCGCTCTTTCTTTGAGGAAAGGCCTTCTGTGGTGTCTGCCCTGGCCAAAAATGCTCCAGTATGTAAACCTATTTGCTTCATAATGTAATTATCACACCATTTTCATATGGATAAAGGAACAATCAGAAACTTACATCTTATTAACATATACCAATAATTAATCAGGGCAGATGCTTACATGTTCTATTCCCTAATCCATATTTTAAAGCTTACTCACAGCCTCTTATAGGACAATACACTTTCTCTTGCGTATTTGGCAGCAGTGTTTGAAACAATGAAGAGTTGTTCCTTTACAAAATACTTCAACCCTATGTAAAATACATAAACCCTATGTCCTGATTGAATATGAAGGCAAATGCCTAAACATATTCCTGTATTTTTTCAATCCAGCTGTAAGGGGAAATTGCTCTCTCAGGCAGACAGCCTGCTGCTGCTGAGATCCTTGAAAGCCGCCACATCCTGATGAAAGTTGCATTTAAAATCAGCACACCTGCCTCATGGTGTCATCCAGGCAGATCCTGTTGCAGGAAAAAATTCAGATTAATAGGCTGGAAAACGGTAGTTAGATCTTTAATTTTGTCTTGCTAAGACGGAAAGTGATTCCCAGGGCAGGATATGGAGTGCATCATCTTGCCGCAGTCCACTTACACCTGTTTGAATATTAGCTGATGCTTTGTAAGGTGCTGAGAACTTTAGAACTTTTTTTTTAAGCATTGTTGTATTCTTAAACATTTTGTATAATTATTGCAGGATCAATGGATATCTGCCTCTGTTGAAAGGAGTTTCTTTATATCTTGTTGTTCCATGAGAAAAAAAAAAAAGTGAATCCTAGTTTACTATAGAGGTCACAAAATACGTTCTTCAAGTCATGAAAAGCCAAAAGTTTCAATATAATAAACCATTATCATACCGAGCACTTTTATGAGTGTATATGTGCACATTCATTTGCATATATGTGTGTGCTTTAGTGCAAAATAAAATAAACCAGAACAAAGCACAGCTTGTCTTTTCTCATGGCTTTTTCTCTTTGCCTGATTCCCGTTCTTCTCCAAGCCTTCTCACACATTCCTAACTGTCCCTTTTCTTTTTCTTTGCATACCTGCCAGATTCTTCCTCTGCCCACAGAAAAATTTCTAGCATGTCTGTCACTGTTTATATAGTTGCCAGCACAACTGTTCTTGCTTGCTTTGTTTTCTGACAATAATAGCAGACCAGATTTGAAAGTACGGTGATGCTTAAAAATAATGATAAACTAAAAAGTACCAAGGTATGAAATATAAAGCACATACACGTTTATTTCTTTCCATTTCCATGCAAAAATTCTCACTTCCCTTCATTTTCCCTGCTTGCATGACCCCTTCAGAATTGCAGCAGCCAGCAGTGCTCTGCTGAATTCATCATACATTCATTCACCACCTCTGCATTACCTTGTCACACTGAGCTTTAAGCCACGCTGGCTGAGCTGACGTTTAATGGCTCCCCACATCCGTTTTGAGAAAGAAACTGAAAGGAAAGTACAGAGTGCAAAAAACCTTTTTTTTTTTATCCCCCTTTTTTCTCTTCCCCCCTTGGCCTCCCCTCCCCGCCTCCCCCTTTCCCCTTTTAGGAATGTCATGCATACTAAGCCACGTAGTTCCTGGAGTGGGGGTGGGGGGGGAGGGAAATACTCTTAAAGATATGGTGGGGGTTTATTTTCTTAAAGCCAGCTGTTTAAATAGTTAATCATCCAAAGTTAGTCACTCCAGGCTCCCTCTGTGCAGCCAGAGGGGGAAATGTGCACGACCCTAAGACTAAGGTAAGTGTGTACAGCAGCCAGATAGATCCTCTATGGCAGTATCTCTTTCTCATTGCTGGCTATAACCTGAGCCCAATTTACTCATTAAAATTAAGGGAAGTGCACCCCCCACTCGATACACCAGGGAGAAATGCAGTCCCACTCTGAAAGGGGTGAAGGGCTGCCAGAAATAAAATGGTTGATCTTTTGGTGAGCGTGGGCTATATTAGTGGTGTCTTAACTTCTTAAACAGGGTGCTTATATGTGCTTTAGCAAGGTGCATAAGTAGAGATTTGGTCCAAGCAGTATTCTTACTAAATTACAACATGACAGGTTAAGTGGATGTGGAATTCATTGCTGTAGTTGAGGACAAGTGTAGTTTTCTTCCATTTCCTTGACTGTATTTACTCATTCCATTTGCCTGAAGGATTGCTCCAGAGGTTTCTTGGCTGCATAATTAATAGGTAATATTTCTTTCCAAAAGAAAATTTTTAGCCATTGTCCTCCCTCCAACTTTTCTTTAAAAAAAGGAAAAGGATTAATCTCAACACAATTTGTCTGAGAAAACTAGAGTGGCAATATGATGATGCTCTGGGTAAACAAGTGAAAACAAACTCCTCCAAGGAAGTAGGTGTATGTTTCAAAATAGTAAGAATTATTTTTAAAAAACAAATAATAGATTTTTTTTTTAAAAGGAAGTCATCCTGGCAGTAATCTGCTTATTAAGTATGATGTGATCTACAAAAAAACTTAGTAATTTGCTTGACTAAGCACACAGTTAGTCTCGCTGTCTATTCACATGCTAAATGTAATACTTAGGCACTTCGTTAAACATAGATTTGCTGCCAGAAAGTGTCACTGTCATTAGATTGTTACAGCTGTGCATATTTGAACCTTACATGATTAGCATGATAATTATTAAGAGCACCTTCTTTCAGAAAATTTAATTTTTTTTTCAAGTTGTCTTTAGTAAGAAAACAGCTTTTGTACAGAGTGGGAGAGTACTTTTTACGACGTCAATGATCGTTCATGCTGCCATATTTTTAGGGAAACGCTGCACTCTGCAGGTGAAAACTCTTCCTCTAGCTTGTAGCACTCTGGAAAGATCCTGGGAAAGAAACAGATTCTGGTGAGCAGTTAATACTTTTTAACCAAGCATGTGCAGCATTTTTTTCCCTTCTCTACTTCTTACTTTCTAAAGAACAGCCAGAAGTATGTGGATACTCTGCAGCATTTCCTGCATTAAAAAAACATGTAACTGTATGCTAAGCACAGCGTGGCTGTCCACATTATTTGCAGGACTCAGTAGAAAGTTCGGTGTCAGATCTAAACGCCTTTTGCCATTTCGTGGTGCAAATCCCACAAATTGAATTTCAAGTTAGAAATGGGAGCAGCTAGTAGGGCTCAGCCCCAAGCCTGCACTTCCCTCTTCACCCCTCCTCTTCTCCAGTCGTATCATCTCTCCCTCGTCTCTATTTTGTGGTTCCTGGCCATTAGATGGCAATCGTGACTATCATCTGCTTCCCGCGTTCGTGTCCTCTGCTGGCCAAACTGCTCGAGTGCCCTCGCTCCAAAGAGAACCTTTTCTTGTCCCTCTCTGCCTTTCTCTTCTATAGCAGCAGTAGTTTTGCAGGGTCTGGTGGTTAAACCTGGCGGTGGTTTACAGGGAAGAAAGGAATTGCTTATGTTCAGAGGGACAGTGTTGTCCTGACACAAGAAATGTGCCTTCCAGGTGGAAACAGCAGCATTCCATTAACACTGCCAGGAGCTCTCCTCTGTACAGTTCTCTTTCCAGTTTCCCACAAGTGCACCAAGTGGCAGGGCATTTTAGAGGCACTGTGTTCACAGCTTGGTGGCTGTGAACTTAAAAAGAGGCAGGTAAATATATTCGTACCCAAGATTCAGGTTAAAGCTGATATATGATGCAGTCTTTTAGTAGAGAATCTGTCACCACTCTCTGGTTTGGCAGGGATTTGAAGCTTGTCAGATGAATCACCCTGAAGCCAGTTGCTGACTTTCTCCATTTTATAGCCCCTAAAGAAGTGTCCTGTCCTGGTAGAGAGACTGCTTTGTCTTTGGCCACAGCCTTTTCTGGCCCTTCCCTGGCTGCAGAGCTGCCATGAGGCCACAGAAGTTCCTTCTGTGGGAGGTGCCAGCAGCATCTCCAGCGAGGTGTGCCCACACACCCGGCCGGCCGCACGAGCACCTGCTCACAAACATCCTGCTCAGCTCCAGTAACCGGGGCAAAGCTGCAGGCTTTGGGCAGCTTCGGGATCCATGCTGGAGGCACTTGTGGGTACCCGCCTCTGGCAAGAGGTGCCTTTTCTCCTTCTCATGAAAGAAGGCCAGAGCTGCAGAGGGTGACCTGCACACCAAAAGGGCAGATCTGCAGGTCAGGTGAGGCTGGAGGTGGGAAAGGAGCCTGTGTTGGGGATCGGTGGAACGGGGTGGTTGAGACTGGGAGGTGAGGAATAGAAACATCACCACGTGGCTTAGAAGCGATGCTGCCTGGTACAACGAGCCAAGCTGAAACTGTGAAGCCGTTTCTAATTTTGGCATTTTCAAAATCTGGAAGGCTTAACCTCCACCTTCTAATTTGGTTTCCTTATTCTATTTCTAGCTGTGTACTTCTAGGCCCATGCTGTGAGGAAATTAGTCAGCTGTTATGCCATTTTTAGGGGGAATTTCCCATGACTGACTTCATGATTTGTTCTGATGGGTGTTTGTCACATTAAAACATAAGTAAAAGTAATGCTATTTGATCAGTTGCTAGTATATTTGAGGGAACTTATTTTTATAAGTTATTGATTTGTTCTACACAATTTTACCACTGATAAAGGGTTTATGTTGAGATCTTAAACCCTGGAAGTCTATGCAGTTGTGGAGTATTTCCAGTCTTTGATACCCTTAAATATAACACATTTTTGTTCTGAGTAGCTGAGGGAGTGACGGGGAGTTCACAAAACAGTCAAAATAATCTTTCAAAGAGGGTGAAACTCTGTTTCTGGGACAAGTAAAGCACAAGGAAGGCAAGTCAGAAGTAGTTATATTTGCTAAATTGGTATTCTGGGGAATTTTAGATGTAAAAATTACTTTATAAGTTGTCTGGACCAACAATTACATCCTTGTAAATCTCACTGTATTTAAAAGTATGGTAAGATGGTAAATGCAACATAGGAAGAGGACTTTTACCTGGAAATAGAAATTTATTATCACTGTGGATCAGAAATCATGAACACAGCATTTTGTACATTAAAACACCTTCTGCATGTTTCAAATCTTAACTTCTTCCAAGTTGCTGTTCATAAAAAGGCTGTTAAAAAGGAAACACAAAAGTCTGTTTGGCTTTTTAGCAGAAAAGTTTATAAGAAAACAGCAAGTTATGGCACGGTACCAGTAGAATATGCAGCACAGTCCTGGTTTTTAAGGCTAACATGACTGTACTGATGCATCCAGAAAATGGCTTTATCTGCCTAGATCTTTCTTTTACCTGTTTCATTACTTGGTTCCTATCAGCAGTGTTTATAGAAATAGATTTTACATTTTTTAGTGTTGCAAGATGACATTAGGTAACATGCATTATTGAACTTCCATATAACAATAATTAAAAATAAGAAATTAAAAGAATCAATCACAAGAAGACCTATCTGCCAATCACAGGAGCATGGATTTTGTGCAATGTCTTGCTCCAGAAAGTCTATCAGAAGGACAACGTCCCCACTTTAATACAAAATACTTTGAGAGAAACACATTCCTAATGCTTAGCCTACTATAACTAATGGCATCATGGAGCAAATCCTGTTCAAGGATCCCCAATCCAATGGTCCATTTTGATCAATAATTAAACAAAGATACACAATCATGTTAGTTTTAACTCATTTTACTCTAAACATCAACACTGAAAAAACTGAACATGGGATTTCTTTGCAGATTGCAAATGCACCCATCACTGCTGGGGAATTTTCTCTTTCTCCCAGCTACCAGTAGTGACACCTTCCAGCAAGCATCATTCAGAAAGTTTCTGATTTCTCAAGGCTTCATTGAGTGTCACCAGAATTAAATATAGAGAGTATGTACATAGTAATACTTGGCCTATTTTTGCCACCTCTTTAATAGCAAGGAAATGAAAATAAAATATGAAACTACTTGTGGAAACTCCCCGAATGTGGAACAGTTAATTTCTTAATTGAAATGGGCTTTTTGTTAAATTTAAATGGACAGTGAAAATAGATGGTGAAAATGCTGCAGTTTTAACTAGTTCTTTTACTGGCAATATTTAGAAAAATGCCTTGGTGTTGGACATGAGATATGTCTGAAATTTTCAAAACTAGATTAGTTTACATTCTGGTATCAAACTGAAATTTTATTTAAAAATAATTCATCAATTTTTTCTACTAAAAGTTTTCTAAAAAGTGGATTTAAAATTATGTTAAATGATAAATTAGTTACTTTTTTATACCAGATCCAGGATTTTAAAAGTTCTCAATTTTTGGGGGGAATAATTATTTAATATTTCAGATTTTTTTTTGCAAGGTAGAAGGCTGATTCTTCACTGCCTAAACTATAAGGAGCAAAATAGCAGGGATAGCACTTTATTAACTCTCTTAACAAATCTTCAAAGTGTTTTATAAATTCGAGTTCCAGTTGCATGTCTTTCTTTCCACGTATGTGGAAAGTATTGAAAAAGTGGATTTAGTACCTTATTTCATCACTCCAAAATCACTCAAAATTCCTTTCCAATCTTAATTTAATTTTCTCTATGCTGTCTGGTTTATATTTTTTGAGGAAGCCTTTGGAAAGCAGAAAACTGAAAATCTCTATCCTTATGCCTGGTTTGGGAATGAACCACAGATGATGGAGATGAAAGAACAACACCTTAGATAATTCAAGGATCTGAAGGAGGCAGCGAGTTGGCAGCAGGAATATTCACTCACTGGTTTTAAGATCAGAGGTAGCTGCCCAGATTCTCAGGGCCCCTTACACTCAGTGGAGATGGTCATGGTCACGAATATTAGGGTCTGAAGATTTTAGGAAACTTGTCTCTGACTGTAGAGAAGCCAACAGAGCCAACATAAGCCTTTACAATTCCACAAGAGAACATTTGCTGCTTGTGAAAAGGAGATTGATGACATAATTATTCTAATTAGCACAAAACTAAAGCCCCTCTGGAAGTGTAATAGTTTAGCAGCAGCCTATGTTATATGCATTATTTAATTTAAATAGTCTCCAAAAGCACATACCCATAAATGTGTCCCAGTTAATCTACTTGTGCCATTGCAATTGCAACTAGGTTCAAGGAAGACAAGCACAAAAAAGTTGATTTTATATGGAAAAGATTTTTTTTTTCATAAATTAATCTTTGAAGTCCATAAGACTCTCATCAAGAAAGGGAAAAAGGATTATTTTTATGAATCCTAATATCTTTGGGGAAGACAGAATGTCTCCCTTAAGAGAAAATTTGTATTCCTCTAGCACAATTAATATTCTGAGGAGCAAAATCATGTCTGTAGAGGAAGCCCCTGAATGCCTCCTTGTGTTCTTCCTCTGTGTTTCTTGTCTATTATTAAATAACTCTATTTCAATCACTTTAAATAAATTATATTTTGCTGGTGATATGAGCCATGAAAAGTCTGGACTTCCACCACTGCTTTTGTGCCTTCGGGGAATTAAATAAGAGAACGTATAAATCCAGTTTCCATAAGACAGGAATATGTACTGAAAGATGAGCAGGTGGTTGAGTGCTTTGGGGGACAATGAATGATTTGAACTGTAAAAAATTATTTCAAAATGAACAATGAAAGAGGAGGAATAAATTAATTGAATTCTAGCAAAGACAAAAAGCACTTAGCAATTCCCCTGACAAGGGAGATCATAACTATTTAAGCTGTTTAAATCCATAACATTTTTTCCCCAAAAATCACCAGTATAACATTTATGAATGGAAACTCCAAGTTATGTAATGTTATCACACTTCTCATAAAATCAGGCCAAACCTTTATAGATTCTGACTCTTCCAAACTTCTGTAGTCTTTGCAGAACTATTTTCCAGTGAAATTACAGCTACCTTCACTATTCAGGTGATTTCTCCACACTGATAAAACAGTTTCTAAGGCAAAGGTTGATTTTTCTGTCCCATCACTTAGTGAAGTCTGTATAAAATCTGCTGTACTAGCTTTGGTTTTCTGTGAGCCCTGCTGTTTCTAGACTGCCAGAAAATACCTTTAGCCTTTCCCACTTCCCAGGCCCTTTCTTCCAGGCACGGCAGGACTCACTTTCCTCCAGGCCAAATTGAAGCTTGGTGCTTTCCCTGCTGGTCACTCTTGGCTCTTGGGTGTCCTACACAATGCGTGTGTTGGAGGGGGTGTTTTCTGTGGCCATGGATGCAGAGCCTGGGAATTTGTCAGGCAGGGCTATTGTAGCAGTCAAAATAATAAAAAAAGAGAAGGAGCCACACGGTGCTGAAACCCCACTTGGACTCATAGGTCTGTGTTCACTCTCCTCTAACCTGCTTAATGTTCTGGTATTGCATAGATAAGATTAGTTGCCAGTCATGGGATGCTTGCATTAACATTTTCATACATCCCTATAGAGAAATCAGGAATTGCACATTCACAAGGATTGCATTTGTAGCTCAATTGTATTAAATAATTTTACTTATTAGACAGGAAGGTTGTTTGCTTTATGTGATGAAAGTGGTTGTAAAAACAGAAATTAGTCATGCCTCACAAAAAAGTCCATCAGAAAGCTGGTATAACTTCTTAAAGTGAAGTAAAAATACCTGAAAGACAGAAATGCTGTAATCAGTTTGAACTTTGAAGGACATATCAAAGATGTTGCACTGAATTTTTAGCAAAGATATATCATTGCTGGACTTATCTTCTGGCAAGGGCATAAGTTTATTCCAGGCCTGTATCAGGTTTTGACTGATTTCCTGCTAACAGCACTGTTGTCACTACCCTGTAATAAAGGTGATATTCTGCTGCCGGACAAAGAAATTGTACTTAGTGAATGACTGAAATTAACTTGTGTAATAAATAAAACTCCAAAATTGCAGTTAGCAAGATTTTTCAGATTTCTGATGGGCTTAAGCTGTTCATCATAAAGTCCTTGAACATCAAACTTCTTCACTACAGTTACTGGAGAGAAGCAGGTTACAGGAGGAATTATACATGTTTATACTCTGAGTTTGCATTTTTCTTCTGTGATTAAAAGATGAGTCAAAAAGCTATAAATAACGTGGAATAAAAGCTCACCCCAGGCCATTATCTTTTGCTGAGCAGTGGAATTCAAGAAAAGCAGGTTTTAGACATAAAGCCAGCTGGTAAGAGTAGTTGGAGGGAGGCTTCCATGTCTGCTCTGTCCTGGGTATCAGCAAGGTTTGGGCAGCAGCACCCTCACCCCAGCCTCCACACCAGACCCTGCATTGCCCAGGGGATGGTTGGTCCTGGGGTTGTAAGGTGTGAAGGAGCAATGCTCTGTGAGGAAAGGGTTGGGATTTCAGAGGATTTTGTTTGTTTTGGGGTGCATTGAGGTTTTTGGTTCCTATTCTTTATGGATTATTGTAAAGCTGATTCTCCTTCAAGTAGTTCTTCCTTTGTGTAAGTGCTGCAAGAAATGTTGCTGATGGAAAATGTGCAATTATTTCTCAAATACAGAGTAGTTGAAGGAAATGGAAACCCAGCTGGTACTTTACATAAATGGTTTTCATCAGCCAGCAATTCCCTAGGATTTGCAAAGCTAGCAAAAGATTAATCTTCAGTTTTCACCATTTTCTTGCATAAATCATGAGGCATTTCAATTGCTTTTGGTTAGTGGTTCCTGTGTAGATTCATTTTCATCAGCTTGTTCAGGCCCTGAAAAGCATCTTCTAAAAGTTTTTTCTTGCCGTTGTCTGAGGGTTTCAGTTCAATTTCATCTCCATGTATACTCCTTTCAGGTAATGTGTACTACAGCCAAGAATGAGAAAGGAATTGTTCATTACAATGGTAAGTGGCAGCGTTTGGATACTTGGATTCAGCCAGAATTTTAGAAATATCAAAGTACAATTAATAACAGACTTTTGACTAAGGTATTCAGGTTTCCTTTAAAAAAAAAGGCTATTTTTTTCTTTTAACAGGTACTTACCACTAGCTTTAAAAAAAGTCATAACATAAATGCACACATTCATAGACTGTTTTTTTCTGCAACATTAATATATCTTGTTTTTGTTATTTAAAAAAAAAACTAAAAAGAGAGGCTAGCAATTGAATTTGAATTCATGGAGGGACTGTGCACAGCAAGGATTGTGAATTTCTTCTTGATTTTCACTGCTTTTGTAGAGAAATTAGATGCCTCTCTAAATAAATACCATCAGGGTAGAAAACAGAGACTACTTAACAGGAAATAGGATTTATTGTTTATGGTAGATGAAAATATGACAAATCTGTCTGAAAAGCTGATCAGACTATTGTTACTTTAATATATTTGCATATGGGAGTGTGTTTGTATTGCTATTATACTATTCCAAAGAAAGGTGAAGACACAAATAAGGCTCACATTGAATGTGGGAGATCAGGCTTGTAGCACCAGCATACAGGCATCTTTTTTCCCTCGTCAGCTTTTTTCCTGTCCTCTTTTTTGGAAGGAAGATTGAGTATCATAGAAAGAGAGATGTACCAGTCTCAAAACGATGGTAATATTTTGAAGCACGGTAATACTTATATGGAAAATTTATAAGGAAAGACAAAACAAAAAGAACCAAACAAATGTTTAAGGACATTATTATGCAAAATAATACGAGCATATGATTAGAAAGAAGATATTATAATGTTGCAGGCAATATTCAGATAGGGAAACATATAAAGAAGAAAAGAAAAAAGGAAGAATGTGAGATGAAAGAGATGAAAGGACTATTATCAAAAGGTAGCTATTAAAATTCTGATTACGTGGTCATGATAGCAGTTTAACTGGTCTGACCACAGAAAACATTGTGCTCTACAATTAAAATGCAATAAAACTTGGTTTTGTAAAATACCAAACACAAGAAGGCATATACATATATTTAATAAATTATTAATATATTTGTGTGTTATGTATTGTATGTTAAAGTTATAATAGTCTAGAACAAAGATGAAAAATATCCATAAAATAGGATAGTTGTCCAAACAAATATACTTTTTAAAAGTATTGGAAAGTTCTTATGTTTCACCATTATAGGATTATCTGGGAGACTTCATAAGGCAATCCCATCTTGTATAATACTAAAAAGCATACATTTTTATAGAACATTTATTTCTAGAGAAACAATGATTTTCCAGTCAGAACCTGTGAGATTGATTCCAATGACATATACACAAAGCCATCCTGAATAGAAATCTGTGTTAAGGAAGAGCAGGCTCAGCCTTTGGTTTCTCAGATTCTTGGCAGCATTGTCGATGTTTAAAAAATGAAAATACTCACCCTCTTTATCTCTCTGACATAAAAAATTACCTTTGCATAGTAATGGTAAAACGGGAAGCAGTCATCTACTGATCAACTGACCCAGAGGGGCCAGCATGTAGAGAGAAGCGATCTGTGTTTTTTAGCATCTTCTCTGGACTAACTGGAAGTTACACTGACTTAGAGTAATTTCTATACTTATCTGGTGTAAAGTTCTAATGCCAAAAGATGACCAAGTGGGACACAGCAACACGATGAGTTGTTGTGCCAGAAAAGATCACAAATCTGGTAACATATTCAGGAGGAAAAGTACAAAGGAGAGGAAATTATCGGAGCATGGTGCCCACACAACTCCATGCTTTCTGCTTAGTAGCTTAAATATTTATGTACATATATATATATAGCACAAAAAACTCCAGTCCTAAGCTTTTATCATGTATAGGAACATTTATGTCTATTGCTCTTATTGGTCTTAAAAGTAGGGTTCACAATGGACACCTCTAGAAACTTCACTGATTGCTTAAAATATTATTCTCTCAGGGTAATGCTGACAATAAGATAATAAATAAGAAAAGCATGACTTTGAAATGCCCATAATAAATATTATAAACAAAAGCATAAATACATTTCATTTATTTTATATACAAATCCTGTAGCTTTGTTAATAATTACTGCTGCATAATTTATTTCTTCCAGCCTTGGAGAGCTTTAACAGCTCCTTTTCCTTCCCCTGGACAAGCTATTTAGAGAAAGAAAGTGCTCAGATGCTTAGATGGCTGAAACTTGCTCCAGTTTCGATTTTAGTGGCATTTGGGAAATGATATTGCTTATGATTATGTTTGATGTTATGAAGATGTTAGATGCTATGAAGTTGTTTTCGTAGCACTCACTCTGAAAATGGCTGTATCTTTAGTGAGTCCATCAGTGAGGATGAATCTCACTGAGATGTTTGTAAAAACCTTAAAAAGGATAGAGAGACACAACTGTCCATCTTCCAGGTGTTTAAGTACCTCACATCCAAAAACTGTGCGAAATACTCCAGGACCACCCTGAAAGCAGGGTGTGTGCAAGGTTTTTCTGCTGTGAATATTTGTTCCTTCTCTCCCTGATAATCAGGGCAATAATTTGTTCTTCTGTGAGGCAAGCTGCACTCAGATTTCAGCATGAATTTGAAGAAAACCTCTAAGTGTCTCTTCCACTCTGCTAGACAAGACTGCTAACTTAAAGGCAAATTCAGAAGTCATAGAATTTACAACAGGTTCTGAGAAAAAAGACCAAGAACTAAATATGGAAAAAAAAAATCACTTTGGATTACCTACAATTCACTAACTGTAACCCCACCCTGTAATCAGAAAAGAAGAAAAAATGTTTCATTGTTTTTTGCTACTGACAGGAGGAGAAGGATAAATGCTGGCCCTGTTGTATTCAGCTCAATAGTCATAAACACACCGTCATCTGCTCAGAGTGGTGGTTAGATGCATAAATGGCAGGACAGGATTGCAGCATGCCTGTCTCCCGGGGCACATCTCCTACTGTTGGCACAAGGATCCCTCCCCTCAGTGTGCTGCTGGAGTTGAACTCCACCTTAAGTTGCCTTTCTCTGTTCCATGCTTGGTAAGAGAAACATGGCTGAAGACTGTGAATTATCTCCCACAGGTGCCTGTAGCCTTACAGATCATTGTCTTTCAGGGCTGCACTAGGTACCTTGGAGGATTCCCCTCGGTGGGCTGGAAGTCATTAACTGTTTTTATTCCTCGGTATCTGTAAGCCAGATTCTATGATAGCTTTACTAAGGGAAGTGAGACAGACAAAAACTTATCTGGCTGAATACCAAAGTCTGCAGGGGGAAAATCTGGGAAAATGGTCCCAATAATTGCTTGCTGCCAGTGTGAGAAGAACATAATCACCTGAAATGTTTAATAGCAATATCTCGATTCCTTGAATATTAACTGGGCACTGTTCTGGGAGATCCTGACAGATCTCCTCTTGGCAAGATGAGGCTCCCTGTGTCTTTCATCTCGTTATCTCAAAGCACTTTACAGATGCAAAATGATTTGCAAGGCAATTCTCATTATCTACATTGCACAAATGATTAAGGCAAAGGGTAGAGAGACCTAGGAAGTACTCCTGGGTCACTTAGAATGAGCCAAAAAATGCCTTACACATAAGCAGTAAACATTCTTGAAAGCAGAAATTTCTTCGAACTTTAAGGGAATGAATGCCTTTCTCTGCATATCTGGTAAGTAGCATCTGTTTGTGTTATCCCAAACATGTAGGCAAGCATTGCCTTTTTTTTGCCTTGACATGCTGTACCCAGTCACACCTGGGCCCTAGGACCTCCCCTCTAGGCACAGCAGAACCCACTTGTTCCCATTCCCTCCAGGCAGGATTGAAGATGGATGAAGCTTGGTGCTTTCTGGTCACTCAGCGCTGCCTCTTGGGTGTCCTACCCAATACCTGTGTCATCAGGAGTTTTTTGTGTGGCCATGGACACACAGCCAGGCCCTTTGCTGGGCAGGAGCAGTAGGTAGAACAGGCATCCCAGAAAATGTTTTGTCATTTCTGTCAAAATTTCCTGTCAGAAAGCAGGAAATCCCATGAATCTGTGCAGACTAGTGCAGATAGCACATGTTTGGCAGCAGGATGTGCTGATTCTTTTTCAATCCCAGGAAGAAAGGCAAAAGCACTATCAGGAAAGTTAACCATATTATTAATATCCCACAAAAGGGATAGCAAGTTATTATGGTCTTATAAGAGGTCTTATGCCCTCTCTGATTCTGGGAACCCCCACTGATACAATGCAAGGCAGACCTCTGGCCATGCCATGGCACAGTGCTGAGACTTCCCATTTGTGGTGAGGTCCATCAGCACTGTCATCTTCAGACTTTAACAGGATTTTCTTAGAAGCAAAGCAACTCTATTTGTCATATTTGCTGTGGAAAACATGCTGCTCCACTTCAAGATAAAGTCAGGAACTTGCTATTGGCATCATGGGTAGTGACAAATGGGTGCTGCCTATGGGCTCTTGGTTTTGACAAGCTGGCTGCACTTATTGTACAATAAGGGATGTGGGCAGCACAGCACAGTCCTCAAAGTCAAGTCATCTGTAGTACAGCAGGGCTCAGCCAGGCCTGCACCACTCAGGTCACCTGCACATGGATCATTATCTCCTCCATGTGCAATAGACTGCCTTGTAGGACCACCCAGGCCTGCTGTTCAGGTGGCTGTTGTTGCCTATGGTATACAGAGGGTAGCAGGCTGTGTCCATTTGATGAAGCCATAATTTTGCCCATTTGCCTTTTCCCTCTGTGTCTTTTCAAGCCCTGCAGGGTGACTGGCTCTCTCAGCAAGTCGAAACTCAGCTCAAGGTACCTAGGACATCCTATTCCAACAGCAGATCCTGCATAAATCTCTGAAATCCTGTTAAGCCTCATCAGTGAAGTGAGCTAGGAATCTCTGGGAGAAGCAGCAACAGCCAGTAAGGCCAAAACTCTGCTCATTTGGCTTGACACGAGTAAACGCACTGAAGGGTGGTGTTAAGGCAAATGCTTTCACTTTGTTGCTCCTCACACCTAGCACAGTTAAGTGTGCTTCAGTGGGGATTGTTACCTGTTTAATGTGGGATATGCCAAGATGTGTTAGGTTATGGATATTCCTTAAAAATGCATGTCTTTCCCATATCTATCTGTTGACCCATAAACTTTAGTTACCTTAGCACACTGATACCTCAGGAGGATTACTGCTTAGATGGTTATCTCTACACATAGAAAATGCATTTCAACACAAGCTAAAAACCTTCAGGGAAGGGAGATTTTCACTAAATGGAAGCTGAGATGTGAATCCTGCCTGTTGTGGCTCGAGTAGTTTTAGATTTTTAATATTTTTGTACTGCCAAAGTAAAAATAAAATCCAACTGCTGTTTGATGGACAGATGTAAATATATGAAATCACATAGATTGAATTCAGTGCCATTCATAGCCTGACTATTGCAATTTATAGACAAATTCAATCAGGTAATTTTCCCAAAGCTTGTTAACTGATCGGAGTTTAAACTGATGCGAGTTAATGAATGTGAGGCTTTTGAAGCACAGATCCAGTGTTTTTCTAGGTCAGGTACTCTGGAGTCTGAGAGCAGTTAAAATAAATTGTCCATGCTTTTGTCCTAGCAAGTGCCTGAAAGGGTCAAATAGTCATGTTTTCACCAAGTCAGTCTAACAGACCAGTCTTATCTTGTCCTCAAGGTGACACCTTGCAAATTAATTACTGTGAGATTATTAACATTTTGAAAAATAATGAAGTTAGGCTGTTTTATAAAGTTTATGCCAGAAAAAAAAAAAAAAAAAAAAGAAAAGCTGACTATTTTAGGGAAACAGTTTCGGAGTGATTGTCAAAACATCTTCTTTGTCTTGATTGTCCTCAAAATCTTGATTGTCTTCAAACATAACATGGAAGATGTAATCATTTTGAAATTCTAGAGGAGAAAAAGACTATGCAAGGTTTAAATACCATCAGCCTAATTTTTTTCTCAAAATTAAAAGTAACTTCATCCAGAAAGGTCAAACTGTGCAAGAATTTTTCAAAAGCTGTTTCTTGCCTGAAATAATTAAATGTAAGTTGTACAACAGTTCAGTGGGGTAAGCTATGAAACCAGATGGCAGATACAACAGTTGGGGAAGGACTGGTAATAATTCAAGTGTTTAATTTGTTAAAGATTTTGCAAATCCAGGAAGTGTTTGGTGGAAGTGTTACCCATGCAGGGCTCACAAACAAAATGAGCATTATACCACCTCAGATAATGCCTGCTTGAATGAAGAAATTCCATATTAAACAGTATATTTAAATCCCATATGCAAATACTCTTTATTTAGTTAAGCAGAGGTAACATTCAGTTCCTGAGGAGAGCAGATGGAGAGATACTCTGGTAAAGCTGCTGGAGAAGAAAGAATGTTTCCATCAGTGAGACCTGCAAAAGCCCCATTTCCTGAATAATTTTTTTTTTTTCCATGAGGATTGCTTTAGTAGCAGTTCTTGCTCATACAGTTCTGTAACAGCAATAAATAGAATATAAATATTCTGTAAATAGAATTGTCAGAGCAAACTCCTGGTAGTGGGAACAGCGCTGCTGACATTTAGTCCTAGTGATGCAATGAAAGATGAAAAACCTTGATACTCTGTGCATCTTGTTACTGAGATGTGATTTCCCTAATTCTGTTAGGAGGAAGGGGAAAAAAAGAATGAGATAGGAAAGCCCTGACATTATGATTAAGGTTATTCTTTAAGATTTGTGAACTTCTGAAAGATGTCATCAGAAACTGCCTGGATATGAATACAGGCAAATATCAAAGTGACGGCATTATCGTTTATTTCCACTTATTATTAAAACCTTCAAGCTTCAGTGAAAGACTGTGAAGAAACTGATGATTTCCGCTTCTAAAGTACATGGTAGTTTTCTGGGGCAATAAAAGATTTCTGGTCCATGAGGATCATGAAGAGCAAGCAGAACAGATAGTCTTGGGTGCAGACATTTTATTTCAAGGGAAAAACAGTCTGAAAAGATTTTCTCAAGAGAGAACAGCTGGATGAATGGGCCATTAATAAAACCAGTAATATGATAATTTTGTCCTATAGCTCTAATAATCACATTCTAGATAATTTTTAATTACATAAAGCATGCAGCTATGAAAAGGTCACAAGAAAAACTGTTAGCTACTTTATAAATACCATGGGTTCTAGTTATTTATGGGTTTAATAAGTTTTTCCCTCACAAGGTTAAAGAAATGGCATTCAAGGAACAAATATCCTGGGCTGATTCTGTAGGTAGTATTTAACAGTGCTTGTAATGACCAGTTGGTCACATCAGCACATATTTTGACAGAGCAGGAACGATTTGGAGGGCAAAACAGCTGGTGGTGAGGGCTCACTTTTCACATTATATGCTTATCATGGTGATTTATTTTAGAGAGATATCGCAGCCTGGTCCTTAGATTGAATGAATGGCCATTGGTTGTGCTTCTACATAATGTCCTACAGCTTTGTTTCAGCTAAGATGAAACCAGAGGATGTGTTTCAAGACCATTCCACATGATGAACCAAAGCACAGCCGGTCAAAGGGGAGAGTTGCTTTCAGCTGTAGTCACTCTATATCTAGAGAAATATGCTGTTGCAAATACAGCCTGTGACAAGAAATGGGCGTATTAGTGGCTTCTTGCCCTAGAAATGTTCAGCTGCATGTAGCCTGCCTAATCTGAGGAATGATGTCTATCTGCTGGACATAAATTGCTGAAGCAGAGCAATAATTAAATTATTGTCCCCAGTGGAATATTTTAAGCTTTCCCTTATTCCTTTTTTTTCAAGAACATGGCATTTCATTTAGCTGAACTGGGCATTAGTCAGAAATAGCTTGTTAGGACTTGCTCCAAAGCCTGTTCAAGAAAGTGTAAAACCTTCTGGAACTGTACATACCAAGGGACTTCCACATCCTGTTACCTGCTTCAGTGGAAACAGAGCCTGAAATTTTTCTGTGATAGTTGTTCATGCCATGATTAGAAACACCTGGAATACTGGGATACATTCTGAGTCCTTGGGTTTGTTGAGATTGAAAACAGAAGTTTAGAAAGTCTAAGTGATGGACTTAATGAGATAACACTCTATATTCATCATAATAAACAAAAATTCTAATCTTTTGATCCTGTTAAAGAGAGAGAAAGCAGAACTTTGTTTAGAGAGTTTTGTAACAAATTGCAGCTCTTTCTATTAACAGATAGAAGAATTGAGTAATATTTCAAACAATATTAATGTTTGTAATCTTTTGCGAGAGGCATCTGAGTCAAGATTTGCAAGAGGCAAGATTTGCAAGAGGAATCTGAGGTGATTTAAAGGATCACTTTTGGGGCTCTAATGCTTGAAAGTATTTTCAAGGTACATAGATTTACTTTTCAGAGGGAGAAGCATAATGAGTAGGCATTTAAACTGCAGATGTAAGCATCAAATTCAGCAAAGTGATCTAAAGTAATCTCTTCCCACTCTCAAATGCACCTCTGACATCTCAGATTTTGAATGAAAGAAATCTTATGCAGGCATGCACATCGCCTCAGGTGACAGACCATCTCTGTGATGAAGTCCTCTCCGAGGCTATCAGGGAGCAAGAATCTCTGCATTGTCATGTTTTTGTCTCTTTGCTGCTATGCACTTGGTGCACTTTGCATTTTCGGAGAGTAGTGTGGTGGTAGACTTTTCTTTTTTTTTTTTCCCTGCTACAGCATCATTCCCATCTGACAATTGCAGAGCTGTCTTAAGGAAGAAGTGTTGTTCTGTGCAAATGCCTCCTCGGGTAGTTTGTCGCACTTGGTGATTCCAACCTCTGTGTGAATGGCAAGGAGTGAGCAGTGCTGTTCTTTGTGGGATGGTACACTTTTATTTTTCCTAAAAGAAGAATAACAATTGTCCCAAAAAAATCATTAACAGTTATTTAAATTTTCATGTAGAGGTGCAGACTTAACTATTTGAGCAGTGGGGTTTTTTTCACCAAAATTATATTCTGGCTGATTCAAACTTGCTACTTGGTTTAGTAAAGATAGAAAATGATCCGCTTCCCCTTATTTCAGTCCAGGCTCAGCATTTGAAATCAGTAACAGAGCCGATGAGATAGTTGAGTTGCAGGGACTGGAATGCAGTTCCTTCCTCTGCATATGTGTACGTCAGACGCGAAGGGTACAGGATATTCTGAATTGTTCCTGAACAGCTACTTCTGCTCTCCTTTGCACTAAGTAATCAAATACGACATATTTACTGGAATGGTAACGGCAGTTCGGGAGTTGTTTACTTTCCCATTCTGTACAAACATTGTCAAGATGGAAAATTAGAATGTTTAATTTCAAAATTGTCACAACAAAATGTTTTCACTCATTCAAATTTTTATCTTCAGCATCTTCAAGTTTACTGAACAAAGTTAATAAACCTGATGTGCAGATAGAAATTCTGAATATTTAACCAAATACTCGGCTGCTATGGTAACCAAGCTCACTCCCATACATTTTCAGTTCAGAAAAAATTAGGGAAGTCACAATGGAGCAGAATCTCAAAGCAGTTCCACTGTATTTGCATTCTGATGGGAGGAGTCTTAGCACTTATCTGCTTTCCTGGGGCACAGGATAATATTTTCATACTCTTAAAAAATATTGTTATTGCTGATGTAATCAGACAGGTTTGAACATGAGCTACAGTTGGATGAAAATGGGTTTAAGGATTGCTTTATGTGAGGGGCATGTTTATGGCAACAGAAGTGTCGCAGCAGCAGTGCTTTACCCAAGCAGAAAATAATAGGAATGTATGAGACTTTTATCTTGAGCTTACTTCTGCATTTTTTTCTGGGTTTGAGGTTAATACTGCAAATTATGATACAAAATAAGATGTCATAAATATTTCTGAGTTTGTCTTCTCCTTTCTATATTGATAAGAATTCCAATCCAATTATTTGGATTGGGAAAAGTATATGCTAGGCTAAAGCAGGAAATGCCTGTGATTTCATGTGACCTATCCATCTGCAGTTCATAGGTGATGCCAGGTTTTGTGGACATGAGCTATGGGATGAAACTAGAAATGACTGTCCAACCAGTGCAGTCATTGTATGCCCTTAAATATGGCAGGTTTTAAATCAGGAAAAAACCTGACAGCAGGTTTAAAATCCAGAAACTGTGGAGCTAGTTCAATTAGAGGCAGATTTCAAACTTAAATTTATCTGGGCTTATGGAAGCATTTGACAGATGCCAGTGCAATTCACTTTGGAACATCTTGAAGGTCTATTGCATGCCAACAAAAATCATGAACCTCATCAAAGTTTTATGCCAAGGTTCTGCTTGAACAGTTAAAGTAAATGGGAACTTGCATAAATGGGCTAATGAAAATTTCCTGTCAAACATACACTAATTCAAAATCCCACTGTCAGTCACTGACTTTATTCCATTAAAAAAATATTAAAACACTGTACCAGAATACTAAAAAGATACTGTCAGCTCTAGCCTTCTAAATTACAAGCATAGACAAAAGCTTTGAAGACTGTCCCTCTCTACAAAAGTAGACAAAGACACCAACAATAAAAAATCCTCCAAAAATGGACCTACTGAGCAACTGCTCCCATTGTATCACAGTAGGGGACAATGACACAGAGATAATGACAATCACCTCTAACTCACAGGAGGATGCCAAGCAAGGGCAGACACCTGAAGCAAAGAATGTCAAGTACCAAAGCAGTACCTGGCCTTCAGCATTTTAAACAAATTTTCATCACCAGTAGTCTACACCATATGTGTCCCAAGTTGTCCCTACAGCCAGGAGGAGATGTGCTTCAGAATGTACCATGTACTTTTCCCTCCCAGGTCTGGGACCTGCTGGAGGGCACCAATCTTCGCTATCTGTCTGCAGTTCCAGAGTTCCTCACAGTGGAAACCCAGTGGTGTGCAGATGTTGTGTGTACCCAAATCTTTTCTTCTCCTATGCATTCAGGATATTCTTCTCTTCAGGAGTTTCCATGAAGAGAAGACAGTACTAACAGACCACAGTGTGGCTCTCAGAACGTGCCTCCATGTCCTCTGTTCAAATGCAGATGTTGGGAACCCACTGAAGGCGGAAGCAAGCGTCAAAGGACCTCAAAAGCAAATGTTTCAGTAAAGATCCAGGAACTGGACAGATTAACTGTATAAAGAACACCAAGACTAAAAAGAAATAGCAATAGCTGATCTCCAAAGTGATTCAGAAAAAAAGTAAAGAAGTGTACTATAACTGTATCACAGATAAAGACACAGCAGGTGCTAGAAAAGGAATGGATGGGACAAATAGATGCTACATTGGCACAATGCATGCAATTCTTTATCTAAACAGCTAGCCAGACATTAAAGTTTTGTAGATTACCCCAAATAATGGGAGAACCAGAGGTTTGAGTTCAGTGTTTTTCTTACTCTGATTGCCCTGCAAGCTTTTGTTCACAAGAATGGACAAGTTGTTTCCTTGTCCACAACAAAGGTTGCCTCAGCCACTGTAAATATTTTTATTTTCTCAGTACAAGGGTTCTCTTGGCCAGGAACTGCAAAAACTCTTGCTGGCATTTCCCCATCCCACAATGCTGCCCTTGCTGCTTTTGCACGCTTCTCCTACAAGCTTTCTCATACAAGCCAGCTCTCTCCCTCCCCATCATCTCCCATTCACGCATGCAGAGACACCTGTCTGTGTATGACTATGCTCAACAAAATTTCTATTTCCAAGTCCTTTGAAATTCCTGAGCTGTGTTTGCCTTTCATGTAGAAATAGTGATGGGTGGTTAACGAGATCTGTTTGCCTTCTGACTTTCAGGGAAGAATTTAATGACTTCTCATAATCACTTTATGTGAAGTGGTAGTGCCCAACAGCTTCAGAAAGGTGTAACACAGACTGCAGTAGTAGATACATCTGACCTTGTCTGAGACATAAAGATATCTGATAGTGCAGAATTTCATTACTATTCAGCTATCTAAACAGGCAGATAGGTATCAAGAGGGATCTACAAAAATTCTGGCACCTGCATTACGTTATGAAGCTACCCCTGAGGACCTGATTGAAAGCCATTGTAGTCACGGAGCAATTACTATTGACTTTATTAGGATTCTATTTAGATTAATGTTGCACACTTCTTTGCTGCCCTTTGCTGTCTCTGTTTCTGTGATATGAATTGTTCACTCAAGGCATTGCAAAAAAAGGATGGAAATGTTAGCAGCAATGCATGGCAAATTGAATACTTGTCCTTCTGGTTTTGACAGTATCTGTTTCATACAAAAAGAAAAATATTGTTGTAAAACACTGATAGAATTGTTCTGTTCATATCTTTAAAATGCCACTGCATCTTTCACAAAATATCTAAACCAACAGGGAAATATTCCAGCATGTTGGAAAAGGAATAAACATGCATGCCTGATGACAAGGAATAATGTCAAAATCTCCCCTAGCTGTCCTAGACACAAAACCAAATACATTAATTGAAACATAACTGTATCAAGTCACCTGCAGAATAAATAAGGGGACAAGTTTTTTGTTGTTTTTTGGTTTTGTCTTGTTTTGGATTTTGGGGATTTTTTTTTTGGTTGGTTGGTTGGTTGTTTTTTTTTAAGGGTATGTGAATGGACAATGTCTGAATTGGGCAGCAAAAAAAAAAAAAAAAAGATTAAAAGGTAGATGGAATCAAAAACTAAGAAACAGAAGCCAATTATTTTACCATTCTGTAGTGTTAGAGAGAGAACAAGGATGATAAATTGAGACCTAGTGTAGTGGTGCATGATTGGTCTGCAAAGGTGAAGAGATAATTTTGTATTTAAAAGAGCTTAAACCTGTGATGGTTAAAGAGGAACATTGTGTACAGAACTGCTCTGCATCAGACCCAATGTCTGCACCAAGCTCATTGCTAAGAACACTTGCTCACAGTGTCACTAATGTGGCTGAGACCTATTTCCAGCATCATCTCTACTTGCAGAGGAGAACTGGTTGCAAAAAGACTGATCAGAACATGTTAGTGATGCATGTGACTTGGTTTTCTACTTCCAGCTGCAAAGGTATTCTGTCAAGTTGCCTTTTCCTCATATATTTAAGAAAAAAATACAGTTTCCTTTGTGCAAACATCTAATTTTCTTTCAGTGATAGATCTACGAGGTTATTAAATTGCTTGAAAGCAGACATGCCAGCTTTTCTAAAGTTTGGACCTTGATCAAGAACATTTAGCTTTCTAAGAGTAGATAGAAGTCTGTGCATTCTTTAGTTTGCTCTTTGACATATAATGTTAATAACAACAGTGATAACTTCCTCTATCAACAATGATTTTAGGATCTGTAAGTGTTGAAAAAGGTTTCGGTATCATGACTGGATTTGCTTCTGGTAATTGAAAGATTAATCCTCCTCTTTCAGAGCAGATTAACTTTGTACAACCTCTCCAGAGGCTATGACCTACCTGAGGAAATCAGATGCAAAAGGATTCGCTTGCAGCTCTGGCAGTTTTTGAAAGCATACAGCAGGCATTTTGTGGAGTCAGAATTAAAGTCTGCTTTGTTAGGGATGCATTTGAACACGAGATTTTCCAGAGCAGAGTTCAAGTGGAGAAGTGCAATTGAGGCACTTTGACTCAGACCAAGGTGCTGTAGAGGTACAGGCAGGGAGGACTGCACCCAGGTCAGGTTACTGCAGGACTGTCACAACATGGTTGGGTTGGTGGGAGCAGGACAGCCCCAAGTTCTGTGGGAAGATATTTTCCATAGGGTCCACTAAAGTCCCAATTCTACCCCCCACCAATTCCCTTCAAGACTGAGGAGGTGTTGTAATGGAAAAGATGCTGATAGATATGAGCCCTTATCGGGTAAAGTAGGTGGAAGGCCTCTAGGTACCGTCTCCATTAATCATTGTCATTAAAATGTATTTCCTTCAACCTTTTTAAACTTGAGAAAATTGCATTTAATCTATACATAGGCTGAAGACCTCTCCTGGTTACATTCTTTGCGATTAATATGCCAATTTCAGTCCAGTATCAAAATCTAAATTTTCTCAAAACTGCTAAAGTCTTCTCAAAAAGTCATGATTTTAGGATGCACTCTTTCTCTAGTCCTCCCATGGCCTGATTTGAATTCACAGCTTGTTGATTCTACTTTTCACATATTAAAATAGGGTATTAATCCTGTATTACAGACCAAGCAGTATGCTCATAATCTATATTAAAGTGACCAAGGTGAAATTAGATTGCACTCTGGTCATTTGCTGCAGGGCAAACACCTTCACATGAATAAAACCTTTAGAAAGTGTTGGCTTTAGCTGTTACAAGCCTTCAAATCCTCTCCATTAGGTTAAAAATCAGCCTGTAGGACAAGCTTAGGTGATGAAAATGTTATGAAGTCCTCTACACTGATAATTCAATGTTTATTTACATTAACAGCTGGATCACATGCAGCAACAAACCTGAAATACAACGCATTTCTCTAGCATAAGTATTCCTACAAAACAATGTGACACATAACCATGCAAATAAAAAATTACTCAAACCACTTAAATAACTAAGAAAAAAAAAGTCTTAATATGAATTTATGCTGAAGGAGGTAACTGTTTACTTGTAGAAATGGCAAAGCGATGCTAGCACCTAATGCAGTGGTTTTACTGGAGTGAGATGAAGAAATGTCTGTATATGCAATACAGGTGTGTGTCTTCAGCATCATTGTAGAATGGCTTGAAGTGTTTTTTGGATGTGCTTTTATTTAATGCACATGCACCCAAAATATCTCATACTAGATAGCTAGCATGAGCTATTTTGTAATCTAGAATGAGAACAAAACATAATGACTAAAGAGAATATAGATATCTGCAATCAGTGTTGAGTCAGTTTGTTTGTTCTGCAGAAAAATTTCCCCATAAAATAGGAAGTGAAAGTGAAATAAGAGAGGAGAACAATAAAACGTGTTATGAAAAATTAGAAGTAAAATTGTTATGTCCATGTGATGGGTGGGCGGGCATGTGGTGATGAGAAGGCTGAGGAATGTGAGGATTCAGGAAGAACTAACTGTCTCAACAATACTCTTCCTCGAGAACTCTAACCCGAGACAGGTGCACTCAACCCCCTCCTCTCATTCTCCGGTTTGTAATGTTTCATTCGTCCGATGTGCATTTTCCATTCAGTTATACTACAAGAAATTTTCTAATTCTGCCCCTGAAAAACAGCTGCATTGTATAACTAAGGTATGACAGCTACTGTGTTTTGCTGCAGGCATGATGACATATTGGCATGGAGAGACAAAACACAGAGGGAGAGGGGGAGAAGGAGAGAGAAGTTGTAAATTATTGCAGTTATCAGAAATTTATGAATAGGAGTTAATATAATTATAGACTTTTTTTTTCCCCTGCACAATATTCAGTATATAACAAATCACAACAAATCAGAGTTAAAGACAATTAGAGGAAGACTTGGAAATGAAAGGGAAAGAACCTAATAAATTCACAAGGCAATGAGGTATTAAGCGCTTTTTGCATGCTATCCTCATTAGTTCATCTTTCATTTAAGTGGTCTTTGGGTCTGAAGAATTTCCCTTGTCCTTCAATCACTTCCTCTGGTCATCCTTTTCAAGCTTACACTCAGTGAAATGTAATCCCTACCTCCAGCCAAAGAGGACTAGTTATGAGGATTGCCAATGAGGTTTAGGCTCTGTTGTGTCAAGTTTGTTGTTAAAGTCCTGTCTGAGCCCTTTGTCCTGCAACAGAATCAGAAAAATCTGTGTAGGTAGGTATGAGAAAATGGTTGAGCCTGGAGGCCAAAGCTGTGAGCTTTGTTTTTCCCAATGAAACAAAATATTGTTTTTATTTATATTTATAATCTCTCTAATAAGAGGGCACTTGTGAGTCTGCAGCAGGTTGTCTTATGAAAGGACAGTCTGAACTGGAGAGCTGGACAAGGTGGAGGCATTCACACTGTCCTTTTCTAGCACCATTCCTTCAACCCTAAGTGCAGGATCATACAGAAGGAAGGGCATCTCCCCTGGGACTCCCTGGGACAGCCTGGCTCCTACTGGTTAAGAAGGAGCTCCTTGTGGCAGGATTTGGGTTATGGAACTCTGAGCTTCTCCCTCTTAATTTTGGTTCACAGGTCAGCTGCCCACAGAGTGGGCAAGTGGAGCATCTGCTCTTTGCTCTTGTTGCTCCTCCAGTCCTGTTATTTGAAGTGCCTTTCCATGAGACACTAGAAAAGGAGAACTTTTAGTTTTCTTTTTTAAAATAAGAAGTCTCCTATCCAAGAGAATGAAATATTTTCTCAGTATACATTAGTAATCGCTCATTATATATAAAATTACTAATATAAGAAAATTTATAAGAACGGTGCCAGACTGAGATAGTCAATTAATTTTTTTTGTTCCTAACAATAGAATACTCCTTTGAGAAATTATGTTTCTTTTGTGCTCTTAGGTACCTCTTTCTTCAGAGCTAGTTTTATATTTAGCTTGCTTTAGAAGTGCCATTTCCTGAGGGCTTTTTTTTCATTTCGATATGTAAACCACAGTCTTTCTGTGAGATTTATTAATTAGTTTGGTATTCACAGTCATCTGTGAGAAGCTGAAGAAGAGTTTCTGGGAGGAAGCAGTACTAGAGGGAATCTGTTGCCCTTGATTTACTCTTTAAATGCATGAGGCAGCTGTGTTTGAGGAGTATCTTATGGACATTTTTCCTGGCCCTTAAAAATGTGTTTAGAAAACACTGCCCATGCTTTTAACATGATTCTTTTTGTTACTTGGTAAAAGTGAGAAAATAAGATGTATAGGGTGGAAGATAAGTATTACATAACTTATCACCCACATAAGGGGCTTCTTCTTTTCTCGTGCCAGATGCTAGAATGGGTCTTGTGTAGAATTGCAAAATACACCCAGGGTGAAATAACAGAAAAGGTGGTTTCAGTGATATTTCAGGGGTGGAATATAAAGTCACTAACTGCTGCTCCCTTTTTCATCACCTCTTTGACACACTGCTGTGTAAGTTTTCTGGTATTAAGTACAGGCTATACATCACTTCTGCTTCTTGCAGCTGCCCAAATTTCTGGTTGATTTTCAAAGACCAATAATCAAGCTCTATGATTTTGATGAGCTGATGCTGCTGCTGCCTGAGGTGGGTTTTAGGACACTAAAACACACCCTGTCACAGTGATGCTGTGGAACTTGTGAGAGGAACATGGAAAATGAGAAACTACAGGGATATGGAAAGACTTTGACATTTCTTTTTCCAAACGAGCTAAGGTCAATAAAATTCTTACATTAGAAGTTCTTCCTTTTCACATCATGAATGGAAGTTCAGGATAGATAAACAAGATCACAGCTTAGTGATTAAGTTTTTCCTAAGTTAATACTAGAACTAAAAGTACGTCTTAGACCAAGGTAATTAGGTTAAGAAATTTTATTATGAACAGAATGCAGGATTCAGCTGCAATGTTTAAGAACATAATCTTGTATGAATATAATCCCTCCATATAGATTTGTGAACCTCAAATATTCTGTGTAAATTATGGAAAAGACTCATCTACAAACAATAAAACAAAAGAATAAAAGCTAAAACTTCTCTTGTTCTATGTTTCAGGAAATTTTCCTTTGTTCTTCTGCACTGAAAACAAATTGTCACTGTGGGAGATCAGTTAGGAATCAGATTTCTATTATTTCTTCAGTTAGCAAAGCAAAAGCATAAAGAATTAGGGAAGGAAGAGGAGATATTCACAAAGGATTAATTGACAGTTTTGCTCTTTAGATGAAAGGTACTCTGTCTGTAGGAAAAGACAAGATTGGGCATGTGTGATTTTAAGCAACACCTACTTCCAGAGCTTCTCACTCTTGTGGAATCTTAATAAAATACTGAGAAGATATATGATAACAGAGTTGCAGATATTACTATGGGTAGTATGACATAGATAAACCACACAGCTAAGACAATGTCACTAGAACTTAGCTTGTAAAATGAGAGAAAATATTTAGAAACCAAGAGCAGAAACCTTCCATTTTACAGTTTGCCAGCTTTTCCAGAATTATATAAATCTATTATTGTTGGGTGTTCTTAATAGGCAGGGCAGTGAAATATGCACAATCCAGCATTATCTTAGCAGAGCCAACAGAAGCAGTGTTTGTATGACAGCTCACCATCGCTCTAAGTGATTCGTTTAGATGTGTAAACAAGTAGCTAGTAACCAATCTACTGCTTAGATATAGAGAAGTAGAAGATGTATATAAGTAGCCTTCTGATCTGTAATAGACGGCTTTCACCTGATCACATTGGTCTGCGTGTGATTGACCCGTGCCCCCGCAACATATTATCACTGCTCCCATAATGTCATTGCTAGAAAAATGCTGAAACTTTATTTCCTCAAATGTTTCTGAATTCACATCAGCGAAGATTGTTTTGATTTTGTGCATGTTTTCCTTTAAAAAAAGCTCAAGTTACCTAGAGATACTTTTGCTCAAAATGTTGCCCTTAGCAGTATGCAGAAACAATAAAGAAAGCAAAGAGAGAATAAGGCCATGGATTTTGATCAGTGTCTATTTTGATACATTTCTTTAGTTCAGGATTGAATGTCTTGAACAAAGATACCGTCCCACCAAAAGGAAAAAACCCTAACCACCTGGGTTTTCTGAACTTAGTAAGGCTTCCTACTGTCTCATACTTTGCACACCAAAATTAAAAATTTCTTACCTGGTACACATTTGATTCTCAATTTTGGCTATTATAATAACCTCTAAGTGCTCATTAACTAAAGACTGCATACTGGTTGCTTTTAGAAGTTCGATATCCAGATGGCCTTTTTAGTTTCAGCAGCAGTAGATGGGTATAGTAGAAGTGATTTGACTTCTTAGTGGTTTATTTTTATCACTTACACTCCTAGAGATAATGATGGATTAATGTGTATGTCTTTTGTATTTGGACACAAAATTTGTCTTCCCAAATTAGGAGGCTAACTTCCATATATATTCAACGAAGTTGAGCTCCTCCAGAGGCAACTGGGAGTAATTATAACCGAAATGATCTCAATACCTTCTTCAGAGTAAATGGAGAATTTTGGCCTGTGGCTGATTTTTTTTTTCAGATGAACAACCTATCATAGGGCTAATGTCTACAGGAAGATACTTTCAGAACAAGATTGAGGAAATGAAAAGACAGAGTTATTTAGAAGACCAAAAAAAAAATAAAATTGGTTCGCTATTCTAGAGAGCCTATTGACCCCCAGTGTTATCTGCTACATAATGTATTTTTAAAGATGTGGTTAAGAAGTTCCTTTTTGGAATATTGCATTTGCTACATAGCACCCCAATTTTATTGCAGAACAAGAGACTAAACAAGCTATGTTGAAATCAGACCTGCTCTGATTTCAGAAGTCCCTTCAAATATAATTTTTTCTCACAGGGGAGGCAGCTGCAAATTCCTCATATGTCAGCTCTTAAAAATAGAGAGATCAAAGAGAGTATTCTACGGTCGTAAACTTCTGCTGTAAGTATAGATGTTTCTCAACAGCTTTCAGGGATTATCATTTTTGTGCCACACTAATGATAATAATGTAAATAGCACAAGATTTCTGCCAATTCCAGAAGAACTGTAAAAATTCAATTAATTTGCCAACATTCTTCTTCCTTTCTCCTCTTTCTGCTTCTTCCTCTCCATGTGTGGTCTTTCCAGACCACACAGGCTAAATACCAAATCTAACGATTGTCTGTTACAATTTCTGCAAGGAAAAAGCAATTGATGAAGAATACCTTTAGTCATCACAGTGGTGTTTATAGTACATCAGATATTGTAATGTCCACGTGACATGGTTATTCAAGACCAACTTGCTGCACATGTGAGCCTGGAGCAGCAGGCACCTTGCCTAACCGAAAGTGTTATCAGTGTAAACACCTACAGAGCTAATGGAGAAAAATCCTTCTTCTGGGTTGCAATTAAAATAATTGTCTCTTGCATTCCTCTTAAACTCCTACATTAGGATGAGACATTTATAAAATGTCTCTATAATCTCACGTCTGAGCGGAGAATAACACACAGACATGTTGATGCAGCTGTAGAAATCTTTTTTTAAATTGGCCAAAAATCCATAGTTCCTCCTCCTAATTGACCTCACACCAGATCACAAGCTGTACCATTATGCAATCCTGATGTGTAGAAACCTCAGGACTCTTCAGTGTTTTGTAATTCAGACACTGCTACATCAACCAGGCAGGCAAGCTCCAAGCTCTGCCAGAGAAAAGTGCAAAGAAGCTGTGAGGGAGCATAGCTGGGAGAGCTGACCTGAGCTGGCCAAAGGGATATCTTGTACCACAGAATGTCATGCCCAGTATATAAACTGCTGGAGTTACACAGAAAGGGATCTGATTGTGGTTTGGCAATGTGTTTTGCACTGGTAAGCAGGTGGTGAGCTACTCTATTGTGCATCACTTGTCATTCATGGGTTTTCTCTCTCCCTGTCTTTTTTTCTCTCTCTCTACCCTTTTTATTATTATTATTGGAGTTGTTGCAATATTATATTTTACTTAATTTCAACTATTAAACTGTTCTTATCTCAACCAAGAAGTTTTACTTTTCTGATTCTCCTCCCCATCCCACCAGGGTGGGTGAGAAACAAGTAATTTTGTCATGCTTAGTTGCCCGTTGGGGTTAAATCCCAAGTCACCCAACCTTACTTTCACTGGCCATACACTTTCTTTTTTCTGCCTTAGCTCCAGAGAAAGATACCTGGTCAGGCAAGCCAGCCTTCTGCCTCACCAGTTTGACTTCCAACATTTTGGAATTGCATGCTCCTGTGCTCTGAGAAGGTGGCGTTTAAAATGTGACCACATTGGTAGATCCCAGCATCTTCAAAACCATTTTCCCAAGGGGTCTTACAAACGAGTTCCCCGAGCAGCCTGAAGTCTACTTTTTCACATTCAGAGTTTTGCTGGCTGTTTTCTGCCTGTCACCAGATATTTTAAATTCGACTGCTTCCAAAATGCCCACCAATCACCACTTCACTCATGAGGCCTTGTTAGCAAGTGACAAATCAAGAAGGATACCTTTCTCAGTCAGCTCCCTTAGTACCTGTATCAATATACACTCATCTCACACCCATCCTGTGCATGTTCCTCAATGGAAGAGGAGAAAATTTCCCCTTAGCCTCAGAAAGGCTAAGTGACCTGGTGTCCCTGCCCTAATCAACAAGGCTGAGAAAGAGGATCTGCTACAAATAGACATTTTGTGGGGAGGCAGAGGGAGATGTGTGTGTAACTGGGGAACAGAGGTTCCTGTTTCAAGCATTACCTTAAGGAGACAGGCATATTACAGCTCATGTTATCATATTTAGAGATATAGGTTGTTTAGGCTTACAAACAAAACCACCAGAAATACATTATTAAAATATAACTGTAAAACTTCCAGGTTTTGACCAGGCCCTCATCTTTTTCCTACTTCTGTATGCAATCAGTAAAAATGTTGTGACAAACTGAGAGGAAACAAAGAAACCCTTTGTCTTGGGGTGATGGTATGATAATCCACTATTCCCTATCATTTGTGTGTATGCCCAGAAATGTGGTCCTGTAGCTTTAACTGCATTTCAGCAGCTGGGAGCCACTCTGCTGGGTGGATGGTTGTTTTGAAACTCTCCCCCAGGCTTCTCCGCTGAGGGGGAGGAAGGGACATT
>VZTX01008502.1:56252-108424 GCA_013400915.1 Pardalotus punctatus | reverse complement strand
TCTGGGTTATCCTGAAACCCTGGGGTATCCTGGGTTATCCTCAGCTCTGGGGTATCCTGGGTTATCCTGCAGCCCTGGGGTATCCTAAAACCTTGGCTTTTCCTGCAGCCCTGAGTTTTCCCCAGGCCAGGGTTATCCTGCAGCCCTGGGTTTTCCTGAAACCCTGGATTATCCTCAGCTCTGGGTCAGCCTGGGTTATCCCCAGCCTGGATTTTCCTCACCCCTGGATTTTCCTCACCCCTGGGTTTTGCTCACCCCTGGATTTTCCTCACCCCTGGGTTTTCCTCACCCCTGGATTTTCCTCACCCCTGGGTTTTTCTCAGCCCTGCCGAAGGCTGAGGGTGAGAGGAGGGGATGGACATGGTGGGGAAGGGCAGGAGGGCACCAGGCAGCAGAGCCACCCTGGCAGTGCTGCCTGTCCCCACCGCAGCTCCCAGGGTGATGCCCCTCATCCATCACCTGTCCCCTCCAGAGACGAAAATATCCCAGATTCTGTAGGAGTTTGCTCTGGGGTTCAGGGAAAACCTCCAACAGCAGGAGCCCAGTGGGTTTAGCAAAGCTCTCTGGGGGCTGTTAGAAGACACAGCAATTAATGGCAATTAACGCCCACACTACTGTTGGGAGAAATTAATGCTTTATAGGAAAAAATAACGAGGCCCCTGACAACCGACAGCACAAAAAGCTCTTCCAGAATGAGAAGTCCTATACAGAATTAGGATTCTCATGGAGATGGGATGAGTCTGATCCCAAATTTCCCTGCAGTTAGTTTTCCTGCCTCGTTCTGCTATTGCACACCTCCCCAAACACCGTGGCTTATCCCCCAACCCTCTTTATTTCCTTGTGTTTTACTAGAAAACAGACATTAGTTGTTCAACACTAGACTTTGAAAGAGAAACTGCCAAGTGTGATTTCTTCTGTGTGCATAAGGAATTGGAGGGATCCGTGCCTGATATAATTTATCCCTTGATAAATGAACTTCTGGGCTTCTTTTTAGCCAGTGGTGGCTGAGTCAGAGCAGAACCAGGGGGTTCTGGAGCCCCTCCACCCTTCAGGAGTGCAGTGACATCCTTTGCTGTGATGTCATGGCTTACTTATCAACCTAAAGGAAAATTGCCATCAGAACACCCTGGCTAGGGAAAGAAGCCCTCTGTTATCACTCCATTTATAGGAATAGAAAATTTGTTTCAGTTTGCTTGCATTTATAAAGTGTTGGCTACAATCTCTTGACTATTATTTAAGATATGATATTATTTTGCTTAAAAGTTAGTAGAGGAATATTTCTGGTTTTTTTCAGAATAATCTTTTAATTTTATGCGGTCAAGATCTAACTGTAATACAGAATGGGTGCTGGGCCTGGGGTTCCTTTTCAAGGAACCATGGAATGGTTTGGGTTGGGAGGGACCTCAAATCCCATCCAGTGCCATCCCTGCCATGGCAGGGACACCTCCCACTGTCCCAGGCTGCTCCAAGCCCTGTCCAGCCTGGCCTTGGGCACTGCCGGGATCCAGGGGCAGCCCCAGCTGTTCTGGGCACCTGTGCCAGGGCCTGCCCACCCTCCCAGAGAACAATTCCTTCCCAATCTCCCATCTATCCCTGCCCTCTGGCAGTGGGATCCATTCCCTGTGTCCTGTCCCTCCATCCCTGGTCCCCAGTCCCTCTCCAGCTCTCCTGGAGCCCCTTCAGGCCCTGCCAGGGGCTCTGAGCTCTCCCTGGATCCTTCTCCTCTCCAGGTGAGCACCCCCAATTCTCCCAGCCTGGCTCCAGAGCACAGGGGCTCCTTTCAAACTCCCTGAAAGTAATTTTCCTTATCCAATGACAACCACTGCAATATCCAATAAGAAAAGGACAATGCAGCTTCAGGCTAAGCCCTAATCCTTGCTGGTGCTGTTCAGTGGTACCAAGGACCCCAGAACTGCCTGATACCAGCACAAGGCACAGGCAGCATTTGCCTCCTCTGACACACACTAAAATCACATTTTCCTGCATTAGTGAGAGTGAATTCCTGAGTACAGAGCTTTCCAGACATATTAAAATCCCTTTCAAAGCCACAGTGTAAATATATTGTTGTCTAAACTCAGGTAGAATTTGACAGAACTGTTTCAGAATGAAGGTTGATCAGAAAAGAGGAGTTCTGCTGAAAGGAGAGGAGTTCCAGAAAACACAGCATGTCCCACCCCACCCCTCCCAGTGCCAGCTGGGACCATCTGGGAACACACTTATTGGGAACCTCTCTTCCAGCCATTCCCTTCTGTAGGTGGGATCATACTTTCAATATTCCACCTGTGTACAGCTGGTTTGAGGGACTCTGAGAAACCAAACTGAATTATTTATTCCTGCAGGCAACACGAGGTAAGGTCATAACAACATGTGTTAATGGCATTGGCACAACCAGCACATGAGATTTACTTTCAGCATTTTTGCATTCCCTCACATTCAGTTGAAAGCGTTTCATTCTCATCTCTGTCTAGAAGATAGTGGACAACGAGTTTTTAACTTGACACCAAATTATTTTTAAATTTTGTTCTGGGCATAATATTTTTCGATTGATTATACAATTAGTTTGATTGTACTAGATATAAAAGTCTTTAGGACACACAGAACACAGCTGGACGTGTTGTTCTGGAGAATCCTGGACAAAATGTGCCTTAGAGACAGGTAGGGAAGAGTGTTTGCCCAGCATACTTCTTTATTATCTGAATTTTACAGCAACAACCCTCAAATTGGTCTGTTTAGCTCATCTAGAACAGCAGCCCTGTGATGTCATATGGAAACCAATCCATGGCTCCCAATGAATTCCTTGATCACTTCCCAGTCCTATGGAGTGAGGTCTGAGGACCGACAGTCCCCGTGCTGATCACAGAGGGCCTGACACCCCTGCCTGGGGGTCACGGCTGTCCTGGAGCTTCAGCCTTTTCTATCCTTTCCCTCACACGAAAGAAGTCAGATTTCCTAGGTAAGAACAGAGATGTTAACAGGTCTAAATTATTTTCAGGTGTTAGTCCTGGGCTCGGAGCCAACCTTATGATTTGAAGCCAAAACTTTAGGGTGGAAAAGAAACAAATCCAAGTGTGGCTGCGTGAAATCGGGACATGGCGGACAGGATTCCTGGCTCAGCGTTCAGTGTGGATCCAAAGTCTAAAAATGAGACCCAGTTCTAGTAATTCTGAATGTTTGTGTATTGAGTGTGTCTCAAAGGGGGTGGGAGTTAAAAAGAATCAGAGCACTAATATTGGGATAACTGTTCAGAAATAAAATAAATCTGCTGCTGTCAAACATGTACACATCTCTCTAAAGGTAACAAGCTACTTTGGGCACATCTAAATCTCAGCCTCAACAAAATACATTTTCATGAGCCTGGACTGCAATGGTTCAGGTCGTGTTAATGAATTTTCAATTCCTAGCTTGATTTGGGTTGTGACAAAGCACACAATTATTTATGCAGCCCCATCCTGCATGTCAATCCAGAGATGTTCTTTATTACTCTCTAATCAAAGCTTGCGTTGCTTCCTCATGAAACGTTTTTCTTTATAAAAAGAGGGTGCCCGCAGGTTACACAAATCCAGATTGCCACAGCAACCAAAGCTCTGGAGGTGAAAAGGATTTCTGAACTCTGTATTTACGTCTGTATTCCACTTACACCATCAGCCAGGAAATACAGGCACAGATCTGTGCTGAGCAGGATTTGCATTAATCAGGAATGCAGGGAAAGAATCGTGCCTCCCAAATACACCACTGGGATGTTTCTCCTTGCCGTTTTAAATTAAATCTTTGATGAAATTATTTTTTAAAATGCCTTTTATTGCAGCTTTTATTTGCCATTCATTCTTCCCTGTAACCGGCAATTGTTGGAGGCTCACAAGCAGAGCATTGAGAGGTTCCCTTCCCATGAATGAAGTTCTGTCCAGCCTGCGAACAGGGACGGCAGTTCAAGAAAATGCCCAGAAGTGCAGGGGAAGATCGGGGGCTGCGGATGCAAACGGAGCTTAAAACAGGACAGCTTTGTTTACTCGCCCGAAACGAGATCGCAGGGCCGGCTTTTAAATCCAGAGTGGAAGCAAACTTCCCAGAACGAGATAAAGCCGTCAGAAAATCAGCTTCAGATCCTCGTAAAAGCGGTTTTTGCGGGGGCTTTTGGCGATTAACATTTCCACTCCCGCGCCGGCGGCCGAGGTGCCCCGGGCCGCTGTCACCAATGAAGAGCAGCTCCCGCACGGGAAGGCGGAGCCGGCACTTGGCGCCGGGGCCATAAATAAGAGGGTCCCATGTCAGGGAAATTTGGAGCCCGGCGGCACCGGCGGCGCTCGGAGCGAGCAGCGCGGAGCGAGCAGCGCGGGGAGCGCAGCAGCGAGCGCCGTCCGCGGCCGGCACAGCNGGGGAGCTGGGATCTGTTCTATACCCTCCCTTTACAGGGAATGTATGGGGAAAGGGGTGCTGGGGGCTGTTCTGCACTTCCCTGTCACAGGGAATGTGTGGGGAAAGGGGTGCTGGGATATTTTCTATACCCTCCCTTTACTGGGAATGTATGGGGAAAGGGGCGCTGGAAGCTGCTCTGCACTTCCCTTTGGCAGGGAATGTATGGGGAGATGGGAGCTGGAATCTGTTCTATACCCTCCCTTTTCAGGGAATGTACAGGGAAAGGGGTGCTGGGATCTGTTCTATATCCTCCCTTTTCAGGGAATGTATGGGGAAAGGGGTGCTGGGAGCTGCTCTACACATCCCTTTCACAGGCAGAGCCATGGGGAGATGGGTGCCAGGAGTTGTTCCGTTTCTAGAATGTTTGGTGGTTACAAATGGCTGGAATTGCTGTGTTAGAGAGTGGCTTTATATATATATATTTTGAACTATTTTATATATTTATATATTAGCTCCAAACTTAGAGAATACCCGAGCTTTCAAATGTCTACTTTCAGTAGTATCTGCAATAGGATATTCTCTATATGCCTGCCATGTGTAAATTGTGCATATTGACATTTTTATAGCACTTCAGGGAAAAAACAAACCAAAAAGCAGAGACACAAAATATGAGCCCCCAGTGCCAACTTGCTGAAACTTTTGATCTTTGTTCTGCCAAGCTAGACTTTCTTTAATTTATTCTTGTGTTTTTCTGTCATTTTCTGGAGCAAGAAGCTGATGGGCCCTTGATTTTTCTGTAGATAAACTGGCCACAGCAGCCCTGTGTGAACATGACTTTCCAGTCTTTGGGACAATTGTGCTTCGTGACAGTCGGGCAGCACCGTGGTTGTCAAACAGCTTATAGAAAGAGCCTAAAGTTCCCAAAATTAGGCTGCACGGGGATGAGAAAATGTGACATTTTGCAGCCTTTTGATTTCATTAGCTCAGGCTAAGGCTGGTCAGCTTCCATCGGGTGTGAACAGTAAATGTAGAACATGAGTTTCCAAAGTGTCACGGAATTAGCATCTCTATGGGGCAGGCAATACCTTCTGCATACTGATTCATTGCTTTTATGCCCTGACAGAAAATCTTTGTGGCCACGGCAAACTCTGAGCTCTGTTTGTGGCCATCAGTTAAATTGGTTTTTAATCTGCCCGTGTTAAGCAGTCTCTTTCATGGGTGTACCTACACCAGGCATTGCACACTTGGGGGTGTTTAAGGAGTGAAAGGGAATGAAAGTTGGGCTACAACTAAATATGTGTATATTTAACTGCTGTAGTCTGCTACATTCCTGTGCATGAGAAAGTGGCAATTTTTCAACGGGCTTTAATGTAAAGATTTGCCAAAATTAATAATTTTACAGTATAGAGGGAACTTCAAATACTCATCGTAGGCCACCTTCCTTAGGGAAGCCATTCTGATGCTATAGATTAATATTTACTCAATTCTTAGATATATTTTGCAAGTAGTAACTAAATCATGCTACTTTTTATTTAAATACTGAAGATAGTTTATGTTACAATGTGTGGACTTGATGCTCATCTCACTCCTATAAATATTCCTATCTAAGTAAACTTCCCCTTTTGGCTAAGGAATGTTTCTGTCAAGGATCCCTTTGTTCACTCTTTATAATTTTAAAACAGCATTTCTGTGTATTAGAAGACGGGAGATGAAGGGAATTCTTCCCATAAATAAGTGCACCCACATTTTTGTGTGTGCATTTGCATATACACACACATCAAACCCGCGCCAAGCATTTATGGGCGAATTACTGGATAAGCTCTGGCCACAATATTTTGCATAAACCGAGTGAGATCCCTTTGAAGGAGCTGGAGGGAGCTGCCTGTCCCGTGTGAGAGGAAGCTGCAGGGAGCAGCTTGGCACAGGCAGCTCCCCAGGCTGGTGCCAGCAGCCTTTGTGCCCGGGAGAGGAGCTGTGCCCGCGGGAAGGGGCACATCCCCTGGGAATGGGGCTGTGCTCCACAGCTGCCCTGGGGACACACCTGGGGCGATGTCCCGAGACTGTTCTGTGTTTCCCAGGTATTCGCTTCGTCCTCTGTACCCACAAGCACAGCCAAGTATTTCCTTGCAGTGCTTCCTAGCACATCTTATTAAAATAAAGAAGTCCTAAAACTCCACAGAAAAACCAGGGGTAAAGTCTGGGGCTTGCTCATGGAGATGCTGACCATCACATGTCCTCCAGCCACTGGATAACTGTAATATTTTTAATTTCCTTCAGGATGGCTTTGATTTGGGTGGAGTGAAAATGGAGGTGGAGGGGCTCAAATTGGCATTACTGGAACCTCTGATTGAGTGTGTGAAGCCACTCAGCAACAGCATTTTTGAGAGCTCCAAGGAAAAACAGGCAGAGAAAGGAATGAAGTCTGGGAGAAGCTCTTTGGCTTCTGTTAAGATGATCGGTGCTGTGACACCTTGTCCTTTTCTGCCAGGAGGTTTTTGTGGCTTTACTCCCCAAGTGGAACACAGCCTGAGTACCCTGACAGTGCTCTGGGGATGTCTGACAGCCCTGGAGTCAGGGAGGGCTCCTGGTGCTGCCCAAAGCTGGAATCAGGGATGAGCGGGGAGCCCTGCAGGCACTCAGGGTTGTACACCATGGGATTTGCCGGGGGAAATCAGGAGTGCTGCGCCTTCCCTGCCATTTATCTGATCTTGGCTTTGTTGTCTTCCTTCATTGCATTCGGAGGATGTGCTTTTGTGCAGATTGCAGAAATTTTCATGAGTTTCTCGTTAGTTTTAAATTTCACATCACAGGGAGGTAAATCCTCATTTGTAGGAAGTGCCTGGCACTGTGAAATCACACATTTTAAAAAAACCCAGAGCTACATCCCTCTGGTGTTCTCCTAGACAGTGCTGAGGCCCTCCTAAAATGTGCTGAATTCATCCAGCCCCCAGCGAACACCTCTGCTTTCCCAGAGGCCTTTCCCTGGGAATGGAGAGGGAGGTTCATTAACCACAATTCCATGCTAATTGTCAGTGCTGAGCACAGAGCCCAGGTTTTCTCCTCCCCGAAATGCAGGGCGGGGAGGAGGTGCTGGATGACAAACCCAGTACTGAGGCACTGCAGTGCCAAGCCAATACATGGAAACTCTTTGGATAATTGCCTTTTTTTTGGAGGGAAACATGGATGCAATTGAGTTTACCAGATAGTGCCAAGATAACAGATTTTCCTTTTGCCACCGAATTTGTCTTCCTGGCCTCAATTCTAGACCAACGTGCACTTCAAATCAGACAATCTGTAGACACAAATGGGGTATGGACAGGGTTTTTCTTTCCTAAAGTCTGGCACTTTACATTCATGCTGGTTTTCCCCCTTGGATTATTTTTTTTGACAAATATGTAAACACTTCACATTTCTTAGCTGTGTAACACCAGTCCCCTACCTTCATAGTTAGGTTTATTCTTTCTGATTTAAACTTATTACTGTTTTTTTTCTTTAAAATATATTGAAAATGGTGCTTTTTCTGAACAGGAATGACTAACAGACCTTGAATACAAATATATATAATATAGCTTCAGAAAGCAGTTCTATAGCTTTGGAGAAGAGTGGCACATTTCAGAATAGGATGGAAACTTTACAGCTGGAGCTTGGCAGCATTTCCAGCCTGTGAAAATCTCCCAAGATCACCAAGATCAAGCATTGTAAAGATGTGCCAGATGATATATTAAACTTCAATCACATTTAAACATAACAGTAAAAATTTTCTTTAAATACGTCAGAATTAAGTTTTCAGAGTCAGCTCCTCTGGGACAAAATCACAATATGCTATTTCTTTATTATTGCATTTCAAATGAAAACTTTCATGGCTCAGTGTCCCATGGTTTTGCCTCCCTGCCATGTAATATCCACTTTTGTACTGGAATGGATTAATTTGTGCATTATTAGAGTGGGAAGTACCTTTTGCCTGATGGGAAAAATCATTGTTGGGAAATGTATTGGAAATGTGGCTGGTGCTTCTCCCAAGTCAGGAGAGAAAAGGCGAACAGTGGAATTAAATGGTTTTTATTCCTCTCTTGTGTGAGATTCACTCACAGGGAGCAGTGGGGCTGGGCAGCTCTGGTCACTGCCTGTCCAGAAGTTGAATTAATTGTCCCCCTAATTCAGGGCAGGGTGACACCAAATTTAGCAGTGATGTCCTTGACCTTCGTGTCCTTGGGGGCACAGTGTCCCTACAGACAGTGACAGCCACCCCAAAGGGCTGTGCTGGAGCAAACCTGGATTTTTGGGAGGGTTTTTATGAGTCCCACACAAACTCCAGGCTCTGGATGCTGTTGCTTGGGCAGGGACATTTGTGGCTTGGACAGCTCCTGGCGGGACCCCGGCTCATGGTGATGCTTCCAGACACCCCGACCTGGGCTCTTGGGATCCTGGAGTTCCTGCATTTGGGACCTCTCCACAGCATGGAAAGCTCCTGATCTACATTGCTGTGGCACATCCTGCTGTTTCCAACCTCCTCCTTCCCCCAGAGCCCAAATCCGAGCCAGCCCTGCACATTCCCAGAGCCGCTGAAAGGACTCTGCAGCTGCCATCCCCCAGGGGTCACACGCAGGGGTGCAAGCTGAGGTTCTGCTCCAGGAATTGGGAATTGGGCGGCAGAAATGCTGGGCTGGGCTCACCCTGGGCCGGTTCTGCCCCAAAGAACGGGCACAGCTCTGCACTGAGCAGAGGATCCTCTTGCAAGGGTTATTGTGGGCTTTTTAATGCAGCTGCATTGGTGCCCCTGGAGGAGGATGCTGCCAGGGACATCTCCAGAACTGGATCCCCTTCAAAGAAACTGGGAATTATCCTCATCTCAAAACTCACAGGTTTAATGCAGAGGGGCTGAAAATGGGGCAAATCCCAGCCTTTTCCTGAGCAAGGCGCCGAGGGAAGAAGAATTCCAGCCCTGTGTGTCCCAGCAGTGCTCAGGAAACATTTTTTTGGGGGTAGGGATGGTTAACAATCTCTCTTGCCTGTGTCCACTTTCTGTGAGGTGACAAATAGTAAGTTCATTAACAAAAATTATGGGGAAATAGACATTTCAACAATGCCCTATCGAACTCAGTCACAGAAAAGAGGACAGGTTTTGGTGCTTCTCTAAGTACCAAAGAAATACACAGTAATTTTTCTTACTTGTCTCTTATGCGTGCTTTTATACACATAGACACATATATACATAATAGAATACAATATATGTGTATACACATATACACATAATAGAACTTCCAAATAAAATTTAAAAAACAAACAAACAACAAAACCCCCAAACCAAACAAAAACAAACAAAAAAAAAAAACCCAAACAAACAAAAAAAAACAAAAAAAACAAAACCCAAAACTAAACAAAACCAAAATAACAAAAAAACCCCACAATCAAACAAAAAATAAAACCCAACCCAAAAAAACCCCCAAAACAAAAAGCTGGACATCATGAATGCTAAGAAGTTATTTAGTTTAATGCTGATGCATTTAGAGAGAAGAAAAAATCCCTGGCACCCTGCAAAGGCCCATCACTGGTACAAATGCCCATGGATGGCAATTAAGGAATAATTGCAGTACGTAGAAATTGCTTGGTATCGCAGCCTGAAACTCCTAAATGCTTTAAAAAATTTGTGAAAATCCTAAAAAACCTGGCTGCCCTGGCTGCAGGAATGCTGTGGCGTTAATCAGTGATTACAATTCTGGGTGGTTGTACCTGGCTGAATGTCCTCCTCAATATTCCCATTCACTGAATTCCTGGAATGCTGCTGTGGGAATAGCAGCGAGTCCTTCCTTTTGCACTTAATGTTTGATAAAATATTCGTGGAGCAGCTTCCTAGGATCAAGCCTGAATTTCCTGTTTGGGAACAGGATGGATAAGACCTGATAAGACCTACAAATAACCCTGCATCTACTTGGGAGTTTAGGATAGGAGCAAACACTTTGAGAATTTAAAAAAATTGTGTAAAGTTAATTTCCTAACTTAATTTTGGTGCTGAATTCAAGACTTTAACTACATTGCCAATCTCATGCAACTGTAAGGAATTATTCCCTATCCTCTGTAGATGAGTGGCCTCCAGAACCTGCCATTTAAACATGAAAATGGGGCTCAGTCTGGGAAAACTCAGTCGTTCTCCTTCCCTTTGCTCGCTGGGTTGTCGTGGCAGCGTTCCCAACACTTCAAAGTTGTAGCTGTAAAATGAGGTGGCATCACAGAACTGAACAACAGGACGGGAGTTGAAGGAGCCAAACCCACTGAGCACAGCATTCCTGTCAATTAGAATGGAGCTGAAAACTCTAACATAATTTAGCTTTAGTAAAAAAACCCAAAAAACCCAGAGCTGGCTGTTGTGTAGTAAAATGAAATCAGAATTATGTTGGTTGTCTGGTTTAGGAGTAACTCAGTAACTGTAACTCAGTTGCTGAGTGCGCTCTAATTTCGGGAGAAGAAAACTTAAAAAAAAAAAGAGTTACTTTTATTTAAAAGCATTTGTTGTAGTGCCGGGAAACGAAACCCCATCATTTCAAAAGCAACATTCGACACACACTGAGGGGAGAACAAAACTCCAGCTCTGAAACAAAGATTAAATAACATAAAGCAGAGAACATGAAAGACTGCCAAACTCTTAATCCTATTAATCTGCCGATTTTAATCCTTAACTTTCTCATTAAAAAGTATCTCAGCAATGTGGGGTTCCTTCCGCCCGGAGGAAGGGCCGTGTCCCCCCGAATGGAAATCCACAATAACATCATGTATGTTGTTCTACAGGCTTTGGAGCATAAAGAGGGTGTTATTCTTCAGCTGAAATTAGGCAGATGTTGATTACCAGTGAAATGATGTGGTATCTGAGGCTTGTGAAGTAGGGGGGAAATATTTCTGGTAACATGAGCGGCAGCTGTGAAAACAGCGAGGGAAAAGAAAAGTGACCTTGAACAGCATCAGGAAATCATGGTCGTTTTTAGGTGATATTTAAGTTAAAAGAATACCACACTTCTGTTAAAAATACACTCACCTTTTCTATCTGAAAGTTTATGAAAACTAGATTCTAAACCTCACTCTCATAAATTGAATGTATTCTTCTAATTAAAAAAACAGAAAACCACATAATCTCCTGGTTTAACAAGGAAGCCAAACCTGATCAACTCTTGCCTTCAACACGAGGAATTTTTGCATCCTGAGCCAAAAACACAGAGGTGCACAAAATTCTGACCTACCTGAGAGTCCTAACGAGCTTAAATATTGGCCTTCTCCCCCCTGAGAGGCTGCAATGGAAATGCAGTTTGGATGCAGCCTGGCAGAGCTCTGTGTTCATGAAACACCGCAGCCTAACCCAATTCTGCAGAGCATTTACACTGAGAAATAAGGCAGTGAAAATTCATACCCATATCAAATAGTAATTTAAAAAATCCTTGCTGTCTACTCCATCAACTTGGAGAGCGTTCATGGGTTTTTCAGTCTTCAAAAGTTTCTGTGGGGTTTTAGTCCAAGTCACAGACTTGGCTGTAAGGCTTTGATTTCTCAGTTACAGATATGATTGTTATCTCACCATCCTTGTCTTCTCCTGCAACATCCCCAAGACTATGGAAATGCCATATATTCCTTTCTATGGAATAAAGGGAAAAAGCCTGCTACAGTTACAGTCCCAGTTATTTTTCTACAAGCTCTGTGCTTACAGGTCCAAAACTCTTGTGTCTGAATAGTCCAGAAGGCTCCATTATTTTTCCTTCTCACGATTTCAGAAATTGTGCTTCAGTTCATTGCTGTGCTGATGATTTAGTTACTGTACAGCTGGTTATAAGCATTTATTGATGGAATATCAGGAAACAAAAATACAAAGCAGGAAAAATAAAACTGCCTTTCTATCCCAACTAGGAGAAACATCTTTTGAGCTCAGGATTCCTTGATGTTGGGTCTAGGAGTTGTAGAGGAAGAGACAATAGTGACAATGTGGTCTTCCAGATAAGAAATCCATCCTGCAAACCCTGAGGAGAAGATCTTTTCACTCTCACTCTGAATATTTACATCTAGAACTGAACTTGTCCCATAGCCCCACACATCTGAGTTGGGTTGCAGTTTGGAAATGAAGCTGCTGTTTGCTGCTCTGGGAGGTTGAAAGATCAATTGATAGATGAGCCATTTGCTGAACACATTTGTTCTTTTTCAGCAGTTTCAAGATCATTCAAAGAACGCTCAACACTGATTGGTTCTCAAAAGAGAAATCAAAGTGTAGGGGTTTAATTTGAGGTTTCCACTCCTGCAAGGATCAGGATGAAGCAGCACCTCAGCAGAACCTGAAGTGAACATCTCTGTCTGTCCTGGACTCCGAAACAGCTCAAAGCTGTGTAAAATTCAGGAATCAACACTGCAGAAGAAGGGTTTCCTGTCTCCTGGATGCTGTGAAGCATCGAAGGCAAAGCCTGTGTGGGACAGCTGCCCCCCACGGCTGGGACAGGATCCACAGGAAGGGTTTCCAGGATTTTTCCTCACGGCAGTGGGTTGTCTCCATCTCATTCCCAACCTGGCAGTACCATCAATAATTTGGGAGCACTCCTGCAGGAGTGTGGGAGGCATTTGTGACCTCCCACAAACACCTGACAACACCCACCAATCCTCATTCCGTGCTCAGGCTCCACTTCCAACCCACCCCTGCCCCAAGATGGGAATATTCCATATTCCCAAAAAATTCATGGCTGCTCTGAACTATTTCCAGAGGTGATGGTGGCAGCCAGCAAGTTTTGATTTAAAAAGCCCCAACAAAGCCAGGTGGAGGTAAAGCACTGGGACACCCCTGGCAGGGGTGTCTGCAGCTGACTGGAAGCGTCCCAGGAAATTCATAACAACCAGAGTCTGAAAGATCCAATTAAATATGAATTCTTTTACAAAAGTGAGAGCTGCCCAAGTACAACACAGGCTACTTGTTGTAAATAAGGATTCACATGGCACCAAGCTGAAAAGCAAGTAACTGAAGCAGTGAAAAGTAGGAGAGCTTTTGCAAATGTAGACTACAAACCTCTTTCATGCAGTACAGACCATCTCACCTCAAAAGATGTGAAATGGAGTTACAGCACCAGCAGAGCCTTTTGTTTGGACTCAGAGTAGAGAAAAATGAAGGCAATTAGGAGTGGGAATGGGATAAAAAATAACGGCCATTTTATGAGAGTGTGGTTGGCAAATCCTTCAGCATGAACAGAAAACCAGAATATTTGCTGTTCAGAGAATTCCTTTGGAAAGGTCTTAAACAGTTCAGGTTAAGGGCAATTTATTGAGCCAGAACATCACCCTGGTGACACTGGGATGGTCACTCGTGGCTGGGTTTCACTAAACCCAGCAGAAATGGGCCCTGCTCCAGGGATGTGTGGAACATGCGCAGGCATTCCCAGAGATTTCCAGTGACTGAGGTGACACCGCTGCCACTCCTGCTGGAAGCCAACATGTGCAAATCCAATACTGAAACACAAATGGAAGAAAACAAAACCCTAATTATCCCCAAGATTATTTCTTAAGTCTCTAAAATAATCTGCTTTAAGAATATCACTGTGTGTGTAAAGGCACACATTTGGTATTAAATTGCTTTTTTTAAAAGCATTATTTCATGCCAATCAGTCAATAACTTTTGCCTCCTTTTGGCAGCATTAGTGGTACCTGTGAGCTTCAATCAGAGTTACAATCTGTGTTAGAAATACTTCTTTCTTCCTCTCATAAGTATTTTGAGAAATTATCGTATTTTACATAGCCATGAATATTTAAGCAATTTAATTTGCTCTCTTCATTGGTGAGAATCAAAGTTTTACCATGAGCAAGCGTGGCAGGTAAATCTCTGCCACCACTGAACAATTCAGCATGTTTAGTAGAAAAAAATCATGGCAGAGAGAGTGGCAATGCTGTACAGATGAGACAGTTGCTCTGAATTATGGGGGAAGACTCCTACAGCCTCTTGTACACTTTAGAGATTTTGTGAGCACTAGAAATCAGCAGACCATGTCTGATTTAGAATTCTATTCTGTCTTTTCTATCCTGTGCACTATTGCATTACGGGAGTTTGTTAATTTTGGTCTGTTTTGACAAAATCTGTGCAGATTTCCCTTCTTTTTCGAGGCTGACCATTCCTTCTCCTTTCCTGCTGACTCTGTTTCCTTTCTGCAAGGAAAGTGAAGTGTCTCAAATGTCTCATTCTTTGTCAAAAGAATATTTTTGTCATGTCTGTATACTTCTCAAACCAAAGTATTCCACTCTGTTCTTGGGCTCCTTGGCAGCTCTGATAGCATTTCTTTCCATTATTCTCCTTTCAGAGATGCAGAGTGGGCCATAGTTTTGCTTTTTTCATCCTAGAAATAAAGCTTGAGATAATTTTAGTATAGGAGGTAATACGAGAGTGGATTTTTATTGGAGTTCCAGGCTCAGTTATGGAAGAACAGTTATAAAAGCTCTCTTTTACAGGGGAGAATACAGTTTGATAGATTTTAGGCAATTAGCATATTTGATAAAAAGAACAAATTAGGAGGACAAGTGGTGATATAATTTTTCCCAGGTCAAGCTCTTTTTTTTGAGTTTTCCACCCTTGCACTAGTTGTGTTTGTTGATGACAGTGTGTCTTGAAGGTTTTGCTCTTAACCTTGGTTCCCAGGAAGAGCCAAGACTGGAGAGGGGCCTTGTGCCCCTCAGGGCTTGGAGTTTTGGAATGGCTTTGGTCCCTCCAGCTGGCGAAAAGGGTGGGGAAAAGTACTGGCGAGGTTACAAAGAGGAAAAAAAAAGGCAAAAATCACCTGGCATCATCATATATTGCGTTCAGCTCCTGTGGCACCCAGACACGAGGACAGGCAGTGAAATCGTGTGGGCACACCTCTCTCCAGAGCTTTCCTTGGACTCCCTGCATGATTTTACCCTAACTTGACTGCAGGTGACTGCAGGAAATGGGGATCTGCTCACCAGTTTGGATCCTGTCAAGCGGCCGTCAGCGATGGAAGGGACGGGGCAGATTGCTTGGATGCAATAAGCCGATTTTATTGATACGGAGCTGAGTATTCCTACCTTTCAGCAGCGACTAAAAACAGATCTTATACAAGCAGTGATCGCTGTTACAACCATATCCATGTTTCTTAATAACATTGCACAACCAGAAGCCAGCGCTAAGCAGCACAGGAAAATACCGCGCGTGCTTTTCCCTCGCGCAGGCCGGTTTGGGGTAGGCCGCGTGCCCGCCATGGCGTGCGGCCTGGCGGCGTTCCCGCCGTGAGTTTAGTGAGCTCTCACTTCCGCTTTCCCGCTGATCTCCGCAGGATTCCGTTTGCTTTCTGGTTGTTTCGGTTCCTGGCCAGTTACGGGTGCCTGACTGCAGCTGGGGGCAAGCCTGACCCACAGTGGTGTTTGCTGCCATTCCCGTGCGGCGGCTCCCGGTGAGGGAGGAATGGATCCCAGTCCCTCCTGGGATTTCCTCTCTGATCCCACTCTGAACCCTCTGGATTCATTCCCCTCCCAAAATGAAGATGGGCACTGCTGAAAAATCTCGTTATCAGACCTGTCCCCTGTCTTCTCTTACAGAATACAAAAGATTTTAGTACTTGTGGTGACAGGGTGTTAATAAAGCCCCTTCTTTCTCAATCCCACAGTAAACCCCTGAAGGAAATCACGAATCCCCTGGCTGAGATCCTTTGTTGAAGGAAAACTCTTGGCTGAGTTTTGTTCTGGCCGGAACAGAACAAAATTAAAATTAATTAAAACCTGTGGCACCACCAACGCTGCACTGGGGTATTTCTGAGTAGTTTATCCCAATATTCAAATGAAAATCATCAGTATTACAGCATTGATTAGCTAAGTCAGCAGTTCTGGAAGCTTCTCTTACGTGACTGCAAAATAAATTAGGACATTGAAAATAGTAAATTTAGAAAGTGATACAATTAGTTACATGATCCTCTTTCAACATTTGAGGGGAAAAGAAAGAGTCTACATATAAACTTTGGAGGGGAAAAAAAATTCCTTTTTCCCCCCAAAATCATCACTTTTGGGCAAGAAGAGTTTTTGAACTGAGTTTGCACAAACTCAGGGTCTCTGTGGTTGGGGCTCCAGCAGTTGTCTCTGTGGTATTTTCCCTTTACCCAAATTCTGGGTGGGATTTTCCAGAAATTGGAGACATTTATGGAGCAAATTTTAAGCTCCTGCGCCCCAAAGTGGAGAAAAGTTCTGATAGATAGATAGATAGACAGATAGATAGAAGTTTGAATTAATCTTCCAGCAGAAGGGTGAGCAGAAACAGCTGCATGTTGTATGTGAAAGTTCTTTCATTTTGGTGCAAGGACAGATTTTTCTATAGGGAAGTTAATTGGGATTTTTTCTATAGGGAAGTTAATTGGGATATAAGGGCCTTCAGAATGAGGCACATCCATATTCTGTGCCCACAGCTCTGCTTCATTTCCTACTGCACACTCTGACAGACATGGGATTGCAGAAAAACCCTTTTTGGATCCTTTTTTTCTATATTTAGGGTGCCATCCTCAGTCCAATCACACAACAGCCACACACTTCTATTTATTTATTCCTTGTGCCATTCATTCCTTTTATTCCCAAGAGCAAGGAACCTCTAACAACAGCTTGAAGTGTCAGACATGAAAGAGACAGGTGGAAAGAAGTGCTCAGAAATTACTCCCTGTGTTTTAGGTAATTAAATGAAAGGGCTAAATCGAGGCTATAAAATACAAGAGGGGAAAAGAGCTTCATGAATCATTATCACGACGTTTTAGTGGCTTACATGTTGCTTTTCCTGTCAACATGGCTTTTGAAGTGTCATTTCAAGGTTTTTGTGGCAAAGCTGTTTCTGATTCTAAACATGTGAGATAGGAATTAAACTTTCCTGATTTCGTGAGAGGAAGATTGCTTAGAAGGAATGGAGATCCCATTTCTATTCCCAGAGCTGTGGTGTGGTCTGTAAACAGCCTGGAGTGAACTGGAGGTGCAACTGAAACACAGATCCTTCCTCAATATGCCTATATATATATTTATCTATTTTAAATAACAATGTACTTAAGGAATTATGTATTATATATAATTTCTTGTTCTTATGGCCAGTGAGATCTTAAATATTTGCCTGTGTAATATTTTTCATTATCTGCCTGCGGATGCTTAACAGATACTGGGGAAAATATCTCATTTGTTCATCAGTTTTTGCCTTCTCCCTTAGCTCCTGTTTGTATAGATAATAAAGTTTATCTGGGGAACAAACTCCACCTTGCTTTCCCCTTTGAAGAAGCAGTAAAGTTGATTATTTTAGCCGAGTAAAGTTGGCTGTCTTCAAACACTTGGACTGGGAAAAGCAGCTTAAGGAGCATAACCTGACCACTTGTATAAGTACAGTAATTCTAAATATTAATATTAAATATTAATATTATATAATATATAATAGTAAATACACACCATAATATTTTAATATTAAATAAAATATTAAATACTGTCATACAGAATACATTATTTAATAATACAAACTTGGAACAATGAGAGTCATTCTTCAGTTAAGAGTTTGCCCTCTGTTATTGCCTTAGAAATAACTCAGAAACATCTAGAAGGGACACTACTTTTAAGGAACTTTTGAATTTCAGGGGACAAAGTGCAAGGATTTGGAATATTCAGACTCCATCCATATCTGTGCCTCAGAATGGGCTCTCCAGTGACTGCTCAGTTCTCTGGGTCTTCTCTCCCATCCCATTCATTGTTTTTGTCACTGTAGTGGGAGAAAATCCATCTCCTGGCAGGGAATCTCCCCAGGGTGAGGAAATGCCCCCTTAGTAAAAGGAGTTCCTCGTGATCACAAAAATGCCTGACACACAAGGTGATGGCACAGCTCATTTCCAGGTATTAATTAGTGTAGCTAATTCCAGAAGGAAATCACCCAGGTTTGGGAAAGATGCCATTAATCCCTAACTTTTATTGCATATAAACATATTTGTATTGTACAAACCCTGACACTTCTCTCCTGACTGTATAAACATCTGTCAAATGACAAACCAAGTATTTTCTGTCTTTTACCCAGTTAAAATGATCTTCTGTCGATGTACAAATGGCTGGGAGATGTTCATCGTTATTCAGGAAAGAAGGAATAGATATATTCTGAACACATTTCTAATCCTGAGTGCCCAGGGGCCAAGCCTTGTCCTCCCATAACTCAAATTCATTTCCTCTTAGTTCAGTTACCTGAGACAACCTCCAGCTGCAAAGTGGGGATAAAAAATCATATTTTCTCAAAGTTGAGTCCCACAGAAAAGCTGCATCCTCCCACTGAGATATTAGAGCAAAAACTGTATTTTCAGTGCAGAACAAATGCGAGGCATTCGGAATTACTGGCGCTGGGATATGAAGTTTTTGCATATGTATTCCATATATGCAAATTCCTCATAAGGAAGCAATAACTGCCTGAGAGAGAAAATGACATTATTGCACCGAACAACCAGAGGCTGTTCTCATTCCCAGGGAGAGGCCGAGCCAGGCATGGAATACTTGAAACCATGTCCTGAAAAGAAGTGCAGAGTCGGAGGAATCCTGAGCCCCAACCACCCCTGAACCACGATGGGGAGAGGGAGATGGCCAGGAATGCTCCAGCAGGAAGTGCTTGTGGTTAAAAAGAGAAGCAACCACATGAATCAGAGGTTGGAGGAGACAGCGAGACGACACTGATTGCAAAAAAATATTAATGCACAGGGAAAAAAGAAAAAAAAAGGAAAACCAAGAGGGATTAAAAGGCCCCAAAAGATCTCTGTGTGTTTGAATCTGGTTTCGGGAGAATAGAAGAGTAAAACCCAAAGAGCTAAAAATTTAGACAATAAAACTTTCTTACTTTCTTACTGTTAAAAATAAATAATCTCAGTTTGTCCTCCTTTGCCATCTGGAAGCTTTCTCTTAAACAAACAAATGAATGAAACACACACAACACAAAAATACTTTTCATTTTCTTCTACACACCCAGTCAAAGATCTCTTCATGACAAACACTTTCAGTCTTGCACCACTCCATGGACACCCCTGGAGCTATCAGGGATCATCTATAGTGTTCCTCTCATGTGCTAACAAGTAGAATTGCATAATAATGTGAAAATGCACAATGTTTCAACATTAAACACACGGGGAAAGTTGTTTTAATTATCCTGCATTGAATAGGCAGGAAAAGATTTCCTGGCACATAAACCATGTTATGGTACTGGGAAAATAATGTTGTTTTCTCAGCCCTTTCCCTCAGAATTGAACAGACTCTTTAATGGCAAAACCTTTTTTTAAATTCATTTAGGAGGTAATGATGCAAAGGAGAGCATCTCAAAACAAAACAGCACAACGCGATCCTAATTTGCCGCTGCCAGCAGTGCAGCGCACACAACCCAGAGCCCTTCTCCTCCGAGGGAGATGAGAGCTCTGCAGACACACAGCTCGTTTGGGGGGTTGCTCACATCTACAGAGGATTGAAGAGATGCTGCCCCTTGCCCTGTGAAATGAGGAATTTGCTGCTCGTCCTGACGAGAATCCTCCCAATAAGTCTGAAATGCTCCTCCAAAGGAGTTTAAATGGCTCGGGAGGAGGGAGCATCGTGCCGGGGGATGGGGGACGGGAGCTTGGAGGCTGCAGGCATCTGCACACGTTGATTATTCCATCTCGTTTGCTCTGCTAATTAGTGAGGAAATGGGAATTGCCCAGGGTTAGGTGGGACTGACTTGACCTGGCTGGGTTTCAGGCTGGGTTTCCTATTCCCTTTCTTTAGCTGTGATGTTAAATATGATCAAAATGATCGATCTAGGAAAGAAATGGGGTTTTGGGTGGAAACATGATTTTGATGTCACCAAATTTTCCTCTGCTCCAGCCTTTGCCAATGACCCTCCACAGGCATGGACTCTTTGCTGTAGCAGTGGCCATCCAGAATGGAGCAAAAATGGGTTTCTCCCTAATTTTGGGGGCTAGAAATCCCCAGAGGGATTTTGGCCATGTGCCATATTCTTAGAGCCCTGTCACTCACCGTGCCAAAGAGCCCTGGTGCATTTTAAACATCACACACAAGAGAGATGCCTCAAACAAAGAGAGGGGAAAAGAACCCATTCCTTCTTTAAAAACTTTCCTTGATTAAAGAACAGGAAATAAATCACATCAAAACAGGGAGTAATTGATTTCTACAGGTTAACACCACGAACGATGTGCCCTGTTCAGCCTCAGAAAAGTGAATACAAGGGTATTCTTCTGATTTCATGCATGAAATCAATGCTTTCATCTTGCCAGGCACAGGCTCTCAGGGTGTCACTTCAAGTCTATTTAATTGATCAACAATTCTGTCATCAACAGAAGTGTCCCTTTCCTCTGCTCGCTGATTATAATGATGGGTATTCTGTAAAATTTTGTGGGATTCGAGTCTTCCAGGGATTCTGATGGACAGTTATTGTCAAAACTGAGTGGTGACATCCATCAGGTTTCCAGATTCATGGGAATTCAGATTTGCATCACAGACAGCCCACTTTTGTTTTCAGGAGCTCATCTGGTGTTCTTATAGCAAAATCTTTAAAATCTACTTGGAGCTGAAGTGTCAAAACAGTGCTAAAATCTATCAGTAAAATTTTCACTTTTGCTTGTAAAATTGGGCATCTGCTGATTTACATTTAAATCTCTCTCTCTCTTTTCCAGTGATCCGAGCAAAAATATCCAGTGAAAAGGTGGTTCCTGCCAGTGATGATCCCCTTGATACCCACAAAATGATCCGGTATGAAATCAAACAAATAAAGGTACATGGAATCCCTCAGCTTTTTTGAAGTTCAATGCTGATAACCTCTGCCTATTTCAGCCCAAAATCATTTAGCCCAAAAGGCTGGGAAGCTGGAAAAGGCTCCAGCTGCCTCCACAGTCAGACCCAGATGAACTGCAGGGAATAAATCAAAGGAGGGATTAAAAAATGGGAAAGAAAAAAAGGAAAGAAAGCTGTTCTGATCTTCAGGAAGTTTTTGCTAAATAATGATGTTTTGATGAAAATTTTTTTTGTAATTTATGAAGGCTCCAAAAAATGTGCTTTGGTCTGTGAGTGGTGTCACTACATTTGGTTTTGGAGGATACCTGATCACCTGGGCTGGGATGGTGTGGCAGCTCTGCATGATCCAAACTTCCCAAAGAGAGGGGAGCATTTCCAGCTGAGAGCAAACCCTTTGTCCATTGTGATCAGGGATATTTGCAGGGCCAGGAGTCTTTCCCTCATTCACAGAAACAAAAATCCGTTTGTACTGGTGTTGCTGGGGAAGCAAACACCAAGGGCGAGAACCCAAATGCACAGATTCGTAATCTCACAGGATTTTTCCACTCTTTGTTCAGCTCCAATTAGGAGATGTATCATTAATACAATTTAAGAAGACATCTCTCGATCCCATTTTAGTCTGTCAGACTCTCACTGATGTTAAAATGATCAGGATTTCTCTTCTTCTGGAATGCACAAAAAGTAGGTGATCTCTCTAAATTAAAATGTGTGAGTGTGCCCTTGTGGGGTGGTTTGGTTGGTTTTCCAGGTGGCTTCATCTCTCATTTTACCTGGATATTATTTTATAGTATTTGCACCTCTACATTGATTGGGAACACTTAAGAAGGTCATGATGAACAGCTATATGCTTTAAAAAAAAAATTAAATCGTTCAAGTTGTATCTATTGACACAATCCCCTCATGGGAGTTTAAGAAAAATCTCTGGTGAACAAGAACATCTCAAAATATTCACAAGGATGGTTATCACTGATGACTTCTGTTAAGGTTTGATAGCAATGTCCACAGGCCAGCCCTTACCTTGCTAAAACAAGCCCCAAAGCTCTTCATCATCTGCCACTTTCTGTCTTCTTAAATATTAAGGACATATTCAAATGTTTCCTTACAGAAATAAATAAATCAGATCCAGAGAACTCCCTTTCCTCCCACTGGCACTTTAACGTTCTGCTGCTACACTGCAACACTTCAGTAACTTTACAGAAATGCAAATCTTACACCTCAGCACAGGCGAGAAGAATGAGGAGCCTAATCTGAATGATTATTTTCAGTCTATAATCTGAGTGATTATTTTCTGTCTATAATCCCATTCTACACCACCAGCACACTGAAATCTCTGAAATACATTTGCATATCGGAGCTGCTTTGGAGTTTCTCCCTGATTTTCCCAAGGGGAGGCCTATTCAAAACTCAGTCAGCAGTAAGAGGTGTTTGTTTAATTCCACCCAGGTTCAGAGGGCAGAACAATTGGTAGGTGGCATACAGGGAAAAGCTATCCAGGACTGAGCGTTCTGAACAATTACTCAGATTTCTGAATAACTGAGGACTGGATCAACAGCTTGATCTCACCGTGTCTTAGATGTCAGCATTCTAAAGAATACAAAGAATAAAGAAAAATATAAATGGTAAAAAAACCCTCCACAGTGCATGTGAAAGAGTAGAACATTGTCTGGTAACTCTGTAATCTTCTCTCAAGTGCTGCTGATGATTTCTGCTGATGCCCTGCAGTTCCTGCCAATGGAAGGGTCCTTTGGGTGTCCAGTGGGACTGACACCTTTGGGTGTCCAGTGGGAGTGACACCTTTGGGTGTCCGGTGGCACTGACACCTTTGGGTGTCCAGTGGGAGTGACACCTTTGGGTGTCCGGTGGGAGTGACACCTTTGGGGTCCAGTGGGACTGACACCTTTGGGATCCAGTGGGAGTGACACCTTTGGGTGTCCAGTGGGAGTGACACCTTTGGGATCCAGTGGGAGTGACACCTTTGGGTGTCCGGTGGCACTGACCATGGGGCTCTGGATAATCCTGAGCAGGAGCATGCCCAAGGAAGAGCAGACTCTCCAATCACCTCTTTTGAGCTGTAGAATTCATCCATGGTTATCAGCTCAGTGTGAGGTTTGGGGAGGGCTTTTGGGGCCACTCAGACGTTCCCACTTCCCTCATCACTGCTCCTCTCTAGGGAAGGGAGCACGGATCCCATGGAGGTGATTTCAGACTGACATCAGCAAGTGCTGCTGTTTCTCTGCTCTGCTGCTCTCAGGGTTGTTGAGCTGGGCCATTAATGTGGGTGGCTTAAATTCTGTTTCTCTTATTTTAAATCCAGTGCATTAGGCTTAGCATTAAAACGCTGCTATTCTAGACAGAAATATGAAATATTTTGATATTAATTTGCAGAAATGAAAAAAATAATAGCATCGGGGTTATTCATTTGATGGGGATGGGCTGGCACGTCAAGAAGCCATAAAGGTTTTCAATTCCTGTTCTTTTCTTGCGATATTTACAGCATTATATTAAAGAGAGAAGATAATATGGGATTTATATGCAACTGAATATTTCTTCATAATATTTTTGTAACTGACTTGGCCACCGCACTCAGTTTAAAACCTTCAGGCAAAGCCGTGGGCTGGTGCTGGTTCCACCCCTGAGGAGGACAGGGACAGTGTCCATACAGACCCCAGCAGCGGGTTCCCATCTCCCTGCCCCCCAAATCCTCACCCTATTTTCCTACTTCAATAAAGTCCCACGAGGAGCTCAAGTTTATGTGGGCTATGGCACAACGGACAATCAAATCCAGCCACCCTTTACAGAGAAACACCCACGCTTTTAGGAGATGAGAGAATGTGATTGAGAAGATTAAATATGATTTACTGGGTTAAGCACAAGATTATAATCTTTAGAAATGCTTTAACAATTATATAGGTCAAAACCAGAGATAAGTCAGTAATTTAAAAAAAACCCTCACCAAGCAACCAAAAAACCTGCAACAAAACAAGCACCAAACTCACGTAAATATTAACTAAATCTCCATTATACATTGCTATGGATATTTAGGGGTTTTCATAGCTACATCAAGGTGTGCTGTCTGCATAAAGCCTCTGAAGAGCTCAAGGGCTGAGGTATCCATGGGAAAGCTGTTCCCTGCAATACCCTGGAGGCCAGGGAGGGTTTCAGACCACTGGGAGGGCTGGGAGCAGAGGACACTCGCAGAGCTCACGTGGTGCCCCTGCCCCAGACACGTTTCCCTCACCATTAGAGAGATCTCTGTGATTTTCGATGCTGCCTTGGACAGGATGCCAGTTTGTGTTTTGCTCTGGTCGGGTCTGTTTGTTTTTTCTACAAAGTATTTCAAATCCCGTCTCGTATTTTTGGATCAGCAGCGCGGTGACAACAACGTTGGCTCTTTTCCCCTCCATAAATAAGGCCTCAGAAAAACCAACACATTACAGCGTATTTTCTAGTGGCCTGTGCTATTTAAATCTCCTGAGAAGGCTTGAGGAACACAAACATTTTCCAGTGCCACCAGCTGTGACTGGGAGAGCTGGCCCTGGGGAGCTGTGAGCCCCTGCCATTGTCCCCAGCTGTCAGCACGTGGCATGATGTCACCCGGGCTGCTGATGTCACACGAGGTGATGACAGCCACTCCAGGGCTCAGCAGCACCTCCTGCTCCCTCCTCGCTGGGTTTGGACACAGCTCAGCTTGTTTGGATTTTTCATGGCTCATTTGAGGTTTCTTTTCGGAGTTGGAACTGCTGGTTAAGGGGCAGCCGGTCTGAAAACTGCTCTGATCCCAAATGTCTCCACTTCGGGGCTGCAGGCTGTAAATCCTAAGGGCTGGATCCCGTTTTCCAGCAGTTATTTGAGAAGGTCCCACCGGTCAGAATTTTGGAGATGGAAAAGCACTTTGCTTTAGTGGCCAGCTGTGAGAACAACGGTCAGAAAACGCTCAGTTCCTCAGCGTGTTTCATGTCCCTGGGGATACCAACAACTGCACTGATCAGGAGAAAATTCCCCATGTGAATACACTCAGAAATATTTGCATTTTGGTTGAGATGGATTGTCTGGATTGAGATGCTGTCTCCGCGTTGCTCCTTAAATGGAAAAATGCCAGTAGAATGTGAATTGAAGAGAAAGTTTTAGCAACCCATTAAATACACTGAAAAAGCCCATTTAAAAACCTATAATTTAAAAAATGAAGGCCTACCTAATCTCCTTCTAAAACTATTGGATGTGTTTCATTAAGTGAGGAGAAAAAGTCCAACTGTTGGTGTTTTCTCATATTAATCCAGAATTTGGAGCCTTTTAAAAGAGACTCACCCTGTATCTCTTCCAGCTCTTGTTTGCAACTGTTTTTTCATGCTTTTTTTCCACTACTGACTTTCTTTTTCTGATAATTTTCAGATGTTTAAGGGATTTGAAAAGCTCAAGGATGTCCAGTATGTCTACACTCCTTTTGATTCATCTCTCTGTGGAGTGAAACTAGAAGCCAACAACAAAAAACAGTATCTTCTAACAGGTAAAATGGAACAAAATTAATGTTCCTGGAAATCCAGAAGTGGCTGCTTAGAGGGAATTTGCTAAAATATGCTAAAAAAAGAATGCATTTATGTACTAAACACAATGAAATGTACACATTGTGTTCAGCTGGAGTTACAGTGTGATCTTACATGTTTTCCATGCTTTATCCAACAATCTTAAAGCAGTTCCAAAGGAAGTGAAGGTCACTGACAATGTAATTAGTAAATAGAAAAAATTTGGCCATCATTATTTGATTAAAACCTGCAGGTCTGGCTTTCCCAGGAATGCAAACAATGCACAATGAGACAAACCATGCCTGTGTGTCTGCAGACCTGGTGTTCCAAGTGCCTACAGATTTTTCTAGAGAGCCCTAAAATCCAGTTTAACACAGCGCTGCATTTGATCCACCCCTTGCTGGCAGATTACTGACACCTTTTGAAAAATATCCTTCATCCTTTCACATCTATACAGCACGCAATTAGAATAATATTCTCTCAGCCAAAAAAGTATTGGGTATTACCAATTTCATGCAAATAGTTTAAAACTTGAGGTATTCTTATACTTTTATTATTTAGAAAACATATTTGATGTTTTGCTTTTTGTAATGCCTTGTTTTTTTTTTGCATTTTCCATGCCGTAGACCAAACTGTAATGCTTTTTTTCATGGTTTGCATTTGTAATGCCTTGCTGTTTTGTGTTTTCCGTGCCGTAGGCCAGATTTTAAGTGATGGCAAAGTGCTCATCCATTTGTGCAACTACATTGAGCCGTGGGATGACCTATCCTTGTCTCAGAAGAAGAGCCTGAACCAGAGATACCAGATGGGCTGTGGCTGCAAGGTGAGTGCAGGGCAGAGCAATGCCTGTTCTCTCAGACACCATTTGTTCACATTTTTGGGAGTAAACACCAGCTGAAAGTGATGCCTGATGATTTTTGCCTTTTTTATATATATTTTTGTATTTTTATATACCCTTCTATACATTTTTATACTTTTTATACATCCTCTGTATCCTCTGTACCCTTAACCGACATGCTTGTAATTTTTACAGTCTGACATTCCAGCTTTATTTTAGAGTTCTGCAAGGCAGAGAAAACAAATATTCACAGTAAGTGGCCAGAGAGCACTGCACTATCACAAACCTCAAGGTTTCAACCTTGGTGGAAACCTTCTGTCTAGAACATATTTTGTAAAATGAACTCTAGCCTCATTTAGAGAGAAATTCTTTAAAATAGAAAAACATTACTTCATTTATTAAGTTCCTTACTGACAAATTCTAGGCAGATATGCTCATTTGCAAAGTCCATAAAAATTGTGCATGTGTTTTGCATACCCTGGAGCTCCAGGGGCAGTTATGGAAGAATAGCATCAAAAGCCCAGCCCCACAAGGGTGAATAGAGTTTTATAGGGTTTAGGAAATGAGCAGATTTGATCAAAAGCACCAATTCAGGGGACGAGGAGTGGTGATGCAGTTCCCCCAGCTCAAGCCCCTTCTCTGGAGCCCCCCACCCTGGGTACGGGTTGGACTCGTTGATGAAAATGTGTCTGGAAGATTTTGTTCCCAGGAGGGACCGAGACAGGAGAGGGGCCTTGTGCCCCCAGGGCCTGGAGCTCTGCGATGGCTTTGGTCTGTCCAGCTGGGGAAAAGTATTGGGAATGTTACACATATGGAGAAAAAAAAAAGGCAAAAATCACCCGGCATCAATACGAGTGTACATCTCAACATGTTCCACCTTTAAAGAGCCGTGAACCTAGGATCCTATTAAAACCCCAAAGTAAAACCCTTTTACCCCTTCACCCCCTCATAACCCTAAGCCCAGCCAAAAGCAGCGACAGGGAGCTGTGGGCGCTGACTGAGCTCTGTCCCCGCAGATCACCACGTGCTACATGGTGCCCTGCTCCATCAGTGCCCCCAACGAGTGCCTGTGGACGGACTGGCTGATCGAGAGGAAGCTCTACGGCCACCAGGCCAAGCACTACGCCTGCATCAAGAGGAGCGACGGCACCTGCAGCTGGTACCGAGGGGGGCCGCCCCCCGAGAAGGAGTTCATCGACATCAGCGAACCTTAGAGAGGTCAATTCCTAAAAAATAAAACCCTTGGAGGCCGATTCCACCCAAGCCTGCACGCTCGCGGCTTTGAGCTGCCGCGGTCCCATTATCTGTTGCTTAGAAACAAAGAGCGGTTGTCCTGTAAATCCGAGTCTGTGGGGTTGGCGCTCGTGCAGGACGAGGGACAAACCTCCCGGAGACACCTGCTCTGCTCTGCTCTGCTTTGCACAGAGGGCTGGCAGTGCTCCCCTGGGTTCTCCGAGGCGTAACGAGCTCCCTTTTGCCAATATGAATGTATGAGAACAAAAGAGTTGCCAGAATTTTGCCCCCTGTTTGATAACCTGCAGATTAAGAGCTCCCCGTGTTTTATTCCAAATCTTTCCAATGAACTACGGAATGTTTTATAGAACTATTTTTTTTTTTTCTGTATGAAAGTCTTGGATACAAAAGAATTATTGTACAGTGTATATGTAAAGTATTATAACAATGTGCTATTAAAGAAAGATTCACAAATATTTCCTTATCTGTTGAAACGAGTTGAACACTTCTGTGATTAAAACAATCTGTGCTCCACATTTTGTATGTTCCTTATGTCACAGCTTCCTTTATCCACAGAGTTGTAACTTTCATTGATAACTAAGTTAAGGAACAACCTTGATAATCAAAGCCCCCTTCCCAAGCCAGCGTTCCTGTGGGTAGCAGCCCCTTGCTGAAGGAAAAGCCAGGTGTTTAATGTTTCAGGATTCCATGGAAGCAGGACAAATGATGGCAGGCTAAAACTGCTCAGAATTACAAAAATTGTGTCCATCCTCATGGGGCCTTTGAGAACACCTCCCTAAATACCTGACCAGGTCATTGCACCCCCAGCCCCATTAAAAGCCTTGGCTTTAGAAACTCTTGTGAAAATCTGTGCTATAGACATTGAATAACTTACACTGCAATGGTTTCTGGGAGCTCTCAGATATTTGAACATATTTAATATAATTTCATTGTTTTTCATTCATGAATACCCGTCATACTCCATCCCAGTGAATTTGGCTACTTGTGAACTCAGGCTAGAGAAATGTCACAACATATTTTGCCTATTACTTTTTTAGTGTCTCAGCATCCCTGGATGGATAGCTGGAGTTAGTAACTAATCTCTCACATATTTAAGTTTACAAAACTAACTCAATTCACAGTGGTGAAACTTTGGGAAGTGTTTCAGTAAATGCCAAAGTTCAGACTGCCCGAGAAGCTGGGGGAGAGCCCTCAGGCAGGATGGGAATCTCTGATAGCTGTTATTTCTGACATAAAAATTTTACTCTCCAGTTTTCTCCACTGGAATCCTCTCACGGGCAGGGATTCAGTTCTGCTCCCATTTGGTGGGATCAGGTCTATTTAAAGGGTCAAACCAAACCCTTCCCAGGTTCCTGCCAATCCCAGGGGGGCACTCCCAGCCTGGGGCTCTGTCAGAATCAGCAATTCCTGTCCATGGGCTCAAGGGGTTCCCAAACAGTCCCTTCAGCCTCTTTGCTGTAGGGTGCTGGTGAAACCATTGGGATTGAACTTGAAATAACATTTACACATCCCTGATTCCCTCCAATTCCACGAGCAGCAGTTTGGACATGGAATTTGGCATGTCCCATGTCACTTGTGACACACCAGGATATGATGCACTGGAGAGATAAGGGACACTTGAAAGAAACCCCACTGCAGAAATTATTTTTTGTGACATATTTTCACGTTTCTAATGTTTCTTTTGACGTTTGCATGAACCCATATCTAAAGGACAGGTTTGGAAACACTCTTCTGAGAAAAAATATTTACTTTTTCTGTGACTAAATTTATACATTTCCAGTGAAATGCAAATGGGGCAAGGCCAGCAGGAAAGAATGTCATTATTTCTTTGAGGAATATATGTCCCATAATATGTAAAAGCCAATGTTTCTTTTTTGATTTACTTTAAATCAGTCTAGATCTTTTAATTTACAATCCTAAATTAAAACACCACATATATGTGCTGCCAAACGTAAAGCCCAGCTCATTTTCCGCTTTGCTAAAGGCAAACCACAAATTACCTAACACTAAAAATTTGGCCCATAGACTTCTATAAATGAAATAAAAAGAATGAAAAAAGCTACATTTCTTCCAAAAAAGAATTGTTATTGTAGTGACAATATTGGCAGGGCTATTTACTGATAGTGCTGTGCATTTATATTATGAATTTTCTGAAAGATTCAAAGCCGGGCCTTCTTTCTTCATGTGAGATCAAACCAATTCTTAGAGAATTCCACAAAGTTTAAGTCAAGCATGGGGCTGGTCAATATTCAATGGTTAATATTCAATACCAGCCCTGTTGGATTTGTCTCCAAATCCATTTTGGTGGGATGGTGTCTTTTGGGTAACACTGTGCAGCAAACAGATCTTTTCTGCTTTTTAACTCGACGTGGTTCTGTTTCTAGTTCAGTTTTACACCAACCAGACCTTACACTCAGCTCACCCAGCACAGATCGTCCTCTCTGTGCACCTTGCACGAAGAAATGCTTTCTTTGATATTTATGAGTATCTATAATATCAATTGAATACCGTAATTAGTTTTAAAAACATTTTTAAATGCCGTGAAATGTCCCACATGAGGTGTTTCACAATTAATGTCTGTCTGCTTTGATTTCTGGCTCAGCATAAATCTGGCCAAACTTCCTGCAATGGATGGTACAAAGATTTATTTTAGCTCATATCAACAAATGCAGCAAGAAAAGCTTTACAAAAACCCCTCTCAGAGTGAGTTTTTATTTTCCCTGAGGAAGATTCTGAAAAGGCTTGACTACAATGTGGCATTCTGGATATGTTATTTTCCTATCAAGATTTCTACTGCAGTGGCATTGATATATTATCAACAGCAGATTATTTTTACATTTTCTTTTTGCTCCTTGAAACTGGGTATGTGTTATATGAGAGGGTAGAGCAGAAATACAGCCTGGCACATTTGAATTTAATTTGAAAATTACTCACATGGCCTAAGAGTAGAGAAAAGAGGAGAGAAGGGAGATTGTACAGGTGAGCAGGGACAAAACACCACCCGGAATATTGCTGGTGTTTCCTCCATGTTCCAGTTCAGTTTTAATTAAATTGTTCACCAATTGTGCTGAAAAAGCCGCGTTGTTTTTTCCACGGCAGAGAACAGAAGAGGTGGGAACGCAGCGAAACAAAGGGAATTAATTCCTGAGGGCAAGGTTGCAGATATGACTCAACCAGCAACGAGTTCAAAAGCCTCACAATATTTTGGGTAATCAGCCTGGGATGAATGTTTCTGTTTCCAAAAGTGTTTCATTAAAGCAGCTCCGTTTTCACACAAAAATGGCATCTTTGCTTATTTACCTTTTCTTGCCCAAAGCCTCGGCACAAATGATCAGCAGAGGATGAAAGGAGCACCTCTGGCACGCTCAGCTGGCCCTCAGTTCCCAGAGATTTGGGGCTTTTTCCCTCTCCCCATGTCCCCCCCAACCTGGTTTGCACTGGAGGGGTGACAGCTCCAGGCTCCCGTTTGGAGAATAGGAAGGGAAGGAGCAAGAGGAACTCCAAAAAAACAAACAGGAATTGCCAAATTCTGTGTCAACAAATGCAAACGAGGCCAGCTGTTGATAAAGTGTTGAAAACCCAAAACAAAATAACATTATATGGTTTCAGCTCAGCAACAGAAGACTCTGATTTCCAGATCATCTTACAACCCACTCTAGAAATTCCAACAAAACGTTATCTTGTACCACACTGCCTGATTATTTCCCAAGCCACAAAGTTCCAAATACTTTCTTCAGGGGGAATAAAGCCAAACAAATGAGTGTCATCACAGTCAGTTATTGCAGCAGCTCTGAGTGGCAATGCAATACCCAAACGTGTTCATTTTCTCTAGATTGACATTCATTACCATAGAAATATGTAAAAAAATTACTTGGCTGTGGAGAACAACATGCAACGGTTCAAAAAAAGGAGAAATGACTTATTAGTTCAGCCCTTAATGAGCAGTGTAGGGGAATGAAGGCAGGGAAAACCACTCACACAGTTCCTATATTCCTCAGAAAAAATACGCCATAAAAACTTATAAGCCTGACACATTAGTTCTTGCCCCAAAACGAGATGTTCTTTGTTTCCATGCACTGCAATTTAGCAAGGCACCTCGAAGAGCTGCTTTTCCAATAAAATCACAGCCAGTCTCAAGCTGGAAGGATCCCATAAGGATCACGGTGTCCCACTCCCTGCTCCTCACTCCTGCCTCAAACGAATCCATCCCCCTCAGAGCACCATCCCGAAGCTCCTTGGCCTCTGGCAGGCTCATCTCTGTTATTTTCACATTCCTAAAGGGCTGGCAGTCAGTGTCAGCTCCAGCACCTGAAGATCACAAGTCACCACTGCCCAGATGTTGGCTGAGCTCAGAGCTCTGCCGTGCCCCGTGCACCGTCTCCAGCCACAGCAAACCCTCCGAACATGCCAGGAAGGGCTGGTGGGAGCACAAACCATGGCAGAGACTCCTGCACTTCAATCATTGTTCAGTGTCTCTGTGAGCATTTAACCCCCTTGAGATCTGGAGCTGGGAAGCTGAGGGATGACCCCATGCCCACCCGAGAACCTCCAACTCACCATCGTGGGGCTTTCAAGCGCTCAGCCAGCCTCACCTCCTCAAAAGCCATTTACTGTCTGTTCCAAAGTGCCTTTGGGAATAGCCAGTAAACGGGAATTGTGTGTCCCAGCCCTGTTTCACACGGACAGAAAGCAGGTTCAGCACTGCTGCTGGCACCTACCATTTCCTTGTGGTTGGGGTAGAACGTCTGCTCGATTAGAGGGAACTTCTCTGGGCCCAAGGTTTTGTAGACAGACACCAGCTGGGCAAACTGCAAAAGAAAGCAGAACAAAACAGGAAGTTTAGGAGAGAAACCGCGTTGTGCCCAAATGGGCTCGTACTGACATTTTGCTGATTGTCTTGGGTGTTCCACACACCCAGCAGATCCAGGGGCACACCCCACACAGCCTCCTCCTCCTCACACACCTGTTCAATCCACCCAAGCTGTGATTTCATGGACCGATCAACACAGAACAACTCTTGTAAAAGTTCATCCTCACAGGTACAGAAAATTAAACACACGGGAATGCTGAATTACAGATATCTCATTGTCTATAGGTTTTAAGATGATTTTCTGATAATAGAATCATAATCATTTCACCTTTTATATCATCTTAAATCTAAGGGCCAGGGGTATTTATCATCCATTTAGTGGCTGGCACTTCCCTGACATTGTAACACGATTTTGCAGTACTGGCAAAGAGATAAAAGCAGCTGTGTCATGCCAACCGTCAGGAGAGGAACAAACAGAATTTTCATCTCCACGGGCCATCCCCACATGGGCATCCTTCCCCCTCCAGCAAAGATGGGGATGTTTTAAACCACTCCATGTCATGCCATTTGTATCAATGTCTATTGTGTAATATTCTAATATAATATTCCATAAATGCTCCTGTGACACCTCCTGCCTACCTGTGCTGCGGGCTGCAGCAACTCAACACAGAGCAGCATTTACACACAAAAAAACCAGAGAATTCCTGGTGAAACAGAAATGGATTTGGGGGCTGTTCTTTCTCCGTACTGAGCAGATCAACCCCTCTCTGGTAACAGTTGGAAAACTGAATCACCCCGGAGCCCAGGCTGAGGTTTCCAGGGAGCAGGAGGGCTTTGGCAGCCAAAGGCCACTGCTGTTCCAGGACTCCAAAGCTCTGGCTCGGCCGTGCCTGTGATGTGTTCCATTGTCACGATGCCAACATGGGACATAAACAACTCAGCACAGCACTCTGAATAGTGGGATTTGCTGGTTGCAAACAGCACAAAAAGCCCAGAACAACAGAACTCTGTCCATAATGCAGATAAAACACCTACTCTGAGAAGAGGCTCAGGGGGAAGGGAGAGCAAAAACTGTTTGAAGGGGAAAAAAAACAAAATAAACCATGAAATCTTTGCTTGCATTTCCAGCTGGCAGAGAGGACTTGTTTAATTTAGTGGTGTTTACTTAGGTTCGGTAAAATACATCTTTAAATTTGGAATTCCAGTGGAAAATACCTTAATGATGAGCAGCCTTCACCAAAAGCCTAGGAAATGGTAGTTGGATTGTGTGCTGTGCAAATCAGGCCTCAAGGAAAGGAAATATTATCACAGCTACCAAAATAAGGTGGTTTGTGAATAAGATTCCTGACAACTTACTCATTATTTCTGTTCTGATCCAAGATCCAAATTCAAAATTCCATGAGAAAATACTGTTAAATACATGATTTTTGCAAGCAATTGTTAGCTTAAAATAAATCTATTTACCTATTTTTAGGTATTAAAGATAAAGATTTAAGTAAGATTGTATTTCCTGTGATTCTTTCCTTACTTTATTTTCCATTTTCACTGAAAGGGAGCAAAAGCAGTGAGAAACTGGCATCATTTGTAGGGGTTGTGGCATTCATGCAAGAGGTGAGAAAGCTGAAATTCAGATTAATTATTACCGAATGATTGTTTACTTCAAATGAAACAGTATCAACCACGGCTAACAGACGTGTATCACTCCTAAGTATCCTCTAACCCAGTAACTGAGCTAGGAAATCCAAGGTAGGAAAAGCGGGTTTCAATTTGTGAGAAAAAGGAGAGAAATATCTCAAATTCCTCCAGCTGGGGGAATGATTTCTCCTTTACCCTGCTGAGATGCTGCTCCCTGTCTACAAATGTAGGAATCTCTTGACAATCATTTCCCCCCAAAGAGCAACCTGATAAATTCAACCCTGATTCACGTAAAATTTTGGCATTCTAATTGTACATCCATAAACTGCTGCAAATGTTTGTTATTTCCCCTGATTGCTACTGGGCTATTTATAAAGAAGAATTTAATTTAAGTTTTAATGACCTTCTACCAACTTTTAAGTGGAATCTGGACTATATCTTTTTATATTTTCCTGTCGAGCAGCTGAAGCAAATGAACACCAGTTCTGGGCAGGAGCATCATTTTTTAGATGATAAATGACTGAATTACCTAATCCAATGCTGAATATTTACAGACATGAGATGTTCATGAAATAGAAAATATTAATGGAGCTACTGACGCATTTTATATGGATATCAAAAACCACAATGATCTAAAAATCCACACAACTCACAGAGCTCAGTATTTCAGCAGAAGTCTTTTTTACATCTTAAGAAAAACTAAGAAAGTGGCAAAAAGTTCTTAGTTTAGAGAACTGAATTCACCTCTCATTTTCTATTTTTTTGGTATTTTATTTTCAGTTCAAAGAGCAATATCCTCATGTACACTTGTTTACATTTTTCAGGTTATTATTTTAAAAGGAAAATGGTTGGATTTTGTAGCACTCATTGTAATGTCAGCTCTTTTCTAGTCGGGATAAAATGCTTCCACATCCAAGCCTGTGGATTGCTCCTCCAGAACAAAACAGGACAGTGACAGAGGGAGGTTTTCTCCTGTCCCACAAGGGGTGACGCAGAGAAGAAGAAATATTTAGTCAAAAAGACACTTATTCCCTTTGATTTCCTATAAAACATTTGTGGGGTTTCTTCACCCCGGGACTGGAACTCTAAATTTGACTGCACAGATCACGCTGTGGAGAAGCCGGAGTCACCAAAAATCCCCTTGCTATCTTCATAAAGAGCTGGATAATTACTCTGCTTATCACTCTAGAGGAGCTGAAATGTGCTTAATTCCACATACGCCACCTCTGAGAGGCTCGGATTTGTTCCTGAGCAAACCACACCAACTTTTCCCTCAAAGATAATTAGACATGATATTTAAAACTAATTACTGCAGATGGTGCTGCCTTGAATTCCGGAAAGCTGCTAAGCCCTCTGGCCAGGCTGAAGGATTTATAGCCCTGCCCGTTCCAGTGGGGAATTTCCTGGGCTGGTGAGGAAGATTTCCATGCAAGGAACAGATCCCCTTTGCCTGTTCCCCGTCCTGGCAGGACCCCTGGGCTGTGGATTTTACTGAACCCTCTCTGTCAGAGATTTCCCCTTTTGGAGGGTTCATTACCTGTCCTCTTTACAAGCTGAGGTTTGCTCCTGCTGGCAGTGGGAGAATGCCAAGGGGCATCTTCATGGGAAGAACTAAAACAATCCCAAGTTCTCTGGATAGCCTCCTACACCCACCTGGATGGGTGGGTGATTCTTTAAATTAAAATAAAATAGTATCAACTGCAGATAGCAGGCAGGTATCACTCCAAAGTATCCTCTAATCCAGGAATTAAGTTTGAAAATAGCAGCATTCTCTAGGACTGGAGAAACGGGAAAACTTTGGTGGGTGAACACTTGAATCTCATAAATAAGGTCTGTCATTAAAAATATCACTTTTAACTGAGATTTAGCTTATCCCTGGCTGTCCTAAGGTGTGGGTTCATCTTAAGAGTGAAAATATTTCATGAAATACCAATTCTCCTCTGGATGTCCATCTATTCCATCACCCATTTCCTCCTTCCAAATGAGCTAATGAATATCAGAACTTGTGGCTAAAATTCCTAAAGGAACGTTTTCCAAGTTTCTAATGTGATCCCAGTGTTCAGCATGGATGGGGCCTCTGCAGTGGGATTTTCCCTTTCAATGCACAGAGGGAAGGTCCCTTTGCCCTACAGGGACCTGCACAGGGCCCCTGGAGGGGCTGCAGGTTTATAATGCTGAAAGATGAGCTGGTCTGCACTATGGGCTGGTTCTGCTACAACGCTATTGTAGGGATTAAATAAAGAAAATTCCACATTGACCTCTTCATCCCCTTCAGATGGCACCAGGAAAAATGTCCTGAGGGCCATTTTTAGGCGGAAATGTCATCATTTTCAGAAATATGGCTGGTCACTCCATAAAGGCTGAATGACCTTGTGGGAGTAAGAGAAGTTCAAAAGCACAAAGCACAAAAAGCCAGAACAGGGGTCCTTGGAGGCACAAACCTTTGAGATCCTTCAGAGGGAGGAGGAACGGGGCAGCGGTGCGGGAGGGGCTGGAAGGATGCCTTTGACACATGTCCTCTCAACTTTGGCCACGATTTTCCCCTTTATCTGCATTTTAAACACGGAATCTGCACTGTCTTTGTTTGGATAGTCGGGTTTTTAAATCACTGTTACCTGGGAAGTGCCCGTGTGACCCTTTTCCTGCTCTCCATGTGCTTCTTTGTTGAGATTGGTCACCACTTCTTCTCTCACACTTTAGAGAACACCGAGTACTTTTCCAGAAGGCCGAGTTCATGCACATCTGATTTGCTACTTGATAGCTCATAGGAGAATGGAAGGGAGCAGAGCTCAGTCAGCAGGAGCTGACAGACAGCTCAGGGCAAGCATTCCAGCCTCCAAAGTCAACCCAGCCCTCGACACGGCCACTGGCAGAGGAAGCAGCGCCTACAAATGCCTTTGGGCACACGGGCAGGGTCCAGAGGAGATGGGATCTGACTAAAGAACGCGGTGTTCCTGCAGTGGTTTTCCACCAGCACCCAAAGCCAAAGACAACACAGACTGTGGATGCAAGGGCTGCCTCCACGGACCCTGCATGGGGAGTTTTACAGCACAGAGCTGGTCCCTGAGGGTTTTGCAGCCCAGCCTGCACGAGGGCAAGGTGATCTCTGCTCTCTGAGATGAAATCTGTCCCCTGCCGCATTTCCCCCCCAGCCCTGCCCTGGATCAGCAGCATCTCCTCCTTGTCTTTGACTGCAGCTGGTGTTTCCTCACCTTCCTCACCCGCAGCTCCCTCCTCTCCCTCTGGGGTTCTGCTGCACCTCCTGAGATGGAGCTGCTCAGCCCCTGGGGGTTGTGCTGACCCTTCCCAGAGGGATTCGGGCTGGCTGCTCCAGCTCTCCAGAATTTCCAAGGGCATTTACTTGGCTCCTGCACCTCCCCTGCAGCATGGGAACTGCAATTTGAGAGGCACAGCTCACCCGCTGCTAATCACTGCTGTAATTAACTGCTGGAATATTTTCACGTTGGAATTACAGCTGATGAGATACAAACCATTAAGAGCTTCTACAGGATGCAAAAAAAAAAAATAAACCAACCTTAAATAAAAACCTCATGCCCTTGGAACAACTGCATGAACTGGCTTACAATTTTTCTACAACTGTCAGAAAAACAGGATTAAAAAAAATCCCAAAGAACAAGAAAAGGGTCATAGAGACATAAAAACATCTCCTGGTTTGCAGGGTTGGGCAAGAAGGCATCTGGCAAGGAGAGGCACCTTGGCTGGTGGAAGAGGCACTGACAAAATGTGTAAACAGTGAGGAAAGCGAGATTTAAGGAAGACATGTGGATTAAAATAAGGAAAACAGCCTATGAGCATAAAAGGGTAGAACACAGATCAAGACAGGTCTGGTATAAAAGAATTAGCAAAAGGTAATACCATGAGGCCTAGATCGAGAGGCCTTCTGGAGCTCTTTATTTCAGAATGAAAAGTTGCAGAAGGAAAAAAGAAGTTTCTGGAAGTGAGAGGCCCTGGGGACTCCTTGCTGGGTGCTCTTCCAGCAATGAGAAAATGCTCTTTATTCCACTGTTATGGGAACATGGAGTTCAGTGCTCTGGTCAGGGAAACATTTGTGCTCTTGTTTATTTTGATGGGACTTGGCCATGTGTTTAAGCATTTCTTGAAATGGTTTGGGGCTTGCTGCCACAGAAAGATCTTCTTGTTTGTGGAGGTTTTTTTAGAGATGAGGTCCTGAGACTTTCCAGTTCAAATAGGAGGTTTTCATAAAAATAATGAATTCAATGAAACTTGTGGGGCAAGAAATCTGTGGTGGATTTCCACAATGGATTTCCATGGTGGATTTCCATGATGGATTCTCATGGATGATTTCCGTGATGGATTTCCATGATGGATTTCCATGGTGGATTTCCACAATGGATTTCCACGATGGATTTCCATGATGGATTTTCATGGATGATTTCCGTGATGGATTTCCATGATGGATTTCCATGGTGGATTTCCATGATGGATTTCCATGATGGATTCCCATGAATGATTTCCATGGTGGATCTCCATGATGGATTCCTATGGTACATTTCTATTGTGGATTCCCATGATGGATTTCCATGATGGATTTCCATAATGGGTTTCCATGATGGATTCCCATGATGGATTTCCGTGATGGATTTCCATGATGGATTCCCATGAATGATTTCCATGGTGGATCTCCATGATGGATTCCTATGGTACATTTCTATTGTGGATTCCCATGATGGTTTTCCACGATGGATTCTCATGGATGATTTCCATGATGGATTTCCATGACGGATTCCCATGATGGATTTCCATGATGGATTCCCATGGATGATTTCCCCAGTGGATTCCCATGGTGGATTCTCATGGATGATTTCCCCAGTGGATTCCCATGGTGGATTCTCATGGATGATTTCCTTGGTGGATTCCCATGATGGATTCCCATGGATGATTTCCCCAGTGGATTCCCATGATGGATTCCCATGGATTATTTCCCCAGTGGATTCCCATGATGGATTCCCATGGATTATTTCCGTGGTGGATTCCCATGGTGGATTCTCATGGATGATTTCCTTGGTGGATTCCCATGATGGATTCCCATGGATGATTTCCCCAGTGGATTCCCATGATGGATTCCCATGGATTATTTCCCCAGTGGATTCCCATGATGGATTCCCATGGATTATTTCCGTGGTGGATTCCCATGGTGGATTCTCATGGATGATTTCCGTGGTGGATTCCGATGATGGATTCCTGTGGATGATTTCCCTGGTGGATTCCCATGGATGATTTCCCCAGTGGATTCCCATGGTGGATTCTCATGGATGATTTCCTTGGTGGATTCCCATGATGGATTCCCATGGATGATTTCCCCAGTGGATTCCCATGATGGATTCCCATGGATTATTTCCCCAGTGGATTCCCATGATGGATTCCCATGGATTATTTCCGTGGTGGATTCCCATGGTGGATTCTCATGGATGATTTCCGTGGTGGATTCCGATGATGGATTCCTGTGGATGATTTCCCTGGTGGATTCCCATGGATGATTGATTTCCCTGGTGGATTCCCATGATGCAAGGCCATTCCTCAGACACCACCAGCCAACCTCGGCTGGGCCCAGCACGGAAAGCCAGAGGACTCCTCCAGATATAACCTAGATTTCGACTTGAAAAAAGGATCTTCTTAGGTAACTTAATAGGGAATATAACACCCAGATTTCCTTTTTAATTACGTATGAAGATTGTTTGAGAAATCAACCTTAATTTCCATAATCCAGCCTTCAGCTTTGGCTATTTGCCTTAAGCAATCACAAAAGAAGGTTTCTGAGTTTCTACTGTAGCAAGACCAGCAGTTAATACAAAGGACATGAGCCACAGCTTTACAGTCCTGTTTTGAGTATTAATTTTGCAGCATTTATTTGAATACAGTTTCTATCACTAGAAGGTAAGAGATGGTTAAAATTTGTTTGAATTTTCTGCCACTAGAAATATTCAATTCAATGGAAGCCTATGATGGATGTCAAGAGCTCCCACTGCTGCTTTTTAGTGTAGAGAACAGGGCAAAGTGGCAACAACCTACCTGAAAATTCAGGAATGCAGTCAGGAAATCAGTCTAATTTTGCATTAAATTATCCTGATGGCAGTAAATGCTGGTCAAAGCAAAATACTCCCATAGTTGTTATATAAAATGCTTTAGACTGCAAGCAAGGATTCATAAATATAGAGCTGAGAGAATTACTGGCTGTATGAGACAGAAAACAAATCATCACCACACTGAGATGTATTTATTTCTTTATTATTTCAAGATCTCTGCTTTTTTATAACAGGAATTTCAAGTGAGCTTACTTATTTTAGGGAATCAAAATCAGTAAGGAAGACTGGAATATTCCCTTCCTATTCCAACATTAGATTAAACTAAAACCAGCTCTATAAAGAGGTGCAAAGAGCAAACACACTACTAGGTTTAATGTATTTAAATTTCTAGGTATGCATTTAAACTAATAAATATTTATGAACTTTGCTCCAGTTCGATATCCAAACCTGGCATTAAATTTTCTTTTGACCAAAAATCTTGCAGTGTTGTCACCTTCCTTCTGACACAGTTTTGTGAATTTACTGTCAGCTCTCGCACTACAAATCCATCAACATGTTTGGCTTTAAGTGGCAGGCTGGGCAAAGAGGCCAAAATCTTCCCTGGCTGACAGAGAATTAAACAGCAGGATTTTTATCCTTTGGAAAGTTCTGCTGGGAGGGAAAGCACCTGTTTGTTTGCTCTCTGTAGGTACACAGACCTCTGGCCTCACCTGAAATCTGTAAACCCAACGCCCTTCTGTAAATCCAATATTGTTACGAATAAAGGCCCCCAAACTGGCTGCTGATGCAAATATTTGCCACGAGCACACGGAATTTGACACGGAGGTTGCCACACGTCATCACACGGGGCAGTGTGAGCCCTGCCATCCGAGTCCTGCTGTCCAACACCTCGGGAAGCAGCTCTGCCCTGCCTGGGAGAGAACGCAGCTCCTGCTCCAGTGCCGGGGCAGAGAAAGGAGCATCAGCACCTTCGTGATGCCAAAGGGCAGGAAAAGGGCACTGCACCCATCTGGCTGCCCGGCCTCTACCTGTCCAGCAGATCAATCTTTCCAGAATGGGTAAAATGAGGAGAAAGCTCAGTGCTGGCTCCAGGTTTGATCTAATGAAATGCATGAAACTGACTGAAACACATCTCAGCGTTTCTAACATTGATCATGATAGCAGACATGAAATTTCGGCATCCCTAAATGTCTCCCCTACCTGAGCTGAAAGCAGATTGCAGGGAGGCACTCTGCAGCCCTGACCTTTAAGAAGATCCCCTCTGGCATATGAAAAAGAGCAATAACCAGCCAAGTTCTATCCCATTTTTCAGCATTATTGTACAAATCCGACTCTTGGTAATGAGCATAGGATTTTCTTATAATGAAATAAATATTTAGAATTTCTTTCTTTAAACCCAATGTGGAATGGCACTGAAAATCTCCCAGATTTACAGTAAATAGCTTTTCAAAATGCTCCTATTCTTGCACACATTCATTTTGTTTGTTGTTCACTCTCCAGAAGATGCTTTGACACAAAATTGAATCTCCTCTGCGTGGTTGTGTCTCCCATTAGCATAGCTTCAATAATTTGTGTCAACAGGAAGCTGGAAGGAACAGAGCTCATCTCTTTTTTTTCTGCTCCTCCCTGCAGAGTCCCGACAAATGTCCTGCCAGTGCCCCAATCTGTTGCTCAAGATTATTAAAGTATAACTGGGAGTAGGAAAAAAAGCACAAGAGAGCAACTTGGAGCAGCAACACAGGGAGGGGAAAACAAGGTGGGGAAGAGCACTAGAAACCATCAAACAGCAAGAAAGGGCAACTAAAACAGTCCTTCCAAGAAAGCAAGGTAAAAATGGAGAAATTAAATGTTCCATTAGAGGGGAAAGATAAAGATAAGTAGAAAATCATCTGCAGAAGAAATGCAGAGCAGAACGCAGCACACGAAGGCACCGAATTGTGTAAGCTTGGCAGGAGGAGCAAAAGAAAGGAAAACATCAACAAACTTGCAAAAAAAGTATTTGGCTGTCTGCTCCCAAACTGCAGGAAAAGAAACAAACAACAACTGTGAGGTTTACAGTACTACAAGTTTGACAGAAGGAAAAGCCACATCCAGCCTCCCCTCGGAATGGCTGCGGGTGAGCAAGGCAAAAAATTTTGGCATAACAAAGTGTTCTGTGGCACTTCTCTAACATCCAAAAGCCCTAATGGCAATAAATCCCTGCACTGAAGCAGAGTGTGACATCTGAAGATGTTTCGGCACAGGAGGGGCTCCCATCTGGAGCTCTGTGTGAAGAACACCGGGGCCTTTCAGCTCTCTTCACACGCTCCCAGGTATCTCTGCCTCCCTGTCTGCCTGCTTTGGCCCAGAAAACCCTTCCCGTCGGGTTGCTCTGCTTCCCACCTCCCTGGAGCGATGGAGCAGAGTGTCCCTGTGCCAGCAGTGCCCTTTGCTCGGGGCCAGGCTGCTCAGCAGCAGCTCCCATCCCTGCAGAGTGTTATAAAGAGCACGGGCTGGGACCGCTCAGCCGGGCTCGGCACACGCGGGCTGCCNGCAGCAGCTCCCATCCCTGCAGAGCACGGGCTGGGACAGCTCAGCCGGGCTCGGCACACATGGGCTGTGCACAGGGATCCCTCTGGGATTCCCTCCACTCCGTATTTCCAGCAAAATGCAGACCCTTCCACCACCCTGGAGCAGGTCACGGTGCTCACCAGGGAGGGTCACCACACGCAGGCTGTGCCCTGTCCCTCAGCACAGGCACTGTGTAATTATGGGATCAGCGGATCCGCAGAGCCTCCCCACCAGCCCCCACTCCCCGGAGGACAGATGTGCAGCCAGCTGCAGGGCTGGGGGCTTTCCCTCTGCCGCAGAGGAGCCAGAGCTGCACTCATGGGACTGCACTGATTTTGGGGGGTTTCCTCCCTCTTCAGTCCTGTACAGCTGCTCTACTCAAGGGCAGCAGATCTGGAGTCTCTGCAGGGCTGAAATGTTTGTCCCTGTCAGAAGAACCTGGAAGCACCAATCCAGGCCCTGTAATCCTGTAATTATCACATCACAGGCAGGTTTTACCGAAATGAAATCCAGCCCTGGATTCTATCTACAGCAGCCATGGGCACTGGACCCTGCAGCCCCGGACAGGTGAACCTGAGCCTGCAGGGTTGGTGAGCTCCACTCAAACCCTGCCTGACCACTCCTTAGCAGTCTGCTGGACACAGGAGGGTGGGCAGGGAATAAACTGGGGTGTTCCAAAAATACTGCACCCCTGTCAACAATATTTGCAGCTGAAGCTAAAATCCAAGCAGGGTTTAATTGAAGGAAACACTTCAGCATGTGAGTTCCACATAAGTCATTACAAGAAATATGCAAAGCCATGCATGCAGGACGGAATTTTTTATTTATTTTTTTTAAAGGGCATTGGAAAATCATGTTTTGTATTTTTTCAATACACGCTGTTTTGTTGGGGTTTTTAAAATATTATTTCCCCAGTCTAAATTGTGAGATTTCACCTATTGCTGCAAGCTCTGACACCATCATCACATTTTCCAGTTCCTTCTGGCCTCCACAGTTACTTCCCTCACCTACACAGAACCACAGAACCATTTAAGGCTGGAAAAGCCCTCTAGGACCACCAAGCCAGAACTGCTAAGCCCACCACTCACCCATGTCCTTAAGTTCCTCCTCTACATGTCCTAAATCCCTCCAGGGACAATGACGTCATATACTGTGAGAAAGTTTGCATGCAAACCCCTAAGCCTCAGTTAAGGGAAATCTCCCTTATTTCCTGGATGACATTTTCTAAAGGAAAACAGAGCATTTAAATAATATAAAATATTAACTTTGGAAGTTAATTATGCTCTTTTTCTTCTCGTTACCTTTCCTTTTTTTGAACGTTTTGCAGCAGGATCTGCAGCCCATTAGACATGAGTAAAACTGGAAGGTGGGTTGGGAATCCACCAAGGACAGTGGATGTTTTTGCCTCAACTTAACTCAATGTAGGTGTAAATTGAACCAGGTAAAATTTTAATCTCATTTGATCAGGCTATGGCATGCCCAAGACTATTCCTCTGCACTGAAACATTCTAAAGTTTCAATAATAATTCTTCAGCGAGGGCATGAACCTTAAAACAGTTCCTCCACGGCTCTGCATGAGCTCAGCAATAAAGAACTTCGTCTTTATTTATAAAACTCCTGCTTTCCCCCCAGCTTTCTGACATCCTTACTAGCATTTAAGCGAAATCCATCTCGAGCCAGGGTCATGAATTTTCCATGAGGTAAGTGCTAAGTGTTATCGCAGAAATGGAACAACCCGAGCACTGTAACAACCCCAAACCATGAGCATGTTTCAGTACACAAACATCTCACCACACACGTTCATTCCAACATTTTCTTCCCCCTGGTTGCTCACAACCCAGCCTCTCACGGAGCTCTGAAATCCTGCTGTGCGTTTGGAGGAGCTGTGCATGTCCTGACACCAGAGAGCACAAGCTTTAAACCTGTCCTCAGTGTGCTCCTGGCGATCGTCCCACCCCACCCCATCTCTCAATAACACACCTCAGATCAAGCACTAATTTGTTCACTGTCTGCTGGCAAAGGCACAGAAAGCCAGAGTACAAAAAGAGTTTTCCTGGAAAAACAAGGGCAGGTGCTGCAGTTCGTGGCACAGAGTGTGAACCTGCCCTCGGAGCTGAAAAGATGTCTTACATCTGGAGCTGTGTGTTCCCAAAATGCTGAACACCTGACGCTGTGGGAGCGGTAATTGAAACCCCAAAGATCTTGTATTTTCAGTTCTAACTCTCATTTGATGCGAGAACCCTTTTATAACGGCTCTAACTTCCCTGACTTTCCCTCCTAGCAGTTCTACGCTGTTCCTAATTTTACACTGATGTAAGGAAGATTGATTGCCCATGGCCAACTCAATAATTCCCCATCCTTTTAAGGCCATTCCATTGCACCCCCGCCCCCCTTTTTTCTGCTGTTATCAAAGTTGCAATTCCCTTCTGCCACTCCAAATTTTACCTGCAGGAAAGCCAATCTATTCCTCATGAATTAATAAAGATTGTTACTTATGGCTTTATGTAGCATTCTGCTTTCCAGTTTTCCATGGGGCTTTCGAACTTGCAATGTTTACAGAAACAGCTTTCATACAAATATCAGGTGCCTGGTGTTGACAAAGGGACTGTGTAAAAAACACAAAACATCCCTGCTGCTCTGGGAAGAGAGGTTTAATGGATGTAACCCCAAGCATGTCCATGGCACAGTGCTTTTTACCCATAATTTTAGCAGGCAGAAGTAGATGAGGAGTGCATTCCCAGGCATCCAAACCAATTTCCAGCAGGGATTTCAGCCAGGCTGGGAGCACACATGGGGCTGGTGTAACCAAACAAGGCAGATGGTGAGATTGGCAGAACCAGCTGTGCCTGGATTCTGCTGTGATATCTGAACATCCATGAAGGTGGCTGAGTCTAAGAATTCATGGATTTTTACCCTCAGGGTATCTGTTCTGGACGTGGACTGGAACAGCTTTATAGGATCACAGAATATCCTGAGCTGGAAGGGACCCACCAAGGTCACTGAAGTCATTCTGAAATCCACTGGTGGCCCTGCACATCCCAGGAATCCCCCACGGGCCGTGACTTCTCCCACTGTTTTCCTTCCCTAACTCAGATGAAGATTTCATGCTGCTCTGGGATATCTGCAGTTGTGTCTACACCTCCCAGCACGCCCAGGAACACAAGGCAGGATATTCCAGGTTAAACAGACAAACAAAACCCCTGGTGTTTGTACAGAAATTATTTCTGTGCCCACGCTAAAAGCCCACTCCTCACTAGGACCCACCTAAAGAGCAGTGTTAAAGTGATAAAAACATAGATAAGAGAATCTGCCAGGAGGAATTATTCCCTCACTTTTAATTGCATCATTATTGCATAGAAATGCTGCTGGCTTTGCTTCCCCACCCAGCTTTACAGCACACAGTGAATCATTGGGAAATGCCACACAGCTGGAGAATGTGATGTACTCGAATAATGAATTCAGCAATGTACAGTATGTGCTGAGGAGTTGTAAATGCTCTATCAATTATTTATTCCCCCCCTGCAGCAGTTTACTGCAGCATAAAATTGTAATAAAATTATCCATAAGAGGTATATGTTAAAAACTGCTGACAATTGTTTGGAGGGATTTTCAGAGTAAGTATTAAAAAATAAACATCTTCAAGGCAATAAAAAGTGTTGTAGTAAAACTTCCCTGCAGGGTGAAAAATATTGACAACTGTTATTTTCTTACCCAGGTATCAGAGGAAAAAATGAAATTTTGGCTGTTTATAAGTGGGATTTTTTAAAGTTGTGTTAGCTCTTGGACAATGGAATTACAGGAGCAGTGTCTGCACCATGGGTCATCACCTTTTACAGCACCACATTTTAACTTGTTGCTGCTGAGGTTTAGTTCTTTATGAACCAAAACCAGCACCAAATTCTACCTTCATTCCTACAAAGCTTGTCAAGAAAAACTGAATTGGCTCCTCCACTGGAACTGGCAAAGCTCAGTGGCTCTCCAGGGCACCCCACTGCTCCAGGTGTGACTGAAAGCTCCAAGTCCTGCCCCAGAGGCCCAGGATTATGAAAAGGGCTTTCAAATGAGGAAACGAGTCGCTTCAGGGTCCCTTGCTAAAGCATAGCCCCAAAAATTTCACAGGAATGAGGAAAACACTGGCAAAAGCCTGTTCAAATTATGCTCAAAACCACAAATATGAGAAATATTCTCAGCTTGCTTTTCCCAGACAAATTGTGAATAAACACTCTTTCCTCACTTGGGGACGTGTGTTAGCCAGGGAAAAGCTTTCCCTTGGATGCCTCACTTATTTCTCTCTTTGTACTACAAAGATCTTTCCTCTCTGCCCCCACTCTGGCTCTTGGAAAAAATACGATTTTAATATCTTAGTTTGGTTTTTAGTCCTATTCTTCACTGCTCAGCGAGGAAACTTTGCCATTTGGTAATCAATGCTCATGAAGGGGAATTAACCAAGCAATTAAAGAAAGGCTTTGTTTAACAAACTCCTAAGCCTCAGTTAAGGGAAGTCTCCCTTATTTCCTCAATTATATTTTCTAAAGGAAAACAGATAATCTAAATAATAGCAAACATTAATTTTGGGTAATTAATTATGCTCTTTTTCTTCCCTTTACCTTTCCTTTTCATAAACGCTTTACAGCAGGATCTGCACCCCATCAGACCTGAATAAAACTGTAAGGTGGATTGGGAATCCAATCCAGCATTTTTTTACATGAATGAGCAGAAATTTTCAAATCTCTCATTTGGAGAGATCCAGGACATTCTTTATGCTGTCCAGCTCCCTGACCCCTCCCTCTTCCTGAAGATGAGCAGTGAACTCCCAGCAGAATTCCCAGGCCCAGGAAATGTCCGGGGGCATCACTCACCACCCAGGGCTTGTCGCAGAAGTTGTAGATGGACTCGAGGGAGTTGATGCTGGGGATGCCGGCGTACTGCATCCCGATGATCAGGTTCCGGAAATCCTCGTTCTCCGCCATGCTGTAGGAGTGCTGCCGCACCAGCACGAAGTCGGGCCGGAACGACCTGGTGAGAAACACACAGGGTGCTGAAAATCCGTGAGGAAAGGGTTTTCCTTCAGCAGCAACATCTGCAGAGGGAAAGATGCCTGGCTGAGGGGAGGAAAGGGCTGGAGGAACACTTGAAACAAAGGGAAATGCTAAAAGATGGAAAGAGTCTGGATGGCTTTAGGAAAATCTGTGCTGCAGCATCCTCAACCTGCTCAGCATCCCCTCAGTAATCCATTCTTGAGGAGTCATTATTGGGGACTCCAGTGTTGAGGACCCCAGTATTGGGGATTCCATTATTGAGGACCCCATTACTGACTCCATTAAGAGCAGAGAGAAATGATCGTGGATTTCAGGTTGTTTTCCTGCTGGAAGTTAAATCACATCCATAACGTTTGCTGTGTCCTCAGTTTGTGTTGTCCAGTTTCTGAGCGGTGACAACCAAAGCTAAAGCAGCCAAAGGGCTCTGCCACCAACCTGGGCTCTTTGGGAGTGATTTTTTTCACAACTATTGTCAGGCTGCTTTAGGGACAAAGATGATGGAACAACCACATTGTTGGCAAAAGAAATCAGACCAAAATGGAGAGAATCACAGCCCAAGTTTTGATCGAGACTTGTCAGGATGAATTTTTAAGCTTCCAACCTCATTTCCCCTGCTGCTCCCCATGGCTTCCTGCCTATCGCCCTGCACCTTTGCCAACAATCTGACACCATTTCACCCCACTCCAACCCTGACATTTTGTTACTGGAGAAGGTTATGGAAAAGAGAAAACACAAAACAACAGCACAGAGCCTCCAGAACAGGGGCAATTCACTCCTGTTGAAAGAGTCACATCTGCAGTCCAATTTTATAGAGGAAAAAAAACCAACTGAGTATCTTGAAGATTTCAACCTCCTAAAAGAGGTATAACGGCAGAGTAAATTAAATTAGCATAGTAAATTGCTGAAATTATTTACATGTCCTGAATAAAAACAAGCTGTTTACTGGAGTAAGACACTCCGAAGATTACAAAATGACTCGGAAGTCTCAGCCTAGGAGAACAAAACAAAACAATCGAAATCCATGTTAAAATTGCTTTAGGAGTTTTGAGATCCCAGCCTGGATGCAGCAGCCAAAGTAGATGAGCTGGATTCTTAAATTTCAAATCACAGAACCATGGAACAATTTGGGTTGGAAGGGAGCTTTTAAAGTTAATTTTCTTTTCTAGTGGATGGCAGGGACACCTCCCACTGTCCCAGCTGCTCCAAGCCCCAATGTCCAACCTGGCCTTGGACACTTCAGGGATCTAGGGGCAGCCACAATTTCCCTGGGCACCTTGTGCCAGTGTTTCACCACTGCCACTGTAAAAATTAAAAAAAAACCAAACTTGCCCAATATGGCAAAAGAGATGTTATAGATTTGCTGTCAAGAGTCATTAAAATGGCTCTTGAAGCTCAACGAGCAAAACCTATAAAGAAATACTTGTCTTTAAACAAGGCCCCTAAAAAATATCTGCAGCAGAGCTCTGAGATTTTGTGATCTAGGTTTGATGGGGGCTGCCAAGGGTTTGAATCATGGAAATCCAATTTACTGGCCCAGCATGAATATAATACTTGGAGGACTAATGTTGCCTTCACCAAAACTGCAGATCCCTCAGTGAAAGAAAGAGGCAGCTTCTATCACTTAAAATGAGGGGGATAACACATCACAGACAGCCCTGTGGTTTCAAATAAAAGAAGAGAAAGTGTCCTTTCCAAGACCAGTTTAATGAAACAATTGGGGAACTGAGGGAATGTGCTTTTTAAAAATTAAAAAATGCATCTTCCTTTGCAAAAGATCCCTGAAGGAACAGGGTGCATTCACATGATCGTTCTAGTTCTGTAATTAGTGCTGGATGGAGTCACTCTATAGAGAAGAAGATCAAGACAAAAATTTTAAACTTGGCTCGAGCATCAAGATCCAAAATCTCAACATCACATTACACAAAATATAGTTTTTCATGGTATGATTTCCCTTCACAAAAATCAAACAAATTGGTGCCTGTTCTACATTTCTTTTTCCTCCTAAACTAAAACAGCAAAATTTTGTCTCTGAAATTTCTGTGATTTTGCTCCCTAATATTTTGCTCATGAATCCAAGACACAAGGGACCTCAAAGTGACACTTTGGGCCTCAAATCCATGACACTTTGGACCTTTAAGTGATAACAAAAATCTCCAGTTACCACAGGAACAGAGAATTGCTCTCCCATCGTGTCTACACCTCCCTCTCTCACCACCCAGGGATCTCACACCAGATCTGAGGGGAAATAATCAGCTCCAGGTAGCTCTATTTGGGTAAATAAATCGCCCATAAAACCACAATACTATAAAATCTCCTGTTATGTCATGCTCAGATTTATCTGGTGGCACGAGAGTCCTTTTGTTTCATAACACAGGCAGTGCTTTTCCCAGGTTTTCTCACGAACTGCAAATCTCTGTTGTTTTCTGGAGGTTCCCAGCCCACATTATCTCCTGACATGTTTTGATGGTAACTTGGCCTCAGTACTTTTGGAATACTTTTTGGAATGCTTTTTGGAATACTACAGAAAAGCCACTGGGGAGCAGCGGTCAAGATTTCTTGGCTCGAAAGGTTCCATCATTGGGTAAAAAATTCCACCAACCCTAAGAAAAAGTCAAATCTTTTACTCTTCTAAGGAAATAATCCTGTGGATTTGGCACAAGATCATTGTTGTTGTATTAAATTGCAATATTTTGAGAAGATGCCAGAGATGAAACAGTTGTGAGCTTTGAAGCATAGACTTATTTTGGATATTTTTTTTCCTGCTTTTTTTTTTTTTTTTACATGAGTGAGTAGACATTTTCAAATCTCTCATTTGGAGAGATCCAGGACATGCTTTATGCTGTCCAGCTCCCTGACCTGTCCCTCTTGCCCAAAGATGAGCAGTGAACTCCCAGGTTTAAATTTAACTGCTTTAAATTCAATTATCCAGCCAAACAACTGCCCCACTTCACTCACATGTAACTGCACCAGCCAAAGTAGGAGCAATCTCACAATTTAAATCAAACACAGGATATAATTTCGCTAATACTTTCATCAATATAAAAATTCTGCTGATATTATTTTCCTAATATTTCCTTAAGCTTTTACTTTGCCCTGTGTTCTCCCCTCACATTTACAAGTTTGTTGATGTCCTCACTGAAAGAAAAAAAAGTTAAATTTACCCTGCCTTCAATCGGCATCATCATTTTTAGACAAAACAGCTATTGGGAAATCTGAGGTGTTTAAACTGGAATGTTTTGAGCAGGCAGAAATATTCCAGGAACTGCCCTGAGAGGAGTGTTATGAGTCTGTCTGTCTCAATATTAAATATTCCAGGCTGGAAATAAACACTGCTCCTCTGGGGAAGCTTGCAAGATAAAAAATCACAAAATCGGAATNTCTGTGGCAAAGACAAAACCCAAATCAACAACCCCAACTCCCTCTCATGTATTCTTTTTTCTGGACTTAATTCCCTTAATAAACCCATTTTTAATGGGTTAAAAATGGCCACGATGAAAATGTCAAGCTGTGTCATCCCTGTCACAAAAAGTTTGTCACAGATCAGATCTTTAATTTCCGACTTTTCCTGGCTGAGGGGCATCAGCCAAAACCCAAAACACAAAGCCCTCAGCACCTTCCACATCCACACCTGATGCCATTTATTGCTTTTTGCTGTTACTCCATTCAGTTTTTCTTACCTGACAACTTTGTTGCCATTCCGAATGACTTGGATATCAACCGCGTAATTGCCATCAGCATGGGCTATCAAGTTGATTTCTGAAAATTCTGCCTATGAAAAGAACACCCACATTAGTCAGTCTGGTTTATTTTGCTTTTTTTCCCCTTATTTTAAGCATTAGGATCTGAACAGCTGACAATCCACACTGGGAATAAAATGAGCACCCGTAGGACAATGATCCAGCAGTGTTTGTCAAGGGTGGCACATCATCTATGAAAAAGTTTTAATCTCCAGAGAGCAAAAGGTAAAAAAATAGTTATGGAAATGGATTGTGGGGCAGTAGCAAGTGGATTTACTCATCCATGGCTGCATAGAAATGCAGGGATTATGTTTTTGCTTTGCACAATGTTATCAAAGAGATTAATGCAGGCTCAACATTGACAAAATGTTTTGAAGAAAACAGTACAAAACCAGAGTTAAAAGGACTGTGATAAAACCATTTTCTTATAGAATTTAGTGACTCCTCATACTGCTTATCCCTTTCCATTTCCTTTATGTGCATTTACTCTTCTCTTTAAAGGATCTGGTGCCAATGAACGATTGTCTCACCAAATTCACAACTCAAGAACTTTTTCAAAAATCTTCCCACACTGGAAATGTGGAATTTAAAAGGAACCGCT